>CM068828.1:107718279-108318279 GCA_028554795.2 Sinohyriopsis cumingii | reverse complement strand
TATCCCCCGAAATCGTGAATATAACCCCAGTGGTCGCGGTCAATCTTGTGTGTGATGTAATCAATGGCAGCTACAGCACGGACACGACAGTATCAAATCAAACCCAGAAAGGATTTGTTCTTTATTCATTCACACCAAAAGAACCACCTGGATATCTGATTGTTCAAGAGCCGATCAATCCAGTCTATCTACGATGTCATAATACACTGTTATCAAAAATAAATTTCAAACTAACTGACCAGTCCGGCCACTTGTTGGATTTGAGGAATGAGATATTAATATTAATTTACTTGTAAGATCCGAGAGATTTTCGATCTTAAGGATCTCATTCAAGAAAACAGTACCAAAAAAATAATTCTCCTGACAGTCAAGGTGGATATTTTTTTTACTGTCGCTCAGAAGTATAAGAAATTTATTTTTTACTGAAAATCTATCGAATTTCTCAACGTTGATGGGGTAACAGGTAGTCAAAATCGTGTAAATCGACTGATTTTTCAACGTTGAAGGGTATTTAGGTAGCTAAAGTCGTGTAAATCGACCGATTTGTTAATTTTGAAGGGTATTTAGGTAGTCAAAATCATGTGCATCGACTGATTTCATAAGCAAGTATAATAATTTTATTTTTTGTGCACTGGCAACAGTAAAAATATTTTATTTATATATATTTTGCGCACATCGACTGATTTGTTAGTTCTAATAAGGTGTTTTCTAGTAAAAATCATGAAAATCGACCGATTTGTTAATTGTGATAGGGTGTTTGCTAGTAAAAATAATGAAAACCCAGCAATTTTCAGTGAAAAACAAAAGGAAAGTTATACTGTCAGTGAAAAACAAAAAACAAATATTGTAATCAGTTTTTAACTTTCGATTTCATTTCCTACTTACTGGATTTCCACGTACGAGTCTAATTTTCGTTTATGATCGCTTCACGATCTGACATAATTTTTCTTAGTTGCCTTACGCGAGTATTAATTATCTTTTTTGATTCATATTCAAGAGACGATTCCAACCTAATTTTTTCATTTGCACGAGACAATGAAACAAATTCCTTTATTCGTGTTTCTTTCACTGTGGCTAGTGATTGATACATAGCCGTCTGAATTTTCTTTATAAATCTATATTGTGATGGCAGAATATACCACCCTTGTTGTTTATCCTCTTGCAGTGTTTCAAAGTCAGAAATACTTTTTTCAGGATTTAGTTCATCAGATATATTTATACCGTCATGTTCTAATTTTTTAATAGCAACAATTACATCATTGATATTTTCGTAATTCATTATACCGAATATTATGTATTTAAAAGAAAAATATTTTAGACCAAAAATAAACAGTAGCTATGATGAGCGGCTGTTGCGCAATCTCAAGGGAGGTAATTCCATCATTGACTTTTACACAATCGTTGTGGAGTTATCTCCGTTATCTGTATCTAACACCAATGGAATATAAGAGAACGAAATTCAGGCATTATGCGAGTTTGAAAAGGCCGATTTGGTTATATTTTCTGCAGCATATCGTACCGCAGCGGTGTTGATATCGAAATATTTGCCAGCCGCAGTCATTGACTGAAAAACTCTCTCTTCGCCGGTCTCTCCATTGAAATATTTAACTACCCTATGCCCTCTCTTCCCCCAGCACCCCCACGTGCAGCATTCTCGCGTTGTGTGATAGCTTGCATGTTAGATAAATTATTAAGTTTCTTTCCGTCATTATGATCGATCACAAGACCGTCTTCGATCTCTTCAAAGAAACACTCGTACACGAAACGATGACATAGATAATTTTTCTTGCCCCAACAGTAAATACAAGATAGCCATGATTATTAGCAACACCAACTGGTTTTTTCGACCTACAATGTCTAACTCTTCCATCACGAGACGCTTCATAATCCTTGATGATGGGATGTCTGACAAATTATTGGTTCATTTTATATAATAATGTATTTGTCTAATTTAGAATTTGTCTGAAAACTTATTTAAATAATCCTCTTCACACGCTATAACTCTACCCCTGACTCTGTCCCAGACAAAGTCGGGGTCATTATTTTTTTCATCATAATATCTTTTGAGTTCCCTGTATCGCTTACCACCGCCACGAGCGCACAACTGTGTCTTTCCCTAGACTCCGACGCCACATCGGAGACATGATATTGGTCCCAAGCTTCCATTACGAATACATTGTGAATTCTTTTACACAGGATTTGCCACATGGAGTCACAGATCCTACCTTAAACCATTTACATTGATTTCTTGTTTGAAACATTGTATATATAATATTTTTTATTTAAATGTTTGTCTTAATTATATATGGATGAGTTTGAGAGATTATCCAGAATCAAGCCCTGGAAGGCTTCTAGATTCGATCTTGACAGACTAACCCCTGACTCGCGGAGGCGAGCCCTGACTGATCTGATTGATATTATCAGGGATGCCGAAAAAGAATTTCGTGAGAATGGAGCATCTCACGTGTAGTCTACATTCAAAATTATACGCAACGCTGACGAAGTCAACGTCGACGATGTCATTGATGCTACAATGAACGATACACGAGCGAAAACGATTATCGATTACCCCGATCAGAAATATCTTTTCAGAATAAAATGTATTGTGCAGTCGGATTCAGATACGTGGATTATCCGTGACAAACGTGATCCTGCCCTTGCTAATGGAAAAATTGCTGTGTTAAGTAAAGATTCCAAACCAGGAATGTTAACTGGGATTGACAGACCATTTTACGCTCGATCGTATCCTGTGACCGCGGTTGTTTATGGAATTTATCTACTAAATTATAGACCTAACATTAATGATCTTGTCCCGACGAGATTTTCAAAGCTGAATTGTGTAGCCGAGCGAGTAATGGAATATTTTACAAATGCGAAGCGTGGAAATGGTTTAACCGATCTGCGACGTGAAAAAAATAGCGAAGTGGGCTGAATCGGTCAAGGATACAGGAGCGTCAATAAACGATGTCGATGAGTTATCAAATAAATTAAAATTTCCAATGGTAGTAAAAACGTTAACGGAGGAGGTCTTATATGAATCAGCCAGTAAATCAAAAGGAATACCAATTGAAATTATTGACCATAAAGCTCACGCTTGGACTAATGCAGTAACAATATTTCCACGAGATGGTGTCGTGAGATTTTACTCGTCAGAGAACTCTTGGGGTGGAATGTTCGATGCTATCAACCGGATAAGTAAAAACGATCCCGTGTCAGTGTGGTTGTTTAAAAGTTCCAAAGATGGCGAGTATGATCAATTTGTAAGACCCAACGGTGAATTACATCGTAAAGAATCTCTACACAAAGAAATGAGAAAACTCGCACAGAGATATTCAGAAAAAAAACTGAGCAATTATTAACTAATTGTTTTACAGTTCTGTCAGTTGCTGCCCACGCCGCGAGAGAGAGAAATTCATGGAGACCAACACGCGCTGAGTTTCTCGAAGATGTACAGTTAAGTTGTATTGAATATGGACATGGCGGTTTGTGGAATACCGTATATAACCACAAGGATGTCATTTCCGTGGATATGGTCGCGTGTTATCCGGGAAGTTTTCTCGGGATGGGTGAGTGTGCTGGATACTTTAAAAGATTTGGTCATCCTTGCCATGAGATGACACGAGTGGCGATTAATGGTCCATTACCCAATTTTGATCTGACACGATTTGCTCGTGTAGTGTCGTTTGAATCGGCTGAAAATCTTCATCCGTGCTGTTATATTTGGTTTGGTAGACACTTCTCGAAGAAACGTTGGGCGCCAATAGTGTTATTACGATATATGCTTGACAGTAAAATATTGATATCGTTGACGGTCAGTGAAGCAATTATATCATATCGGCCGCAGACTTCGGTTTGGTTTCCAACACCGGAGCGTATCAGTGTAGATGAGGTCATCGAAGAATACAAGCAGGAATGTCCAAATACTCCTGTTGATGTCATTGTTAATGATGCTCCAAATATTCTTAAGATTAAACTCAGCAACAGTAAAAAAAACAGCAAAGGATCTCGGTAGAAGAATAATCGGTAAATTTACTCAGGGTGGTGCATATGATCATAAACGGCATCACGCAAGATTGATTATGGATCCCGCCGAGTATAAATTTGTGGTCGCTGATGCAGCAGAGAAAGATATATTTTGTGATCGACAAGATGTTTACTTATCCGACGGGAAAAAGTTAGGTACAATTGTTAGTTACATTGATGGAGAATCACCTCAGTACACGCATCTAAGATCTTCGATGCTTGCTTATGTTTCTATAAATTTGCTATCCATGATAAATAGATTTCCTGACACTGCAGTTAGAGTTGCTACGGATTCATTTTATATCGATAAAAGATATTCAGAATTATTGGCTCGTTTTACAAACACTGATGAATGATGGAGTTCGTGGAGAATAAAACAAGAAATGTTACATTATTATTGTGAATCAGCGTATGTTGCGGTTAAAGATAGTTATTGCAAATCAGAATTATCAGAATTGTCGTTGGCGCCGTCTGTGTATGATCCAGTATCCAGACGCAAAACCGTTTATTTGAACGGGCCGGGGGGTTCTGGTTAGAAAACTCGAGTGATCGAATTATTTCGACAGAATTCATATATGATTGTGCTAACACCAACACACAGACTTGCCAGGAAGATGAAACAACGAGGAGTTGATTCTTGTACTTATCACAGATGTTTCAAATACAGCGGTGGTGTGTGGACTCCAGATCGAATGGGAGAGAAATATATTCCAAAAGTTATTATTTGGGATGAAGTGTGCACAGTGCCGTTAGAAACATTAAAACATTTCTTGATTGGCTATTAACAAAAAATACTGCAGTGGTTATGTGCGACGATCACGGTCAGCCACCTCCGTTTGTTGGACCATCTCCACGCGATTGGTTGAAGAATTTTGTTGATTATTATTCGGAGATAACTGATGATCACAGATCTCTTGATGAGGAATTAAATGCATTTAAAAAAATTTATCAGACTACAACCGAACAAAATTCAGTGTGAAATAATGCGCGAGGTGATTTCAGAAACTGCCTTGAACGCCTTTTGGGAAACGTGGAAACCAATCAATTTGATAGTGGCAAGTAGAAAGATAGAAACACACTTCAACAGAAGTTATTTCAGTTACATAAGAAAAAATTTTCAACGCTGCCAGTGCCGTTGTGTTATAGACCAGCTGATTCGCGGTTACAGAATATTGACGTTGATATACCAGGACAGTCAAGGAAACAGAATCTCGTGTTGAATGATATTGTCGCAGTTGATGTCAATGTTATTGAGGATGCTCTACACGCTGACCAATCTCCGTGGACGCTAAGATACGCAATGACGATTCATTCATCTCAAGGACTGACTATTACTGATACAGTCGTTTGGATTGTTGATGATCGCATCGAATGGTCAAACTTAGTTTACTTAGCGGTGTCTCGAGTTAGAAAAATATCTCAATTGCGGAGAATCGTCATGGACGCGTCAGTGATTAATAAATGTCAAGTCGATATAATAAGAAAAAAATTGGCTGGTTATAAACAAAGTGACAAAAAAAATAATCGCGACTTTGATCTTGACGCTGAATTTATTAACGCGCTGAAACAGCAGCAGAATAATCACTGTGCGAGCTGTAGTTGTGTAATGTTGTAGCAGTACTAGAGTAATAATCCAAGACAATTTACCGTAGATAGAAAAGATAACAGCCGCGATCATACGCGAGAAAATGTGATGCTGACCTGTCTTGAATGTAATCGATGTTGGGGCGCTAGTTAAGTGATCTGGGCGGTAATTGTGTGTCTTCGGGAATTACTTGTAATTGTTCACGTGTAAATCCACGTTGAGGAGCAGTTGAATCCAGTCTGTAAATTGCGGGTCTACCCGTGGATCTTGTTATACTAGATGTCTTGTGTGTAGTGGTGCTCTAAATAGGATCAGTCGCTCTTTTTTTTACCGCCTTCAGGTTCACCGGGTTCACATAAATATCTCAGTGTCATTGCCCAGCATTGGTTGTGTTGAAAAATCACGTCGTTGTACGGGTATATGTTTTTTTGTGACTGCGCTAATCGGTTTCATGTTGGTTGTTTGAGTAATTTCTTTATTTAATGCAGTTACCACGCTTGGTAATCGTGCAACCCATTCACGAGATATTTTGTCCTGAATGAATTCCTTCGCGTATTGATATCCAAATAACCGCTCAGCAAGTGTTCGATTAAATTGTTCAACAATTGCCTGATCACGATGAATCTCAGTATGTCATCGTCTGATGGTGACGTTATGTTGTTTCACCAGCAATGATACTGCACCTTGAAATTCTTTGCCAGGATCAACTTGTAAAAGCTGTGGCCATTGTAAAGGCCCTCGTTGATAAAAATTCGTTTAAACGTATCGGCTACTTCAGTGCTGTCTTTCTTGACAACGGTTCTGCTTCCTTGTATCTACTTGCAACGTCAACTACAGTTAGCACATACTTGTATGTTATTTGACGTCTTTGGATTTTAACGGTATCATGTGATAGAAATAATATATCAGCTTGATGGACTTCATTAGGAACACTAACATCAAAATGTGCAAAGTGAATTTGCTTAGGTGGTGGTAGATAAATTTGCCATATTGCCTGTTTGGATAACCACTTCTAAGCAGTAACACGTGTCACTTCTGCTGCTTCGGCGAGTTTAATAATCGCTGCGGTACCCTTCCAGTATCCTCTTGGGAAATAATAAATCGATTCCATTTATAATTAATTACCAGCGCCTAGCGCTAATTTACCTTTCATCGCGGATTTTATTAACCAACTAGCTAACCTTTCCTTGAAAGATTTATCAATGATGGAATTTAACGCGTGAACTAATTTCACATATGCGACATGTCTATCTTGTAGATCCTTACTTTTATAAGTTACATCATGAGCATGACACGCTATATCAATAGCGTTTATCGGATACTCACCTGGTTTTGGTTGGTCTTGGTTGTCAAGTCTGATATCAAGTCGGGTTCCAGGACCACAGTAATTATATCCCGGAAGATGTTTTTCCCCTGGGTATTTAGCCCGCGGAGTCCCTGGTAATTTTCCTAATTTTGCTGCAATATCACCTCCGTGTTGCTTTTTTTTTTAACTGACTTTGGCTTATTGCCCAAAGGAATAAATTTAAATTTCTTTGTACCGCATCGTTCACACTTACCCGTAACTGCTGATCTGTTATTTTTTGTAGTAATAGTTGTTTGATCACCTGTTGGGGTACGCGCCCTGCATTTCACACAATATAAATCCATATTCTTTTTATGTATTTTCTATATGAAAATCACTGACTTTTCTGCAACAAGGAAACGAGAACCAGTTAAGCATCATGCAGCGCTACCAAATTCTGTTCGTATGATTATTATAGGTCCATCTGGAAGTGGTAAGACGCTGTTGTTACTTGATTTAATAATGAAGTGGATGAAGTGGGATAAGTTGTATTTGGTAGTCCTGTCTGTAGACGATCAACGATGCTACGATGTAATAAAGGATTTTAATGAAAGCGCAAAATCTTTAAATGAGAACGGAGACGACGTTGTTGAATTTATCACTGATATTGATGAAGCACCAAGTATTGATGATATTGATGGATCTATTAATAATTTAGTTATTTACGATGATGTAATGTTGGATAAACAATCAAATCCAGCTAGGATATTTTCCAGAGGTAGACACAAAAACACAGATGTGATTTATGTAACCCAGCGTTATACACACATTCCTAAAGTGATCAGGGATAACTGTAATATTCTTACTGTGTTTAACGGAGTTGATACTCACACGTTACGAAATATTCATCAGACTTGGTGTAGCGGTGATATGGACACAATTAAATTTAGAAACTTCTTTTCACGAGCGCAAGCTACTCCACACGGATTTATAACAATAAATTTACATGATCCTCGAACACGATACCAAGTCGGACTTGATACAATTTTTGGATAATAGCAGCAGAGAGGGCGCTCCTCCAACTTGGCACCGACAACAATCGCATATTTTCCTTCGATGTATCGCTGGTAATCGCGATAACCAGTAAGTGGGGTTGGAGTCTATTAAGTTCGGCGAACAACGTCGACTCATGTCCGATACTGAGAAAATATCGCGATTTTTGCGATCTCCCAGGAAGTCGTATTTTGCGAAAATACGGGCGAACCATTTAGAGGCTGTTCGCCCTCTCTGCTGCTAAGGTTTAAATTCACTCTTCTGTCTTTCGATATAACCCATGTAACTTAGTTTTATTTTTATTTTCGTGCTAGAGGGGCACATAATTTCAAGTTTAATCTATGTATCGTTTCGATTAAGCAAATATCCCAATCGACAATTAAATCAGATTATTATCTTGAATATACGTGATGACTCGTGTTGATAAAAGTTTCTTAGGGACTCAAAATGGCGGCGAAAGGTACGCTCTCGTTGCGTTGTGGTTATTTGCGCACACAATCGTGACGTCTGTGAATGAGCCGAACGTCCCAGCCGTATCGTTCTGACCAAAAGTCGCGCTTCGTGCGAATGCTCACGCTCCGAACCAGTCACAACTTAGAGGAAAATAATATTTCATCCTGGTACCCTGGTTCGTAGGTTAAAACAAAAGTGTATTAACCGACGACCCATGGTACCCAGGTGAACAAAAGTGATTATGGGGGCGTTCACCAGTTATTATGTACTTTTGAGAGAGTGACGTGTGTAGGGTGAAGTTTTTTTGCATTTAGAACATGCACAATGCAGAGAATGTTGGTATACCGCTATGCTACTTTGATGTAATGTAGCTGACATTTCTTTGGATATTGTATTGGTGGAACTTATAAATGATCTAAGCACACAGCTAACTTAAACTACTGCCCCCTTGTATCAGATTGAACTACTAATTCAAAATTGCAATAAAGATATTAATCTCTTAAGAAATCTTAAAGGGACAACCTGGGAATCCAATCAAGACACCCTATTAACCATCTATAGGTCACTTATAAGGTCGAAGCTAGATTATGGATGTCAAGTTTACAACTCAGCGAAACAAACATTGCTGAACAAACTGGATACCATCCAAAGGAAAGCATTATCTGTTTGCACTGGCACTCTACCATCGATAATCATTGGACGAACTTCAAGTCATCACCGGTGAACTGCGATTAAAAATAAGAAGACGGGAAATGCTCCTCGGACACTCCAATCGATTAACAAATCACCCCGACTCGCATGCTACAAAAGTAACCATTAGCAAATGCAACAAACCGTTTAGCCGCAAACTAGTTCCTAACCCACCCGGTGGCAACCAAATCCTAGAACTCGGGGAAAAGCTACCAACACTTGCTCTACAAGAACAGTACACTCACTCCCCTGACCCCGCCCCTTGGAAAACCATATCCGTTGGATCAGCACTAGAGTCACCAATGAAACGCGCGCATGCAACACCTAACATAAATAAAAGCGAAAATAAATGAATAGCGAGTGGCACTATGTTGTCAGAATCTTTACACAATTCTATCAAAAGGCCTACAAGAACTACTCAGTCCAGCAGCTAGTAGAAGCAGCTAAGCACAATTTTACGCTACACAGCTACCATTTCCCCGAAATTACCTGAGAGGAAAAAGGACTGTGGAGAAATGTAAAGAAGCAGAAGAAGAACAGGGAACTTCTGCTATAAGAAAAAAAAAAAAAAACCTAAGGGCTACCAATACTGCCTCTTATCCAGGGAACCATTTTGGCTTGGTATCCCGTTTCGATAAAACTATTATGTACACTAACCACCGGTTCAAAATTCAAACCTTTTATGACCTAACAGAGACCAAACTTTTTAATGTCGCTCAGACATATTAGTTATTAAAAATTTGTAGGGCATCTACAACGTACACTATGTACTAGAATTTTTACGATTGTCAGGACGTAAGAAAATTTTACAACTTGTTTTGATTTGACCCAATTGCACAGGTGGCTAACACAATATTGGTATTTTTTATTGTCTGTTAGTACAACTAGACTAAATCTGACTAAGTACGGACTGACGTTCTTGGGAGTGCACGACATCCATGGCTGGCTTGCCGAGTTCATTGCTTTCTTGCCTCTCTGGGACATCGTATAACGGCGAAGATGTGGAACATTTCCACCCGCCTAAAGCTAGGTGTCCCGATGTGACGTCATCGTTGCGACCAATCGCAACGTGCGTTACATACTGCTTGGGTCGTCACCTAGTACAGAAAATATGGACTGAAATCAACTCATTGTTAACATGAGTGTGTGTTGGGCCCTTTCCCACTCTGAAAGCCCTTCATTCAGGTCGTTAGAGACATATAGTCCTACGACCTGACCAATAAATTAGCAGTGTTCCTTGAGCACTTAAACGCATGGGGGATATGGCACTAATTCCTTCTCCCAAGAACATTTAGCATCCCGCTGTGCGGGAATAAACCCGTCGCACATGCCCTTCTGGGCGCACGCGACGTAAATCCAATCAATCAGTCAAATTCATTGTGCTACAAAAAAACAACCTTATTTAATATAAAGCACACTATCTTTAGCACCTATTAAAATAGGAAAATGTTTTGCGCCAGAATAGACAATACCAGCTTTTGAAAGGGCAATGAATGAATTACCAAGTATATAAAATATATTTTTTAAAAAAGTTATTGGCTCTTCTTTTTACAATTTACTTCTGAAGTTCAGGAAGTGTAAATGACCAAGTGGAGCTAGCAGATTTTTTGTGTGAAAGATTGACATCTAGAGTAAGGCCAAGCTGTACACTCTATAGCCCACATCTCACCCATCAATCATACACCGAAATAAAGGGAATTAAAGGTTATTTTAACAATATCTAAGATATACATGGTCATTTTTAAATAGCCTGTATAACCAGTGACGAAACCCGAAGAATTTTTTTTCTATGAAATTCTAACCCTACATGTAAAATGCGAAACTATATAGCGCTACCATTCATAATTTGTCTCGCAGAGACCAGTGTCTGTACATGAGTACGTTCTAGAAAATATCATTCAAGTCAGAGAAAAGCCATTTAACTACTCCTTACAGTTCCAGAATTAATTCTTTTTTATTTTTTACTTAGACTGTCAATAAAATGTACAAATTTTCGTCAAGAATTGATATATAAACAAACGGAACGACTAGCAATGCACAGACTGGATGTAAGAGGTTATTAAAAGTAGTATTATCCATCGATGTAATATAACTAGGTCTATACACCAGTCACTTCACAAATAAATATGGAGGCGGAGTGACAGCTGGGACCTGGCTCATCGCAAAATGCGATTGTTTATAAGGATTTCTACATGAAACAGCAGTAGAATGCATCTTTGATCGATCATTTGAACTAGCTAGGTTTTAAATTAGGAGGGAATATGTCGTCTGATAGTGAATTAGACGAATTCTTCGATGCTGAAGACATAACCCCTAAAAGGTGAGTTATCGAAATTAGGGTAAAATTTAATTAGGCCTTTCACGCTTTGACAGGATGACGTCAGCTATTGAAGGTAACAAAAGTTTCTGGAATAAATATATAAAAAAATAAAAACTGCATAAATTTTCGCATATTTATGGTGTAATTTTGTCAGGTCTGTGCAGCATTTTCTTCTATTAGGTTAAGTTCAGGAACATTATAGTCTATACTGTACTTTTGTATAGACCCAGTAGTACTACAATGTATGACATCTCCCCTTGATAATGTCGTTGTGTAGCGAGTTCCCTGGTTGTATTACAGGAATCAGAGGCGAAATTTTCAAGAATATCTCACAGATTTGGCAGCCCATATGTACCATTGTACACAAATTAACGTTATATGGCTTAAGTCACAGGTGCTCGACGCGAGCTTGATGTTAAAAAAAAAAAAACAATCATCTAAAGGAAAAAATCATACAGAGTGACAAAAATATCTTAGATTACCCCATGACCCATTCTGACATAGGACCCTCTCTATCATAATATATAAGAGAGAAGGTATGGAACTTCCAAATACTTCGATCCACCCATGACCCTCGATTTCCTTCTGCTATTTCTGTCTTTAAAGGCACACAACCATACTATATGGCTTGTTTTACTTCTGAGATATTTTTCTATCCATCAAGCCATAATTGACTTTTCTGCGTTGTACCAAACTGAAGTTATGGGCTCCCAAACGTGCCATTTTCGAGATTTTTTCATTGTGGACAAGTTCATGCTCCTATGATAATAAGTTTAACCTTTTGAGCCAATCATATTTCGGTGCTCACATTAGTGCCGCATAGTTTGCCTATTTGGAAAAGAGATGCATGTATACGATGTGTTGTGCAGTGAAGAATACAATGTATAATTCTTGCATGGAACAGGATTCTTAAAGTTGAATCTAGTTAATGGTAAGTAAAAAACTTACTTTTGCATCTACCACTTTCTGCAGTTCAAGAAGGGATGCACCATAGAGTTTAAAACATTGTCCATATAACTCGTGTCACCGGTTTTCACATGTGCACAGACTTGTCCACAATGAAAAAATTCGCAAAAATCGCACGTTTCGGAGCCTGTAACTTCAGTTTGGTACAACGCAGAGAAGTCAATGATGGATTGAAAAATATCTCAGGAGTAAAACAAACCATATAGTTATATAATGGTCATATGCCTTTAAAGACGGAAATAGCAGAAGGAAATCGAGGGTCATGGGTGGAGCGAAGTATTTGGAAGTAATGTACCTTCTCTCTTATATATTATGATAGAAAAGGTCCTATGTCAGAATGGGTCATGGGGGTAATCTAAGGCATTTTTGTCACTCTATGATTTTTTCCTTTAGATGATTGTTTTTTTTTCCTTAACATCAAGCTCGCATCGAGCACCTATGGCTTAAGTTGGGCTTTACTTACTCTGAAATCTTTATCCAAATGGATTCAAATTCTAACACAAGTAATTGGACATGTTTTCAATTTCCATTGGCCTACATTTAGGTTGGCTGGAATGTAATGGAAGCCAGGAAAGCCAAAATTGGTTTAAGGGATGATAATTATCTTGAACGAAATGAAGCTATCTAAACAACTTCTTCAAAATGATTATATTTGTATTCATTTCATTAAAGAAACATACTTTAGCATAATCTGATTTTGACATTCTTGACTTCCTTCGCATTCCAGCCAAATGAAATGTAGTTAAGCAGAACTTGAGAACACTTTACTTTGCTTGTGTCAGAATTTGAATCCATTAGGAAAAAGACAACATCATAAGGAATGTTTGACTAAAACAATATGACATTAATTAGAAGAAAAGCATCAATATGGGTTGTCAAGTTTGTGAGATAATAATGAAAATTTGGCCTCTCATTCCACTGTCAGTTCACTGGGGAACACTGTTCACAATGCCATAATATGTCAGCCTAAACATAAATATCAGGGCAGATGGCTTACATTGTCGGACTAAGAGACCCTGATGTCCTGATAGGTATTTAATCAATTGAGTATTTTTACTCCCAGGACTGGAACCAACTGTGGTTTTATAATATTCCATGAGGTATATTGTGAACACTGCAAAATGCAAACTCACTATTCCAGGCAGAGTCTTATTCATGATGAAATATTCCTTACTAAATATGTCACATGACTTAATGATCAAAATTAATTCTGTATTAGATTACATGGCTCAGTTTGAGTGAGTGCTTTTATGATGATCAAGTACTGATATTTAAGATGTGTGCAAAAATCCAAATTTTGTACCAGTGGCATGATTTATATTATATAATGATCAGAGATACTGTCTAAAAATACGGACTGTGCCAACTCCAGTGGCAGTATATGCTGAAAAGTTTAGACTAAGTACTTAAAACATACTTGTTTTGCCTAATATGAACACATGAACAGTTTTCTTAGTTAATTTGCATACATATACACAAATATGCTCCTAAGCTATAGCTTTGTAGATCTGAGTAAATAAAAACATGTCAAAAACACAACATTGTTTATACATGTAAATGGCTTTATTTAATATACGGCCAATAACCAATTACAAACTTGTTAAGTGGGTAAATGAACATACACATTCCCAGCAAATAGTGTATTTCTACCTCTCTATTTAGGGACAGTTTAGTATGATATTCTCAGGTCATTCCTTTCTTTAAAGTGTGTGTGTGTGATTTGG
Organism: Sinohyriopsis cumingii; assembly: GCA_028554795.2. NCBI lineage: Eukaryota > Metazoa > Mollusca > Bivalvia > Unionida > Unionidae > Sinohyriopsis > Sinohyriopsis cumingii. The sequence goes on along the minus strand of CM068828.1, from coordinate 108,304,180 downwards.
AATTTTAACATAGCATTAACAATTTCTCAGTCATGTCGCAACAATGTCTGCAGTGTGTCAGTTTATAGTAATGTCTAGCACTGGGGCATCATGTCGCAGACATGTAGCATGATGTCCCACCCAGTCACATTATCCTGACACCAGGCTGACCAGTCCTAACACTAACCTCTTAATGCTGAGTGCCAAGCGAGGCAGCTGTTAGTACCATTTTTGTAAGTCCTTGGTATGAATTGGCCAGGGATTGAACCCATGACCTCCCGCATCCAAGGCGGACGTTCTAACCAGGAGGCCACCGGATTGGTCTACATGAGTGATTTTTCACATAGCATGTAAGATCATTTAGTAAAGGCTGTCTTTGACAAGAACTGATTGTTGCATACATTTCACAACAGGTTGATTTACTGATAATTTTGATGAAGTTTTATTTAAAGCACTTCTTTTTACCTTTCAAAAGTAATACTTATTAACAAAATCTTTGTTTAGTAAAAGTCTATTTTAAAGAAGTACCATTTCAAGTTTGTAAGCCACCTAATAGTTGTATAGACATTGTAGATCTGAGTTGTACCACATCTGCTTTTTCAGTGAAACAAAAATAAGACTGATATATTTTGACATTAACTTGCACACAACAAAATTGTTTTGATCACTTAAAGTCTCATCACAAAAAGAAACTGCAATCTACTAAAGACCGCCTTGGCTCTTTTTGCCTTTGGATTGGCTTCAGGATTGGCAGAGAAATTGCAAATGAAAATAGTAAAACTTGTTTCATAATAGCCAAACTGGCCTGAATGGCATCTGTTAGTATACATTTGAGGAATGATCTGCTGGATTGACCATTAGAGTGTAGATCCTACAAATTTATCCCATGTGCATGTCCACACAATGTATCCCGTTGAATTTATTTTTATTTAATCATGTACCTGGATGTAGCAGTAAGAAATAATATCACAATGATTCTGGTGATATTATACCTAAATTACCTATACCTTCAACAAAGAATATTTTACATACTGAATCATGCCGTACTAAAATGTGAAAAAAAATACCTACAGCAAATTTTAAAAAAATATGGTTGCAATAGGTAAGGTATGCACATTGTACTGTATTAGTTGTCAGCTGTTTAGTAAGCCAGAAAGGTTGAGTGTTTCTAAATGTTTCAGTTAAACTTTGGCTGTGCTATAGTGTGCATACAATCAGACGTTTTAATGAATGTTGTAGGCTTTGTTGCAAAACTAAATATTTTAGATTTTGAAACTGAACTTTCAGATAAATTTTTATCTACATGCATGTTCACTGTCATCGACTTAAAGACAAGTACATCCATATTTTCAAAAGTACACAGTCAGTTTAGATATAAAGCTTTTGGGTTATAATGTAATAAAAATTCCAGTCCCACAGAATCATTGTAAACCATCTTTACTGTGTATGTATGTGTATATATTTTAAATAGATAAAGCATAATTTGTTGAAGATTTAGGTACAAAACTATGGCACTTATATTTGCTTCATGTAGTAGTCAGCTTATCACCACTTGATGTTTATGTGACCTGTTGTTTTTTCTTGGATTTTCTTTATATAATCAGTAACATTTTTGCATACACTTTCTGAAGTAACTGCAATGGCTGAAAATAGCAGTAATCCAAGGTTGGACCAGGCAATTTCCAACATAAACCTGTTAAATTCTCCAGTCTATCAAACCAGTCAGCTTTTGAACATTTCTGGCATAAAATTATCCAGTGTATGCCAGATCCCAAAGTGGAATAACTTAGACTTTTGGCATCTAATAAATTGATGACTATTTAACAGCATGTACACTTTTATCTGTGGAATAAATGAATTACAGCCCAGTTTCCAAAGTAGAGTATTTGAACATTTTATAGTATTGTAAATGTTTGAGCATTTGTATTGTATGTTTGACTTTTGTCCATAATTGAGGGTAAGAGTTTGTGCCTGTTCTTAATGTATAACTTGTCTTGAGTTACAACAGATGTTATGGAAACACGTGAAGGCCACCAGGTGAATGTTTTATCCTAAGTCTATTTAGGTACAGGTTTTCCACATTAAAATGTATCCTGCTGCTGACAGCAAATTCAGTTAAACCTATCATTACACTACATCATCTCCCAAAAAATGTTGTCGCTCAAGACAGGTGGTCACTCTTAAAAGTCCTTGTATGTAAATTTCCAGTTAACTTCCACATACAGTATAAAAAGTTACCATTCAATCAGAAAGAAGAAACTCAGATTTCTTGTTTGTAACAGGGCACAAATATGAAAAGTTATCATTTCTCTGAGCACTCGCCTATTAGTAACAGTTTGAATAACTGTAACATTTTAAACTCATTTTAAACAAATAGAATGGTGTGAAAAATGGTGCAAGTCGGTTGCCAGAAGCAGATTTAAATAATAATAAATAATAATAATAATAATATTGAGGACTTTGTATAGCGCCTAATCTTTAGAAGCTCTAAGTGCTTTACAACATTAGACAACACCTATAAGATAAAAAACACATAATGATATGATTACAAAAACAAACACCATGAAGTTAGAAAACATTAATAAACATGCTGAGAATATTTAAGGTAAGAAACATTATTAGGTCTTTAAGTTTGTTCTTGCAGTCAAAATAAGTGAGTTTTGAGAGCCTTCTTGAATGTGATCACTGTGTCTTTGTGTCTAAGTTCAGCGGGCAATTCATTCCACGTTGCTGGGCCCTGGTATGCAAACGAACGCTGTCCATATGACTTTGTTTTCATAGTGGGAATAATGAGTATATGATTGTCAGAAGAGGAGCGTAAGTATCTTACTGGTGTGTACACATGGGTGAGGTTGGATAGGTATGTTGGACTAGAGTCCGACAGTGAAACGTAGCACAGAGAACAAATTTTGTGTTTGATTCTGGATCGAATGGATAGCCAGTGTAGGGTACAGAGCAGCAGGGAGGTGTGCTCTGATCGTGGAACTCTAAGTATGATCTGAGCAGCTGTGTTTTGAACTTTTTGAAGTTTCTGGAGCATATATTGAGATGAACCAGACAGAATTGAGTTACAATAGTCCAGTCGAAACTACTAATGAACAAACAAGTGTTTTAGTGGCATCAGCTGAAAGATATTTGTGAATTGAGCTGATGCGTCTTAGCTCAAGATATGCAGCCTTGCATATGTTCTTGACATGTTGGTGCAATGTGTGAGTACTGTCCAGAGTAACACTTAGGTTTCGTACTGACTGTGTGAATTTAATGTTGGTGCTGCTGATATTTATTGTTTGAGGTAAAGAATGTGAATGAGAAAGTCTTTGTGTTGTGATCAGAATGGCCTCAGTTTTATCATCATTCATCTGCAGCTTGTTACATGTCATACATGATTTCACATCAGAAATGCACCTCTCTACACCTTGGATGGTAGCATCAACTTCAGTTGGGTGGCTAGATTTGTATATTTCGGTGTCATCAGCGTAGAATTGGTGAGACACTGGATGATGATCTATGACACTTGAGAGTGACTGAGTGTACAGAATGAAGAGAACAGGTCCGTGAACAGACCCCAGTGGAACACCACAACATTAGATCAACAGGGCTGGAGTGTATTCCATTTGCAGATACAATTTGTGTCCTGTTGACCAAGTAGGACTTGAACCACAGTAAGGTTGTATCATGAATGCCAAATGCATGCTGGAGACGGTGAAGTAATATATCATGGTCTGTTGTGTCAAATGCTGCAGACAAATCAAGGAGGGTGAGGACTGTAATCTTTCCACTGTCCAACGCAGGGAGAATGTCATTAACTACTTTTAGAAGAGTAGTTTCAGTACTGTGGCAAGGGCGATATGAAGATTGTACATTGCTAAAAAGACTATTTTAATTTAGTTGAGATACAAACTGGGATAGAACAACCTTTTTTATATGAATGGGAGATTAGAAACTATGCGGTAGTTCTTTAAATTGTTATGGTCGAGTGTTGGTTTCTTCTGCAGAGGCTTTACAATGGCAGTTTTGAAAAATGATGGGAATTCCCCGGATGAGAGACGGGGCCCCGAGTGGCCGAGTGGTCTAAAGTGCTCTCCATTACGGATCACTGCCATGTCACCTCTGTCTGTTTGGGTTCGAGTCTCGGATTCGGCCAATGTGGGTATGTGAGAAAGCTTGCCAGTAGCTTCTCGAGGGTCGGTGGTTCTTTCTGGGGATTTCCCAGGTTCTTCCTCCACCGTTAATACTGGCCGCCATGTATAGCCTATCGTGTGCTGAAAAATGGCATTAAACAACAAGAACAACCGGATGAGAGAAAGTATTAATAACATCAGTTAGTGAAGGCAATACTGGATCTAAGCACTCAAACAGCAGTGATGTTGGAATTGGATCAAGTTCACATGACTTTGGTGCACTCTTTATCAGGATTGTACGTACGAAATCCATAGAGACAGGTTCAGATGCTGCTAATAGTTGCCACTCAAATTCTGTATCCCAACTGTATGGTGACAACGAGTCAATTGAAATTGTGGTGTCAAGCTTATCTCTGGTTTGTACTTTGTTACGGAAGAAATTTGCAAACATGTCCGGAAGGTCGACTGGAAAGAAGGTAGTTGGAAGTGGTGTTGATTTGTTCCTTGACATTAGCTTCTTAGTAATCTTGAAGAGCTCTTTGCAGCTGGAACTTTCCATGATCTTAGTAGTGTAGTGGGCTGATTTTGCTGCATGGACTATATTTGTGACATTCTTCTTAGAGGCTTCATAGATTTGCATGTTTGTCAAGCAATGAACACAGGCAGTTATCGAGTTGTTCTGCGGTAGGAGGTAAGCAAGTTGTTAAGTTAGTTTTGATGTCGTGCATTAGTTTGGTTCTATTTGTCATATGGAGGTTTCTCTTAGTAGCAGATAAAGGTGGAGGGTTAGGGACTGATACGTCAAGATGGCATATAATGCAGAGGTGATCTGATGCAAGGTCATGGGATACCAGGGAGGACCGTAGAATGTTATCATCAGGTCTATGAAGAATTCAGTCTAAAATGTGACTGTGTTTATGGGTGGGTTGGTTAACTGACTGTTTCAGGTTGAAAACATTAATAGAATCTATGAGTTTTTATGTATTTGGGTTTCCGGGACAGTAAAAGTGAAAGTTGAAATCTCCAAGAATAACCAGGTTGCTACCTATCGAATTTCCATAGTCCAGGAGATTCGGAAACTGCTCCAAAAAAGAGAGAGTCAGCCAGCTTGTTTTTTCTACTAGGAGAAGGGCGGTATAGGCAGAAAAAATGGACTGACCTTTGTTCCATAATAATGAAACAAAAAGTCTATAAAGGAAATTGTTTGTGTAACTTACCTGCTACATGCATAAAAACATTTTTAAAACTGATACAACCACAAAACCATGCATTACAGTCTAAGATTAAGCAGATCAAATAAACTGGATAGCAAATTGATTAGACTTCTCAAATCCACTCAACTCAGGCTCTATATATATATTGTGCCATGCATGTATATTGTTGCATTAATACTGTTGTATATAAAGTGGTCTATAAATATTAAATCCAAGTTTTTCAAATTCAGTATGCACTGTAGGGATTTTTATAGTTGGTAGAGCATCAGTTTTGTTAAGAATCACAGATTGACTACCTGCCCAAGCCAGCCCAAGTCAGCTGCCTCTGTGTCCTTGGGTAAGGCACTTAGCTCCCAATTCATCAGTTCATTAGTCAAGTATGTGTTAATACTACAACCAACAAAACAATAAAATTCGACATGAAAGTGTATCAATGCAGTGATCCATTGTATAAAGTAACCCATATCAATTACAACAGTGTAATTCTTTTCTTCATGCATACTGTATTATCATGAAAAATTTGAATTTATTCTTTTAAATGCAATAATTTTCTGCCTTATATACAGCAGTTAAGTGGTGTCAGCAGTAACTTTGTGCAACAGTCGTACATGTACATCTTCATCAATATACCATAGGTGTCAATAATCACTGATAACTGACTGAACAATTAGATTTGTATTTGTTGTCTTACCCGAGTAAGCACGATGATATCAGTTTTCTGGTTGCATCACATCAACTTTAATGTTTTTACAAGTCTGATATGGGAGGAGGGGTAGGGGATGTGCCATTGCACTGACAGAATAATTAGTCATTACTGGGTTTTTTCTACGCAGATTGTAAAATGGAAATTGTAGCAAGCATTAATAAAGGAATTATTGCTTTCTTACTCTTTATTGCTTTTGACTGTCAGCTTTTTAATTTGAGAAGCGTGTATAGTGTGAGAGACTTATGTATGCTAAAGAATAATGCATGAGAAAATTTTGATCATTTAAATGCTATACTGCCATCACATATGGTTCATATACAAAAGGAAGGGTGGAAAAGACCAGAATAGCGTAGGGGGCTCCAAAAGCATTTGATGAGGATGGTACATCCATTAAGTCTTAGAATTTATTCAGCACCAAATAGTCAATATTGTGCTGATGTGTCATGAAACCCTACACATTATATATATTATTACAACAGTTGTCAATGATACCCACTAATTATTAATTAATCAATTAAAGTCTACAACACAAAACACAATGAACTTGTCAGTATGAATATTCATTGATTGAAAATAAAAACAATAAATTGCATTCAATTCCTGTATTTTTAATATAATTTATTAGAAATTAACCTCACTTGCATTGTTTAATTGAGAGCACATTGGTGCAGTACAAAAGTTCACTGTCCCCTTAGAAAAATTCTGCTGTGCCAGGATGGAGCATACAAATTTATAAAGTAGTGCATTCTTATTACATGTACTTGAATGCGCTATCTCTTGACTGTTACTGAATAGTAAAGATAACAGATAGTTAAATGATCTGTACTAATTGGATGCATATTGAAATCCTGTATATTTGGAGTGTGCAAATATGAGATAAGTAAGTTGCTTAGGTATTACAGTCTGGGTTTGTGTTATTACATGATTTTTATTCACTTTAGTATACTAAGTCGGGCTATTTTACATGCCAGATCTCATTCAGCACAGTTATTACTCACAAACAAAGAAAATACTTGATAATAATAGGAACAAATCATTTGGATGATGCTGTAATCATTATACAAATGACACATATGATAAATTTATCAATATTTCATTATAAGAAATCTGTCAGTGATAAATTATCTGTTGGCACTATCAACATTGATAATAATTGATTACTGACTCATAAATAAATGTTCTTCAGTTTGGATGACATATGTATAATGATTTTGATTTATTCATGCTTAGTGTACAAAATGATTCTGCTATTGAAGGAAAAATAACATTTTGAAGCATAGTTTCGGTGCAATCTGTTTAAAATCAGATCTCCATTCTTAACATGAAGATCTGACAGAAACCACTTAGGGGTCATGTTCTGGTAACATATGTTATTACCATAATAGCTAATTTTATCTACCAATCAGATGAAGTCTTATATATTTGCATTTGGAGACTGAGCACTGTGGGTGAAGAGCATGAATGTGTACCGAACGATTTAATTCACTTTGAGATTTTTTAAAGCTGCATTTTGATTGGCTAGTTCAAAGATCACCAGAACATAACCCTTAATCGGTCGTTGTCAGATTTTCACGTAGGACAGCAGAGACCTGATTTTAATCAGTGTTTATTTTTATATAATCTTCAAGTAATCACCAGCAGTCGTGTAGAAAATAAACTTCACATAGGTGTCAAGATGGTGCTAATGGTGGCAACCCATATATGCAGTAGCACAACATGTGAAAAAAGCAATGTTTTACTCCCAAGCCCCCAACTTGGTCATATATAAGAAAATGTACCATAATATTTAGTAATCTTAGCAAACAAAATAAGAAAAAGATAGGGATGTTATTCTTAACTATTTTGATACATGTTTTTAACCTGTAGCCTATTAAATAGACCTGCTTAGAGCTCATGTAAAACTATCCTCTGGGCAAACGATTATGAAAGTTAAAAGGTAAGGGGTCAGAGATAAACCAGTACCATTTGGCATGTTACTTACCTGGCTGACTCTAGCTAGGGTGATGACATCCTAAGTCCTTGGATGTCTGCCAGGGGAGAGCCCATTGGGCTAATTTGAATAGGTGAAGTAGACTTAGTGGGACAGTCAAATTCATTTGACATCAGTGTCTTGAATTAGAATGTTTATGTCATCTTTATTAATAATTGTTGGCAAATTCATAATCAGCAGCAGCATTTCTTTGGAGTCAGTTTTCCTCCATATATAAATTGCAAAACATCAATATTTTGATGTTCAGAATAGTGTACAGTGTGGTTTTACAAGTTATTGTGTGGGGGGGCGTATTTGGAGGCAAGAAGTTTAAATGCATCTGTGATAATAATAATAATAATAATAATGAGGACTTTGTATAGCGCCTAATCTTTAGAAGCTCTAAGCGCTTTACAACATTAGACAACACCTATAAGATAAGAAACATAATAATATTACAAAAACAAACAACATGAAATTAGAAAAACATTAAAAAATAAAAAACATGCTGAGAATATTTCAGGTAGGAAACATTATTAGGTCTTTAAGTTTGTTCTTGCAGTCGAAATAAGTGAGTTTTGAGAGCCCTCTTGAATGTGATCACTGTGTCTTTGTCAAAGTTCAGTGGGCAATTCATTCCATGTTGCTTGGCCCTGGTATGCAAAAGAATGCTGTCCAGATGACTTTGTTTTCATAGTGGGAATAATGAGTATATGATTGTCAGAAGAGGAGTGTAAGTATCTTGCTGGTGTGTACACATGGGTGAGGTCAGATAGGTATGTTGGACTGGAGTCTGACAGTGAAATGTAGCACAGAGAACAAAGTTTGTGTTTGATTCTGGATCGATTGGATAGCCAGTGTAGGGTACAGAGCAGCAGGGAGGTGTGCTCTGATCGTGGTACTCTAAGTATGATCCGAGCAGCTGTGTTTTGAACTTTTTGAAGTTTCTGGAGTAGATATTGAGATGAACCAGACAAAATTCTCAGAGAGAGCAAACCCCAGCAAAACTAAATTTCTGAACTACAGGTTAATGGAGTTGAACATTGTAAAACCCAGCAGCAATGAGATAGATTTTATTCTATGTAAACTGCATATCAACCTTAGATATTCTGGAGCATATGACATCTGTCAGCATGCTGTAGCAACACTGTCCAGCATTTGGACAATGCATGAATGCAGAGCTGAATCCCAAAATTACTTAACACAATAATTGACACAATTATCGACAGACCATATCGCAAGAGTTATGTTCTTTAATGCAATTTATTGCACAGCAAAATCTACCATTTGCAGTTTCAGACCTGCATGTTTTAAACTTCCTTGCATTAATGCAGATCTAGAATTAATGTCTGTTTCATTGTAATAATGGTATGCCTATTTTTCTGCAACTGGCATTTCTGCATAAGGCATTTCCTCATCCAGCATTTACGCTAATTGTAATTTCCATGACTGGCAGATGGACAATAAAAAAAAAGCTATTAACAATCGAAATTGAAATTAAAGAAGAAGCAAGCAATAATAAAGGAATTGAGATGGATTTAGCAGCAATACTTTGGTCATTTGCGCTTTGCACTTTTTCACTAACTCTTATCTCCCTTGGATATGTACAGAGATGACAGTTATTATCATGATTATTTTGATAATTATTATACATTAAAAGGATTAATTTAGTTTGCTCAACTACCGGAATCTTACATATGCAATAATTAGTTTTTTTCTGTTTACTAACGCTGCACTTGTTTTTAATCTACTCATACCTTCTTTTTATGTGCAAATCTGAATTTTATTATGATGACTTTGATCATAATTATTGCACATTTGAAGAATTTGTTGCTTTGCTCAATTGCCTTAATCTCTTTATTATGTTTACTTGATGCATCAATTAGCAATATTTTTGTTTGCACTTGCACATAGCAACAATTGCACACAATTAAACGCTGGTGTGGCAGTCGCTGACTAACATCGACATGGAAATTTCATTCGCTAAATAACAGTTGCTGAAGTGATGGTTGCAGAAATGCCTGTCACAGAAAAACTGGTAAATCTAATTATGTGATTGTGGATATATATGTGGTCATGATATTTGACATTTCTAAGTCTGCCAACTGTTTATGTATTGTTTGCAAGTGTCTTAAATGCTCAAAATGAAATGGGTATGTTTCCATTTATTCAGATTTGAATTTCAAGTCATTATTTTTTATATGCTTTTATGAGTATATAACATATTCTCAATTGTACGACATTACTTCACTTTGCTTAGGGGCATGTTCACTGACTCCTATCATGGGGCCTCACACCCCACCCACGATTGGGGAGATTGGTGGGTTTGCTCATCTGATATTCAGTTTGGGTGCCATGGCAGCCAGCTTGCAAATCTTACTATCACTATTCCTACATGGAAATTCTTACTAATATTTGTTATTTCACTAGAAGACTTCTTATGGTGTGTACTTGGTCCTAAATAAAAATGGTGCCAATCTTAGATACAATATGAAAATCTTGTTAGTGCTACTCCTCTTGAACGGATCATCATACAGTTGGACAATACAGTGTCCATTTTGAAAACCTAATTATTGCTATTCCTCCTGACTGGATAGTCATATTGACATACATGTAGGTGATCCAAGAATATCAGAGATAGTTTCAGCATTCAGCATTTTAAAAGAAGACTTGGACTCATCTTGGATTTCTGGAAGTTCTTTTTGTCTATTGGAGGATCAGTCATTTTGTGGGACTCTGTTTATTTTATCTTATTATTGTTTGTGAGTGCATATCACATAGTTCCCACATCATTCGAACAGTAAAGTAAATCTTTTGGGTTGTTACAGCTTTTTTTTGTTGCTAATAAATAATCTGATAATGGGAAGAGCCTCCTGTAAGTGCAGAGTTCCCAATAAACTCCACTGATGCAGGGGTCAAGCTGGACTCGAATTTTAGGGAAAAGTGACATCTACTTTTGGACAGAACAAGGATAAGTGAGAGCTGAAACATATATAGGAGTCCTTAGCACTAATTACCTTGTAAAACTGAAGAATAAACTGCATAATTGGTTTTGATAAAAAAAATAAGTACTAAATAATGTTAAGTCTGTGGATTTCTGCCTTGCATTAATGTAGTGTGAATGAGGTAGTAGGTAGTGTAAAGCTGATAAAGTACAGGAGCTAGCTCAGATTGTATAATATTTTAGTAAATTTCGTAATTTTTTTAAAATAAACTTGAAATATTCTTTTGTAGCAATTTTGGTTAATAGTACATAAGCTTGACATTTAGTTTGAAAAATGGTGGGTGGGATGAGAGAAGTGCCAAAATGCCTATTTCGGACAAAATACCGATTTACTATAGATAAAATGTCTAATTTAGACAAAATACCTATTTGCTATAAATAAAATGTCTGTTTTAGACAAAATAATTCTTTTAGACAAAATGTATATTTTAAGCAAAAAATAAACCATTTTGGGGAACTGAATAAAGACAAAGTATGGTCACTCTTTTTCCTTGATCCCAAGTCCAATTCACCTCAGTGTCTTAGACCCTTATGTGGCCTAAAATTCACATGTTTTGGGATTTAGCTAAACCTCTCAAGTAAACAAGCATGTTGAAAGTATGTATTTCTTTCATTTCAGTTCTTTCCTTATTGCTGTTGATGAGGATGAACCAGGGGTAGGTACTGAAGTTAATTTAAGTAAAGTTTTTTCCAGAGATTTAATGATTCTATTATTCTATTTTATATCCGTTATATAATGTACCAAAATAACGTGATATGTTAAAGTTTGTTGCCTTTCTCTAATTTTAAAAAAGAAATCTATTCTTCCACCTTCCACAAAATTTTGAATGAAAAGAACATTACAGAGTTGGACAAATCTAAAACATCAGTTTTCACAGATACACAGTGATGATAATAATAATAATAATAATAATAATAATTAGAGCCACTGTAATGGATCCCAGTCATGATTTCCATGATTGTTACTGCATATTCTGATATGTGAACACCGTTTGCAAAAACTCCTTCTGCTACTGCTTACACAAGTGATCCATTAGTCGCAATGCAAAACCATCACATATATGATATGCCTTCATGCTCAGACTGCATGTTATAACACACACACACCCTTCTGCCAGAAACTCCTCCTGCCACTACCCGCATAGAGTGATCTAGGAGTCATAATGAAAAAACCATCACATTTATGATATGCCTTCTTGCTCGGACTGCATATTATATCACACACAGACACACATTCTGCCTGAACTCACCTTGCAACTACCCTGACAGTGAATCATTAGTCATAATCATTATATATACTCTCAAAATTTCTTTGGAGAATTCTGTTTCTTTTTGCCTTTACTCATAAATAAAATATATAGCATGAGTAAGAACTTATTTGCATTGGTGATTTATAATTTTCATTCACTGCTTGTGTACTGTTCATTTTCATGTTATCAGGCAGAGGTAAAATAATTACAATAGCACTGTACAGACAGTAACAGAACCTTATACAGATTATGAAGAAAGGTCATGATATATTCATATGATCAGTCTTTTATCTACCCACACGTCATGCATCAAATATGTATAATCACCATACCCAAGAATGAGGTGGAAAATAAGCACATGATTTTAAAGTGATTCTCACGAGAAACTATTATTTTATGCGTACCTTTGTGACGCAATGAAGCAACAATTTCCATTCACTCAATTTTATGCCTTGCAAAACAAAATTATCTTTTGGACCGCATTTATGAACGACCGATGATAATAGTAGAGATCTCGCTACAATTTTAAAACTAGGAGTCCTGGACTCGTATTTTGAAAACAAAAACAATAGTCCACCAGCAAAAGTTGCAGTCCCCTACCAGAAGCATAGTGAGCATACCTGAAGTGGCTTAATTTTCAGATGAGTTGAACTAGTAGTTACCATTGAGTTTAATTTTCTAACTTCTTTACACTACTGACATATACCTATTATTTGTCCATTGAAGTGAGAGTGAATTATGGCAGGCCAAGGAAACATCTTACTCCACACACTAAGCTAGCATTACACATAGTGTTCCGTGTGAAATATCGGTTTCAGCAACTTCTAGCACGCTGTTGAATCTCGTTACAATCTTCGCCCACATTACAGTCTTCGCCCAAATCGCCCCAAAATACTTATCCAGATTTCCGAACATCATTTTTTCTAACTCTCAACATGTCTTGATTTTGAAGTCACATGCACTACTTATTCGGCTACACTTGGAAATGAACTTAATATTGAAAGGTAAATCTGTTCATTTGATGTAATCTTACACAAAAGAACATCACTGGGTCTTTGTGTCTCTGAATTCAGTCATTGTAAATATCAGTACATTTTCCCACCACTCTGCAGCTAGTCAAGTCTTTGAACTTGCTGCCAAGCTATTGTGTCATGTTCTTCAGATGTATTCTTACAATGAAAACATGTACATCTGGGGGGTGGGGTGGCAGTCTTTAAGCCACTGAATTTTCTAAATGTAAATATCAGCAAAACTAAAATGATCATTTGATAAAACATTTTCCCACTCAGCAGATGGTTGAAGCAGGACTGGCAAGTCCTTGAATTTGCTGTCTGGCAAATGTGTGCAAACAGAAGGCCTAGTGTGTAAGTGATTTTCTGCATCCCAGGTATAATTTTTTTTCATCCAAATATGCATGATTAAGTGTTTCTGAGACCTCTGAGTATTGTTATCGAACTGGTGGAGCCTTCATCATCCAAAGATGAGGTAAGATGGCTTTAGTCACATTATATAGCTAATATTTTCATTGTGTATTTAAACAACGTGATTATATTTTAAAAACTACTGAAAACTGATCATCGGATTGAATAGGACTCATAGGTTTGGATTTTGACTCACTGTTTGTTTGCCTTAATGAGTCAAATGACATACATGAAGCCATTTGTAGATAAAACAGTGTATGATACAAGTAAGGCCCAATAAAAGAAATATCTTTCATTCTGGTTACATTGAAATAAATTTAGGTTTGGTAGGTCATTTATTTTTTGTTTTTATTTGGTCTGGACAGATTTAAATGTCTAGGAAAAGCGTCATTTGAATCCTGAATTTAACTTTGATGGTATTTACATCTCTTTGTTAATTTTTTCTTACAAAATTTCTTTTTCTTTTTCCTTTTCTTTTAAAAACAAAATGTGGGTTCAGCAGTTAAATAGTGTAGGTTGGGTAACCAAAACCACAAATACTTTTTTTTGTTGCCTAACAATGCTGCACACTTACTCCCAATGCATGACTTAGACATTACATGTTAATGCAGACAGACAAGTTAGAAAACTGTCATGATGCCTGTTGTATCATCACTTTTGTATTGCAATATGTATTACCTGCAAACTATGAAACATGGTATGTATTTCATCACATCACAAGTATTATGATGCAAGGTATCATGACCAAACAGGTGATGCTAAACAACTGTACACAACCAACTCATAATTAGTTGAAAGGGTAGCAAAATAAGTATAAGAGAACTCATGCCCTCACAGTACATCTGTCACTTCAAGGTGATTTGTGCCTAATCTAAACCTGGTCTGCCTGTGAAAGTGTACTAGATCAAATACAATCAAGACAAACTAAACGCAGGGCATGCTTATTGATATGAACCCCACGTCATTGAGTGTAAATAATACTTTTGTTCAACCAGAAATTTAACAAGCCAAAGTGGACAATAAGGGTGGATGTTTTGTGCTAAGACCATTGTTTTCTGTTGCTGGGTGCCGCAAAGAACACATTTATGATATTAGTTAAATATTGGTTTAGGGATGAAATGCAGCTTTAAAGAAAGACATCTGTACTTAAACAGCAACACAACACTCACTTTCTTCTTTGTATCATACATATTGTGGTATGTCTTGCATCACCACAATTATATCATGACATGTATCACGACACAAGTATCATGGTATGTATTGTAGTGCAACCAATCAGGCAATGCACAGGAACTGTACAAAGTCAATTCATAATTAACTTTAGGAATAGGAAAGCAGAGTGTTAGAGAACATGTATTGCTGTAACTGAGGCATTTAAAATAAGCCTAAAACATGATCATTTGTTTCTGAACCACCCACCATGCATGCTTAGTATAACATTATTGTGTCTTGCATATCTTTTATTGGGTGCTACCATATTGATTCCCCTAGTGGAGTTTTCTTATCATAGACAATGGGAGCTAACTCTTCTAGTATGTATATGCACATAATGGTGATGCTGTTTATGACTTAACCACAGTTTGTTTATATGAAATTTACCCAGATAATAGGTACATTTTTAGTAGGATGTCAAATTTGTTTCTGCAACTGGCTTTTAAAAATGCATGTCATGCTCCTCCACCACTTTTAAAGTGTGGTTTTGTTTAAATTATAGCAGAGATTGGAATATAATCTGAAATTTGTTTTTCTTAATTTCATTGTTGTCTAGCCTGTTACTGAGTATGTATGCAGCATTAACAAAGTTTAAATTTTCATTGTGGAGTTAACATATTTGCTTTTCATGTTACACTCTGCAGCAATGCATGTACTATTTTTAAACGCCACTTGTCTAATGGGACAAGTACTATTGGTGTTGATGAGCTTTTAGTCTAGTTATTTTTCTTTTAGAATGAAGACCTTGATACAGAGGAGAAGACACTCTTGCAACTTAAGAAGATTCAGGAGGAGAGGTTTGTTTATCTGATTTCTTCATGGGACCCCCAACAAATAAAATAAGTTTAGATAAAGTTTGTGCCATATCTGCAGCCTTAAGATAGGTTCAATTATTAGCTCAGCTCTAACAATCTGGAATCAAAACATACCATGCATCCATGCTAAATATTTAGATTGATCAGTCCAAACATGCCTGGTGAATTGTAGATGTGTTCATGTCTATATTTCAGTCACTGTTTTACTTACTGATAATTTAGAAGAATGCAGTTTGAATAAAGAATGTCCTTCTGTAATTATCTATAAAAAAAAAAACTTATACCCTGCAGAGGTTAAGTTCTCCGATTTCATTATCCCCACACTTCAGCAATGGGATCTTGTAATACCCTGTCTTTCTATTTCTCAATCTGTTTATCCGTTCATTCCTTTGTAACCAGTTATTCTTCTAAACTGCATAGTGGAAATCAGCAGACTTGGTTGTCCATGTTGTGTCCACCTCTAAATGGGATGTGAATTTTGGGCCTCGGGAGTTCCTGAGGGATAGATACAAATTTTGAGCCTCAACCACAACTTCCTGAGGATGAGATATGAATGTTAGGCCTCTACCCACAACTACCTGAGGGTGTTATGTTGTTTGCAGTTGGACCCAACTTGTAAGCAAATATATAGAATGTATATAATGGTTAGGTTACGGATGAGAATAAGGATTGGAAACATGCATTGAAAAGCTTGGTGATTTGTCTTTTTGAGCAATGCAGGTAGCTGTAGTTTATTTTCTCATGTTTTTGTGAAAAATACGACAGTTAATCAGTCTCTAAATTCAAGGATTAGGAATGTGTGCATATTCTTTTCACAGAAGCCTAATCATTTGTTGCATCTTTAAGATGATAGGCCAGTTAATAGTTTGAGTAACATTGATCTTTTATGCTTTGTAACTATTCTGTGCAAGTATACAGTTTTTGGGTGGTATTGATAACCAGTTACGGTCAATAGATTAATGCAAAAGACCATCCATTTAGCATCAACATTCATATTAGGGTTTGAGGTTGGGTCATTTCTTCAAATACTGTTGCACATAGAGTATTTCATTTAACTATTGCATTTATCCAGGAGTTCATATTTTCAGGCACTATTGCATATTGGGTCACATATCTTGGTAATGATACATTAGGATGAATATAACTACCAGTGAAATAGGGGGCCCCGAGTGGCTGAGTGGTCTAAAGCGCTCTCCGTTACGAATCACTGCCATCTCACCTCTGTCTGCATGGGTTTGAGTCTAGGATTCGGCCAATGTGGATATGTGAGAAG
Organism: Sinohyriopsis cumingii; assembly: GCA_028554795.2. NCBI lineage: Eukaryota > Metazoa > Mollusca > Bivalvia > Unionida > Unionidae > Sinohyriopsis > Sinohyriopsis cumingii. Next base: position 108,287,216 of record CM068828.1, on the reverse strand, counting down.
GCTTGCCAATAGCTTCTCATGGGTCAGTATCTTATCCAGGGTTTCTTCCTCCACCATTAATACTGGCCGCCATGCATAGCCTATCGTGTGCTGAAAAATGGTGTTAAACCCCACAACAACAACAACAACAACAACCAGTTAAACATTTTTGCCTTCTTTTGCACTTAGCTCAGTTTCTTTGGGTTAGGTTCACATTTAGATTTGTTTTCTTAGAGAGAATTGCTTGTAAAGCCCCCACACATTGGTATTTAGATGTGTCAAAGCATGATTTAAAGGTTCCTCCCACCCCTGGTCAACCAAAGCTAAAGAATTATACCCAAAAAATGAAAACAAATGTATGATATTCATGATGTGCAAAATAGCCATACTGGCAATGGCACTTTGCTAGTTATTACATGGCAAGTATGAGTCAGAAAATTTGGAACTTAAAGCTATACCCCAGACATTGGTTGCATTTATAGTCAGGTTTGTATTATACACTAAAACCTATCCTGAAATATCACTGCTTTTGAAGGAGTACATGTCTTTAGAGACTCCTATTATTAAAGACTCCCTGTGTTGAGAGGCCACTGCAGCTATGAAAGGCTGCTTGTCTTGAGAGATTGCTGCTATTAAATTCCACATGTCTTCAGGGACCACTGCTATTAAAAACTGCCTGTGTTGAGAGACCACTGCTGTCACAGACTACTTGAGAGATTTCTACTATGAAATATCATGTCTTGAGAGACCAGGTTAATTTGTTGCAAGACTTTACTGAATTCGACTACATCTTACTCTGAAACATTCTCATGAATCAAAATGCTAATTTCTTGATTTACAGTGAGATTTCCATGTCAGGAGTAAAGTTTATTATGTGAAAAGATAGAGTAAAGTTTTGTGGCTGAGGGACCAGATACTCAGTGTACAAACAAGTCTTTTATGTAGAGAATGATTTCTATTGAGAAATCACCATGTTTTTTTTTAGCCAAATGGGTGCCTTCCAAAACAGATTCTACTGTTAGAAGTTTAATTTTACTGCCTTTGTGCCAGCTTTAGCTGTTTATGCATTATATCGCCCAAACCTTTCACTTATTTTTAAATTTTTTAGCTAGATATATGTTCTAGTCAACTATGTTTGGTATTTTGATAAAACATCTTTTGAGTATATTGATGGAATTAAATTTTTGAGAAATACCAGATATTACATGTCCTGTCCTTATAATCTAAAATCTGAATCATAATCCATGACACATTTGCTAAATTCATTTAATGTCTATAATATCACAGTTTTGGAAAAAACGTAGTTAATATTATTTGAGATATGAATGTTCAAAATTTGTGGTAGGGGTATACAAAGTTAACATGTCGATACATCTGTCCATCACACCTTGGTTAAGTTTTGCATGTATGTCATTTAAGGCACCTCACCGTGAGCAGTTTTATGTAATATATATACCAGCCCTTCTTTTCAATACCTTTTCATCTGTCTTCATTAACATACACCGTTACACCTTGTGCGGTAGGCCCCGAGTGGTCTAAAGTGCTTTCCGTTTACAGATCACTGCCATCTCACCTCTGTGTGGGTTCGAGTCTCGGATTCAGCCAACATGGGTACATGAGAAAGCTTGCCAGTAGCTTCTTGTGGGTCGATGGTTCTTTCTGAGGTTTTCCTGGGTTCTTCCTCCACCATTAATACTGGCCACCATGTATAGCCTATCGTGTGCTGAAAAATGTCATTAAACCCCACAACAACAACAACAACAACAACAATACACCATTTACATTCCCTGTTGATCGAGATGTTTTATATATTACCATTACCATCTTATCGCTTTACTTTCAAATGTTTGGTTTTATATCGCTGGTAGATACGAAACCTTTTATCACTTTTAAATGATCTTAAATATAACCTTTTGTATGGCGCTAAATAGCCTAACAGTGCTGGTGTACTGTAAAATTACAATCAGTCAATTAATCATTAAGGCACCCATGATGGGCATTGATGTTCAATGAACACATTTTTAGTTTTTAACTTTATTTCAAGAAATTTAATATTTGCATAAAATTGCTTTCTTGCTTTCTCAGTCCTGATGGATTAGTCTGCCTAACTGTGAGATGATTATTTATTTGTAAAACAATTTATCAGGTCTTTGATTTGATGTAGAAATTAGATCTCATGAAGTGAGCAAAACTTGGGAATTAAGTCTTTGTGCAAAGATGGACTTTAGGAACATATTTTACTTCCTTGACAAATTGTTGACCAAGAGAGATGACTTAGCAGATAGCAATAATATAAAAAAGTATCTGGACATATAAATATTGAGCTGTATGGGAAGTGTATAAGAACAGAATCAGGTTTCATTGGGAATAGTACACACTGTTCAGCATGCATCTATCTAAATAGATTGAGCAACAAGCAATATTAGGTTCTTTCCCCAGAGAGCGCCAAACTTGGATGGACTTTTGCTGATGTGAAGGAATAAGTACCAATGATCCCAAATATGAAATGAATGTACATTCTTGCAGTATATGTGATTATTTGTAATTGTTTGTAATTATTTGTGATTATTTGTAACTATTTGTAATCATGTCAGCCTTGATGGTGCTGTTTTGCGCAGAATATCATTGGATTAAATTAGAGAAATGGGGAGCAGGCTTTGATTTGTGGCAGGATATAAGCATAGTATGGGCCATCATGTTTAGGATATACCGGTAACCATAATATGGGTCATTATGTTTAGGATATAACCATAGTATAGGTTATTATGTTTAGGATATAACCATAGTATGGGTCATCATGTGACTAAGTCAAATGTGAAATTTCATACTCATAATCTAAAGGTCTTGGCTTCATTACCCACTCAGGTTAGATAGGGTCAGTGGCCTTAGTGTACCCTTGGGAATTACACTTTCTCTGACCTCAGCATCCCCTTGGGAATTACACTTTCTCTGACCTCATCATGCCCTTGGGGATGGCACTTTCTCTGGCCTCAGCATGCCCTTTAAAATGAACTTTCTCTGGCCTCAGCATGCCCTTGGAATGACACTCTCTCTCTCTGGCCTCAAAATCTAATAATGTTGGCTTCATTACCCACCCAGGTTAGTTAAAGTCTGTTGCCTCAGTGTGCCCTTGAAATGGCACTTTCTCTGGCCTCAAAATATAATGATGTTGGCTTCATTACCCACCCAGGTTAGTATGTTGCCTCAGTGTGCCCTTGAAATGACACTCTCTCTTCATTACATCAGCATGATGCAGCCATTAATATGTGTCATTTTAAAACCACAACAGCAAAACAAAATTTACTGTCAAAGACAAGTATTTTGTCCACCCATCCCACCCCACACCCAACAGGATCCCTGAATGATCCTAACATAGTTGTATAATTTTATAATTCTCTAGGCGCAGGCAAGAAGATGAAGAGTTGGAACTTCGGATGTCAGCCCTACTTAAGAAGAAAACAGAACAAGAAAGACAACTGGTTTGTATTAACCTGTTTCTTTTCACAGTTTTAAGTTCAGAGAGGCCATTTAGTCAGCAGTTGCCCTGGAACTATTTCCTTTGCTCCATATTAACATGGAGTTATTGAAGTCTTTGCCATAAGTCGTCTTTATGGTGATTTTGTTCTTCTTTTTCCCCCCAAGTGTAATGTACATTGGTGATAATTTGGAATGTAATAATGTAAGCAATTATGGTTTCTTTAAAGACAGTTTTCAAACTGTCTGGTTAGCTGTAGCAGATTACTTTGCTATCCAAGTAATAAACACCTTGTTAGACTTGTACAGCTGTGACACCTAGTTTGGTTATCCAAGTAATGAGGCATCTGGTTAGACCTGTACAGCTGTGACACCTAGTTTGGTTATCCAAGTAATGAGGCACCTGGTTAGACTTGTATATCAGTGACACCTAGTTTGGTTAGACTTGTATATCAGTGACACCTACAGGGATGGTCCTGGCTTTTAAAAAGCTGTCGCCAAAAAAATCGCCAACCTCAATATTTTGTCGCAAATTTTCAAAAAGTGTCGCCAAAAAAAGTAGTATACATTTTTCCAAGTGTTAATTTAGTCTATCAATGTAACAGGCAATGAAAATTACAAAAGATGGATTAGTTAATACTTTAATTACAACAAGCATTAACAAAATGTTACAAAGTGTTACATGAAGATCCGTCGCGATTTTAGGGCTGCCCACTTGTTGAATGCAGTTTCAAAGTCTAATTTTTCACATCTGTACATGCTGATTCTCATTAAATTCTTGAGAGATGAGATGCAGAGCTTATTTCTGATGTCAGTTTTTATGAGGTTCATCTTACTGAAACCACGTTCACAGTCCTCAGTGCTGACAGGTGACACCAGTAGTCTCTCAGCAGCCCCCCCACCCCTTTATGGCTAGCTTCACAAAGCTTGTAGCGAATTGCTTCCTAAATCCCAAGAATGATCACTGAATGCTGTTTAAATTTTCTCGACAAGAAAAATAGGATCTCCATTCCCACGAATGAAACTTACATGAGTGAACACCTGGCAATATTGGACTGTATATATAAGCGTAAATTCACACCCAATTTAGGGATTCTTTCACTCCTGTGTTTTGAGAAATAAATAATTATTATTAATTATGCAAAACTGTTTTTTTTTTTGCTATTTCTTGTTGCGGAGTTTAAGTCTCTGCAGCCGTAACACGGGACTGATGGCAAAAGGAAAAGATCAATGAGTAAAATGCTGCACTGGCGACAGATGTAATTGTGATTGAGATTTTTTCCATTTGCTTTGTATTTATACACAGTAGTCGGTACTTCAGAGGTTATCAGTTTTCTTTGAAGGTTCAGCAAAACTATTGTATTGGTATATGTATAAAAAAACAGAAGGATTAGCCATACAATTAATTGTATCTGTTCTATTCGCGTCTTCAGAAGTCAGTCAGTTGTAGGTATAGTGCGGTAGCATGATTGACTGTATTGCAGCATACAGTACTCAGCCCAGATGTCAGCGTAAGCAGATTATGATGTAACAATGCACTGTAAAGATAGGGTTGTCAATACGAACAAAGGATCGTTTGTGTAACAGATTGATTCCAATGCATTGCTTAGTCAAGTTTGTGGTTTCTTTTCATTCTGGCTTTAAATTTATTCAGTCCAAATCCATGATTGTATGTACAAATTAAATAACCAAAAAGTATGTCGCCAAAAAAATTGCCAGATGGAATATTTTTGTCGCCAATAAGGAAAAAAAATCGCAATTTGCGACATTGGCGAAGCCCAGGACGATCCCTGACCTAGTTTGGTTATCCAAGTAAAGAGGCACCAGGTTTGACTTACATATCCATGACACCTTGTTTGGTTATCTAAGTGATGGTGATGAGGCATCAAGTTTGACTTGTTCAACTGTGACAATTGGTTTGATTTTCTAAGTAATGAGGACTCTGGTTAAAATTGTGTAGCTGTGACACCTAGTTTGGCTGAGAAATGAGGAATTTTGATTAAACTTGTAAATGTGACACATAGTTTGGTTATCTAAGTAATACGGCATCTGATTAGATTTGTATAGCTGCGACACCTGGTTTGACTAAGTAATGATGCTTGTAACAGACCATTCAGGCGATGATAAAATTGTGAGGATCAGTCTGAGAGTGAGTTTCCACTCACAGCCACATTTCATGCGTAAAGTTGTTTTTGATTGTTATACACAGACTCTATGATTCAAACTATACCATAAAAGTATTATCATCTCAAGACCATGTGCTTATTTTAAGGTCTGTTCCCTTTAAGATGAGAGAGAAAATTACTTTACGTTTGAAGCCTATGGGTAAATATCCATTTTCAAGTTACCACCTTGGTTAAGGCCCCACCCCCAGAAAAAATAATTGGTTATGCCATTACAAAATATCTTTTCCTAATCCTCTCATTTTTTCAGAGTAGACTAAATGAAATTAAATCCTCGTATCATGACCATATGTCCATTATATGGACAGTTAGAAAGATGGAGACATGGTTGCAACTGCTGATGCAACACTTCTTGAGTCAGTTATTGGTTAAAGCTGTGATTGAACTATATTGAAACCTCTCAAAAAACGTTTCAGCATTTCAGAATCTCAATTTTCTCAGAAATCCTTGTAAAAGGTTAATTGTGACAATCAGTTAATGCTTTTAAAGTATTTTGTCGTGTGCATATTGTTCCACCATTGTAAACGTAGTCCCTGCACATACTGTTCTTGTGTTTGGGCTGTATTATTATCATTACACAACAGGCACTGTTGAATTTCTTTATATTGTAGTGCATGTACAGTTTATAGCATTTTGTCGTTTGGTATATGGCTTGGTCATGCTTCCTTGTCATTTGGTATATGGCTTGGTGTTGCTTCATTTTGGTTTGGTATGTGGCTTGGTCATGCTTCATTGGTTTGGTATATGGCTTGGTCATGCTTCATTGTGGTTTGGTATACGGCTTGGTCATGCTTCATTGTGGTTACAGGTATATGGCTTGGTCATGCTTCATTGTGGTTACAGGTATATGGCTTGGTCATGCTTCATTGTGGTCACAGGTATATGACTTGGTCAACTTCATTGTGGTTACAGGTATATGGATTGGTCATGCTTCATTGTGGTTACAGGTATATGACTTGGTCAACTTCATTGTGGTTACAGGTATATGGATTGGTCATGCTTCATTGTGGTTACAGGTATATGGCTGCTTGGTCATGCTTCATTGTGGTCACAGGTATATGGCTTGGTCATGCTTCCTTGTGGTTACAGGTATATTGGTTGGTCATGCTTCATTGTGGTCACAGGTATATGGCTTGGTCATGCTTCCCTGTGGTTTTTTATCTGGCTTGGTCATGCTTCATTGTGGTTACGGGTACACAACATGATGCATGACACTCATCTATATGTATTTTATCTAAACCTTGAAGTGCCTACACAAGTTGGTCAGAAGGGATTTTGCTCCAATGTTCTGCAAAACAGTTAGACAGCAGGGAAAAAAAACAATGGAGATTGAACTCGTAAATTGTCAAAGACATTGGCCTTCAATGAAACACCAGGTCATTTGCCAGTATAGTTGAGGTCATATGACCCTTTAGACACCCCTCCCCATCCCCATCTTCCTAGATTGCTTTGACATGGCTGCTACTTTTTTGGCAATCCAAGATCCTCTGGCTGCCTATCCATGCATTCAGCTGTTGGGTCTGCAGTTTATGGTTTATCCTGTGGACAGTTACCAGAACACATCCATCAATGGTACATTTTCTTATGCTCTGTATGATTTTACATGGACATGGAGGCTTCCTAGATATTGAGAACCCCAAGTGAAACCCATGATCAGCTTTTGAACCCGGATCTTGCTGTAAAGAAGACTGAGTTTAACTTTATGGCTGGACATCTCCAGTGGCCTAAGTGGTCAAAAAGTCTGCCTCATATGTGGGAGGTTGCAGGTTTGAACCCCAGTTGAATCATACCAAATACTTTTTAAAAAATGGTACTAGCATCTGTCTTGCTGGGTACTCAGCATTAAGAGGTTAGTGTTAGGACTGGATGGCCAGGTGTTAGGATAATGTGACTGGATAGGACATGCTACATGTCTGCGGCATGATGACCCAGCACTTTTGACAAAAAATTATTTTCCTTTGTAAGAAATGACATACATTTCTTACTCTTTATCTAAGTGGTGCTACCTCTCATTAGGGAAATGGTTATATCCTAAACATGATGACCCATACTATGGTTTTATCCTAAACATGATGACCCATACTATGGTTATATCCTAAACATGATGACCCATACTATGGTTATATCCTAAACATGATGACCCATACTATGGTTATATCCTAAACATGATGACCCATACTATGGTTATATCCTAAACATGATGACCCATACTATGGTTATATCCTAAACATGATGACCCATACTATGGTTATATCCTAAACATGATGACCCATACTATGGTTATATCCTAAACATGATGACCCATACTATAGTTATATCCTAAACATGATGACCCATACAAGTGGTGATGGCAAGCTTCTTGATCATAAAAGTACATCATTAATTAGACTTATTATTAGGAATAATGTGTTTATGTATCCAGTAAAATGTTTGACTCAATGGAATCACTTTGTTGGGATGACAATACTCTGTATTCTTGTAACACGATGAGTAAAACAAACATTTAAAATGCTCTTAAATTTGCTTTGTAGGAACTGGAAAGGAAAGCAAAAGAAAAAGAAGATCGGAGACGTAAGCTTGAGGAAATGCGACAGTCTGTTTCCAGCAAGAGTGAAGTTTTAGTTCCAAATTCTGGTGAAGAGTTGTTGGCAGAGAATGAAGTTGAAGGCGAAGTAATTGCCCCAAGGTTTCATGTGTCAAGGGATGAACTTCATGAACAGGTTATGAAAAATGTTAACCAACTTACTATGGATGAAAATTCAGGAAAATTTATGGATTACTCCGATAACATTCTGTCCACTCACCCAAACAAGGAAAAAGGAACAAAGCGTTTGAACTATATCATTGGGGATGATTCTACTGATTTGCCTCTATCGGCAAGGATTGTGGATGAAGTTTTTCAGCAGGCTTACGATTCAAATGATGAGAATCAACCAGACATTGTGAAAAGTACCAAGAACAGGACTCCACCAAACACACTGCAACAAAATACTACCCCTGTGCCCCAGGCATTATCCAGATCAACTGAGCAGTATTTCCTGGAACCTGTAGCTCCTCCGAGAAGGAGAAAAAGGAAAGAGGGTGGGAGTACAGGTTCTGAGGAGGTATGGTTATGTAAATTAGTGATTTTGCTCTCAGATTATAACAGCAGTACAGGAGAGACTAGATCTATGTGGCAAATGTACAACTGTTACAGCAATTCCATACTTGTATATTTCATTTACACCTGTTCCAGATTAGATTCACTGAACAGACATCATTGTTACTTATTTAGATGAAAATAAAACTTCTGCAGGTCATAAGAGGCAACTAATGGAGGCTTGATCTTTGGTGACTTAGTATTTAGTGTGCAACTGAAATATACAAGTTTAAATCCAACTATCAGATCATCCTTGGTCAGCTATCATGATGTGTCATTTGGCAAGGGACTTTACTCCAATTGCGTTGGCACTAAATAGCCTACTTGTGTTGCTGTGCCAATAAACACAAAATTAAACAGAATAAGAACTACTATGTATATATGCATGTACATTCAATTTAGTTTTATTATACTGTTATTTATTGCTTTTCATAGGTGGAGTTTTTGTGATTTTCGGATAAATTACAATGTCATTGCTTCTTAAATTTAAAATATACTTTATACTAACTTATTAGCCAAGCCCAACTGCAAACTGCACAGACCCAGATCTGCTGTCTCATAATTGGCTGGCACATCTAGGATTTGACAGTTTTATTATTGCTACTTCTTTTGAATGGATGGTCATATCAACATCAGGTTTCCATCAAAAGACTTCCTGTGATGTTTAGTTGGGCATAATTGAGAATAATGCCAAACTGACATCCAATGAGACTGCCATGCACCATGGCAGCCAGCTCGAAAATCATGTTATCACTATAGAACTCCTGAATGGACGGTCATATCAATATGGTGTTTTCACTAGAAGACTTCTTATACTGTCTAGTTAGTCCCAAATGAAAACAGTGCAGATTTGACATCCAGTATTGCCAGCACAGTTGCCATCTTCAAAATCTTGTTATTGCTTCTCCTACTTGGATGTTCATATTAATTTGGGGTTTTCACTGCAAGGCTTTTTATAATGTTTTGTTGGTCCTAAATAAAATTTACGCTCATCTGACATCCAGTATAACTGCCATGGCACTTATCTAAAAAGTCTTGTTATAACAACTCCTCCTGAACAGAAAGTCATATGATGTGGGTCTTCACCAGAAGAATTCCAGTTGGTCTTAAATGAAAATGGCTCCAATCTGACCACCACACAGTGGCCATCTTGAAAATCTTATCATTAGTCCTTCTGAGTGAATTAATGGTCATATGATGTCTGCTTTGTTCCTAAATGAAAATTGCCCAACATGACCACCACAGTGGCCGTCTTGAAAATCTTATTATCACTACCCCTTCTGAATGAAGAGTCATGTTTACATGTTGTTTTACCAGAAGGCTTCATATAAAATGCAGCTGGTCCTAAATGAAAATGGTGCTGATCTGATGTCTAATATGGCTGCCACAGTGGCCATCATGAAAACCTTGTTATTACTACTTCTTCTGAATGAATGGTCATATCAGCATAGAGTTTTCACTAAAAGACTGCTTTAATGTCATGTCGATCCCAAATTATAATGATGCTGATCTGACATCGTATATGTGGCCATGTTGATAATCTTGTTTTCTCTACTGTTAAATGGAGAGCCATTTTGACAAGGAATTTTCATCAGAAGAGTTTTTATGGTCTTTAATGAAAATGACTAACCCTCATTAGTGCCACTATGGTGGCTATCTTGAAAATATTGTTATGTCTACTCCTCCCAAATGGATAGCTATATCACAAAGACTTGTGTTACCCAGTTGATCCTAAATGAAAATGGTAACAGTTGTATGTCCAATATGGCTTCCACAATGGCTTTCTTGAAAATCTTGTTGTCACTAATCCTTCTCAATGGATGATCGTTATGACATGGGGTTTTCAACTGAGGCTTCTAATGATGCCCATATTTCCTAAATGAAAATGGTCCCAATCTGACATCCAACATGTCACCACCATAGCAGATTTGAAGATCTTGTTATTGCTATAGATGGTTCAGACTCTCAGCAGTCAAAATGGAAAAAAATGGCCTTATCTTGAATTCCTGGGAATTCTTTACACCCTTCTAGGAACTCTTGTTTGCAGATGTTATAGTATTTTCATACTTGATTCATGAAATTTCAGTAGCCTGTGATTCAATCTGAATATCAGAATTTAGCTGCCAGTATAGATTCAGACTGGTAAGTAGTGTTGGGAATTGGTTTCAGTTTGAAGCTCATTGATTGGATTGTCATAACCAGTCTACCTTCATGTTTTTCCCATCAGAAATTATTTGTTTTACTTCTTGGACAACGTGATTTTAGCATTCACGGTATTTGTTTAAATTTAAGAGTTTATCAATACATTTGTTGTTTGCCATGTTCTTGGATCATGGGTTTACTATACATTGGACAATTTGAGTAACACAAAATTGTTATATTGTACACTAAACATGCATTTTCAAGATAAAATGGCACATGTAGCTTCAGAAATTAAGAAAATACTCTGATCTGCATACCAGTCCATTTACATTTATTACACAATGATCTACAATTCTGCATAAAAATTGCAGTGTTATTTCAAGTATGGCCTATGAATTTTCTTCCTTTGAAACTGATATCATTTAGAGTATCTTGGCAAAATAATTCAAAAATCCGGCTGTGAGGAAACTAAAAAAAAATAAAACTCAACTTTTTTTCTCACTTTGGCATACTTGCTACTGTCATGTCAGGGCCCCGTGCGGATGGGTGGTCTAAAGAACTTGCCTTTACAGCTCATGTACATCTCACCTATGTCCACATGGGTTCGAGTCTTAGACTCAGCCAGTGCAGGTATGTAGGAATGCTTGCCAGTAGCTTCTCTTGGGTCAGTGATTCTTCCTGGGATTTTTCAGTGTTTTTTCTTGACCAGATATATTGGCTGCCATGTATAGCCAATCATGTGCTGAAAAATGGCATTAAACACAAAACAACAACATCAACATCAGCTACTGTCATGTCTTAAAGTTGATTAAGTATTACCATATATGTTTGCTTGTAAGGCAAGTTCAGCTGCAAACAACATAGACTGATCTGCCATTGCATAATGTGCCAGCAGATCAGGGTCTGTGTTGTTTGTTCTTCTGATTACTCCTGACAAACTTCATAGACTCGTATGCTGGCATATTATGCAGTGGCAGGTCTGGGTCCATACAGTTTGAAGTAATGATTTCTGTCCATGAATGATTTCAGTAGTCTTCTACTTAGAACATAGAAACAGTTTTGTAAAATTGTAGAATACACTCACACCATCCAGAAACAGATAAAAGTCATGATTGAGTTCCATGCCATGAAATTTCTGTAAACTAATTTCTGCAAAATGAAAAGAAAAGTAGCTGTTTGCATTTGGTAATAGACTAAACATCATTCTCAAAAAGTGTTGATCTCAAATTTTGGCATGTGCACATGACTCTGAATTATTCAGTGTTACGTTGTACATGGTCTTATATCAATCAGATATTACATTTTAGTCCAGTATTCAACTACAAATGTTATCTTCCTCTTCTTTCTCTAGTTAGTCATCATCGATAGTGAAATGTTCAACTTTTATTTGCTGTATAAACACCTTCAGAAATGTATATTAAATTATGTCATTCATAGCTGAAGCAAACTAATGACAAAATATGTTAATATTGCAGAAAATAACCTTGATGTTTTTAGGATTCAAGTGTTTAAGGCAAACCACAGCTCATTTATAAGAGTTATTTCCCCTTGAATCCTGCTTACAGCAGATCTATTGTGGCATTATTTATAAGAGTTATTTCCCCTTGCAGTATGCGTGCAGTGGATCTGGTCTTGGCTCTGTGAGTAGCAGGACCAGTCTGAGTTCCCTGGAGGAGACCGAAGCACTGCGAGGACTACCTGCAGAAATGGCATTGGCCAGTATAGATGTAGAGAATGCAGATAGACGGTCTGAGCATAGATTAGACCTTAGGAGTATTATTGGAGGGAAAAGGCACATCAGAGCTGAGGTATGGCTTATGGCTTGAAATAAATTATTTTGTAAGCATACATTAATTCTTATAACCTCTGTCCTTACCATTTCACAACAGATGTAAGACAAAGAACTGTAGAACCAATCAATGAAAGTCACCTTTCAGGCATACAAAAACAAAAAATGGCCATCATTAGCAGTTGACCTGTATAAACAGGTGATAATAAATTAAAAGGAACAAATGTCTATGCCTGATATATATTGGTAGGTATTGTATATTTATATATTGATCCACTTGTAATTGTAGAGGTCATGCACTGTTTTTCAAGATCACATTTGGGTCAAAGGTCACATATTAGACCATGCATTAATAAAGCAATCATTGAATGCTGAAGGAAGGGGTGAAAATTACTAATTTGAGAGTGCTGCACCAATATTTTAGCATAAGAAATATAAAAGTTGAGAGTGCTGCACCATTGTGTTGTAGCATAAGTAGTACAAAAGTTGAGAGTGCTGGACCATTGTGTTGTAGCATGAGTGTTACAAAAGTTGAGACTGTTGGACATTTGTTGTTGTTGTTGTTGTAGGGTTTAACACCGTTTTTCAGCACACGATAGGCTATACATGGCGGCCAGTATTAATGGTGGACGAAGAACCCAGGAAAACCCCGGAAAGAACCACCAACCCATGAGAAACTACTGGCAAGCTTTATCACATACCCACATTAGCCGAATCCAAGACTCAAACCCACATAGACAGAGGTGAGATGGCAGTGATCCATAATGGAGAGCGCTTTAGACCACTCAACCACTCACGGCCCCCTAGACCTTTGTTCTAGCATAAGTAGTATAAAATTGCAAGTACTAGACCATTGTGTACTTTCAGTAAAAGTTGTTATATAAGCATGTAATCAGGGGATACCTTATCTTTAGATGACCTTGTTTTAATAATTGTATATGCTACATGTCTAATACATATTGTAAACTTTATATATATACTACAAATCAAAAAATTGTTAGCAAGCAATATTTTTATGCTTGTTAAATTTTTGTAGTGAGCTTGTAAAGTACAGTTGCAAACACAAACATCTAGTGACAATTTTTAGCCTATTAAAATATTTAACACCTGCTTCACCAGGAGAGTGTTGTATTGGAACAAATTGGGGCTTATCATGAGTTTACTAAAATATGGTGATTTACAGGTTACTGTATATACTCTGTTATAGGTAAAACCTAACTGCCGACTGCATAGACCCAGATTTACAATTGCATAATGCTCTGGCAGATTTGTGTAAGAGTAATCAGTAGAACAAGCAACATTTACCCTGATCTGCCAGTGCATTATATGATGGCATTGGTGGGTCTGTGTTGTTTGCAATTGGACTCACAAGTATATACAGTACCTTTGTGTAAACATGTTGATTCAGCATGTCTCACTGTATTTTGCAGGAAGCTGAAGCTAATGCAGTTAATTCTGACCATGATTCACCAAGGCAGACCATAAAGTCACCATCCACAACTGGAAAATCCCCTCAAACCAGTAAATCATCCAGTCTGGAAAAGTCTTCAGAAGATGGGAAAAAGATAAGACCTCGCACAAACTCAGGGAGACTGCTGACTGATGATGTAAGTAGCTGTCTTGCTATGTGATTTCCTTCTGACCTGCACTGAGAAAAAATTTATATTAACTGGTATTCAATAGGGAAATCCAGTTTTCCCAAATTCCTGCTAACAAATCTGACCCTGAGGGTGGAATTTCTAATCCCTGTCTGGCACACATGATTATTTATCTCCAATTTTTCACCGATAAATATTGCTAAGATCTTGAGGCTTCAATATGTTCTAATGTCCTACAGCTTTCAGTGACATCTGCTATGTGAAATGTGAGATGATATCAGTTTCATGTTATCATGTACTTAGGTTATATAGCTTATTAAGACTAAAACATGTCTCATTCAGCAGACTCATTGTATATATTATTATTCAACTCGTTTCTTAAATTTTATATCAAATAAGCAATTATGTAAGATCTTCAGCCTGCAGAATAAGACATACTTTTCTTTTGTTACTTTACTTTTAATTGCTCAGATGACTAAAAGTAGAAAAGCATTTTTAAAACAGTTTTAAATTCTCAAAAACCACTGAACAGAACTGCCAAGTTTTTACCATTAATCTAAAGCTCACCTACATCAGTGTTGTCAAATAAAAACACCCACAAGAATTAAAAAGTTGTGCAACATTCATAGAAATAATAGTAATTAGAACCCTGCTCAATATAGCCCTTCAGTAATTACGTTGTCCATCCAGTGAACTGGCTATCCATCCATCAACTTGTTAACAGTTTGGTTTGTGCAAGATAACTTAAATGGAAATCTTGTGATTTTAAGCAAATTTAGTATATACCGTAATGACATTAAACCGTGGTACATGAAAAAAATAACTTTTCTTCATATCCCTTGACTTATATGGAAGTAAAAATTATTGTAAAGTTGGTATCCTGACATGTGTCGATGCAAAAATGACAAAGTCAGAATTGGCAAGATGGCCATGTCAACAGCACTGACCAGCTCTTGTTAAGATATCCTGTCAGTAAACTGTCAGACACTGATATGATTGTTTTAATGTTATTATTTTGCATGTGCATATTTTCCAGTTTTTCCAAAAGGAAATACAGTAAAGGTAAATAACAACTTCTTAGTTCACAGGCCACTTAGAGTTGAGTGGGAGACCTATATTACAGTGTACAGTATTTATACAGTGTAAATCATCACTTATATCCTTGTTTAAATTAAAAAAATAATAGATGCAGATGCTTCCATTGCTGTTTTGTTTACTTGTTTCCATGCGCTCAGGAGTTACCATTTTTTAGTAATATAAGCGATCCTGCAAAACGATATAATTTTTATGGAAAAAGATATGTTTAATTATGTAAGGCACATAATCAGCATATATTCAATAAAGAATGATCACAACATAGGACTCAATTATGAATATAGATTAATTAAAATCATCTTCAATCCATTTTAGTTTTGTGTTTTGGCTTCATGCAGAAATTTTACTTCTCCACACATTATTCATTCCACTTGCCGTGTGCATCTTGTGATCTTGTTTCAGACTTGTAGGTCAGCTTATACATGGGTCATGCACTTTTTAGTGTTTATACCCATCCACTTGGGGGCGGGGAGCAGCTATTATGCAAACAGGCTTATACATTAATATGGTATGTTGTCCAGATGCTTTTAACTCAAAATGATGCTGATCAGAAACCCAATATGGCTGCTGAAGTGGCCATCTTGAAAATCTTCTTGCCACTCCTCCTTGATGAAAGGCCATGTCAGCATTATTGAGTTTTACTGGAAAACGTCTTATGAAGTCTATTCGGTACTAAAATGAAAACATGAATGGTCACCAGGGGGTCAAGCTAGACTATGCATGAGTCATTGAAAATGTTTTAGTTATCATTTCTAAAGTTACTTCCCATTATCATTCTGTCTAGTGAGCACTGAAAATCTACAGATTTTACTGAAAGGATTCTTACTTGATGGCACTCTACATTTGTACAAATGATGCCAATCCACCATCAAATATTGCAACCATTGCTGAAATTGGAAACCTGTTTATTGCCATTTTCTGTATTTATTGATAAATTATTTGAACCAAATTTGACCAAAATAAACATAAAACATTGGCATAAAGGCTATTATGTTTATAGAGAAAAACAGAAGTTGACCAGATTTCACAGAAAACATCATGGCATAAAGCCTTCAAGCCAGGAAAAATTATTCTGATCCACAAACCAATACACTTGCCGTTTTTAACAAATATTAAAAGCTGAATGTCACCAACACCATATTAACCCAGATTTCTTGGTCATCTGTCCTCATATTTGGCTCTTAAGAACTATCAGTCAGGTGAACAATATAACATCCACTTGGGCCTCTTGTCCAGTAAAGACTTAAATTAATTGATTACTTTTTATTAATTAAAAACTTTGTGCAAGTAGTAGATGGTGATTACATTTATTATAGACATTTAGTAAAGTAAAGCATAAGGATGCTGAGGGTTTTATTACATTATTATCTTTATTCATTGCTTAATGATTTATTACCAATATTTATTTTTGAGGTTTTAATATAGTGAACCATTTTTAACCTTTCAAGTATATTTTCCTCAAGCGGAAGGTCATGGATTCGATCCCCGGCCAAGTCATACCAAAGACTTACAAAAATGGTACTAACAGCTGCCTCACTTGGCACTCGGCATTAAGAGGTTAGTGTTAGGACTGGTCTGCCTGGTGTCAGGATAATGTGACTGGGTGGGACATCATGCTGCCTGTCTGCAGCATTATGCCCCAGTGCTAGACATACTATAAAATTGTCACACTACAGACATCGTAGCAGTATGACTGAAATTTTTTTAAAGCTACATTAAAAATCCAAATCACACACACACACACACACATTTTCCTCAACGAATATGAATAGATCATTGAGTTTAATAATAAAGAAAGCTTAATTGGAAACACTTTTCCCCACTTATGACCACCTTGAAATTTGTGCTGTTTAAAATGGACATTGGCTGACCTTTAAATGCAGTCTGACTGCTTTGCATCATATGAGATTAATGGGTTCATAATGGTATAATATTTTTTGACTGATATGTATATACATTATAAACAAATACCTGCATTTTCTGGCACTTAACAGCCATGTCGGTAATTGTGTTTTATGATTTATTTTCTCTTATAGGAGATCCTGGAGACAGTGATGGTGAAGAATCTTGACACAGGGGAGGTTTTGCCCCTTAAGGATGCCGAAGAAAAACTACCAAGGTGTATGGATCCCCTAGCACTCCACATTCTTCGCCGAACTAAAGAGTACAGCAGGTACAGTTCAAAAAGCTATTACCTGCACATTATTTTCCACCCAAATTTCATGGGTCAACCTGCACCTTATGAGACAAGTATTTTGATGTCACCTCAGTGAAGAGCGTGAATGATGATGTAAGATGGGAGAAAATGCTTGGATTTTTTAGTGATTGCAGTTTATACAGCAGATTTCAGTGATATATTTTTATTTTATATACCATTTGCTGAATTTTAACATCATTATGTTTTATAGTCTTTTTGTGCTTCATGTGTACATTTATTTGGGAGGGTTTATCTTTATTTTTTTAGTTGGAACCATATAGCCACGGTTGTGTTGAGGTAGTGTCAAAAGCTACTACATACATAGATACATAATTTGACCATGTGTCTAACAATTTAACAGTCTAGATCAATCTTCCTCCCCAAGTGGACAGGATTATCCCGAGTTTTTTCCTAGGCTATTAAGAATTATCTCACCCTGAGAATGAGGAGCAATGGCTTAGTGCTTAGAATGCTGGTCTTGCATGTGGTTTCAAAATCCTACCATCAGATCAGCCAAGGATGGCTACCATGTTGAGTCCATGGACAAGGCACTTCAGTTGTCTCTACATTAAATAACCTATGTTGGTGAACTCAATGAAGAGACTGTATGATGATGTAAGACCCAAGAAAATTTGGATTTTTGGAGTGATTGCAGATTATGCAACAAAGTTTAACCATGCTTTTAAATTTTATTTTATATACCTTTGTCAAAATCTTAACATCTGTACCTTTTATATTATTTTTTTACTTAACATTTACATTTGTTTGTATGGGTTTGTCTTAAATTGTTATGCAAGTCTTCATTTTTAGTTTTTGAAGTTTACGTTTTGTTGACACCATATAGCCACTATTGTGCTGAGGTGGTATTTAAAGCCACAGAATCCATATGAGGGTCTCGAGTGGTCGAGTGGTCTAAAGTGCTTTCCATTATGGATCACTGCCATCTCACCTCTGTCTGCGTGGGTTCGAGTCTAGGATTCGGCCAATGTTGGTATGTGAGAAAGCTTGCCAGTAGCTTCTCGTGGGTCGGTGGTTCTTCCCAGGGTTTTCCTGGGTTCTTCGTCCACCATTAATTCTGGCCGCCATGCATAGCCTATCTTGTGCTGAAAAATGGCATTAAACCCCACAACAGCAACAAAGGATCCATACGCACTTAGACCATGTGACCAACAGTTTGAGTCTGGGTCAGTCTTTCTCGCCCAGTGGACAGGGTTATTCCAAGGTTTTTCCTAAGTTATAAAGATCTGTCTCACCCTGAGGATGAAGAGCAGTGGCTCAGTGCATAGTATGCTGGACTAGTGACCAAAAGGGGTGTGGGTTCAAATCTTAACATCAAAAATTGGCATGGGTTGGCTACTATAGTATGTCCCTGGGCAAAGAACTCTACTCCAATTGCCATGATACTAAATACTGGTGTTGTTGGGCAGTTCAACACAAAATTAACAAAATCACCTGATGCTAAATAAATTCACATTCAACCTATATAACATTATTCATTCACTTGATGTTGTTGATGCACATACCATAATATGCATATTGTTCAATGACTTTTCTTATTCTGCATTATTTAGGCAAAAGCAATATAGCATAAGAAAAATCTTTCTTGATAGGGAAACACAAGATCCTAATACAAGTAATATTACCAATTAAATCAAAACAGAATGCAACATAAATGCAAATGAAATGTAAAATAAACAAAAAATGGAACAATTAACAGCATAAAGAAAAGAGAGAATGCAAATGCAAAATTCTAAATGACGAATGAAAATAACAAAATGTTACTATGCTTCTTGAATAGATTTTAAAATATGTTTTCCTGTAATTTGGTCTGCAGTTAAATTTTCATCATTTGCGTGATAATTCAGGATTAAAATTCTTTATTCTTTATATTGGTTGCCAATTTGTCACTGCTTACAAGCCATGAAATTGTTCTAACAACTGCCATTAGTGTGATGACATCACTGATAGTTGTATCTGTACAATAAATACACTTTGCTTACAAATATTCTTCAAGCGTGTTTTCATATTTATTGCAGTTGCAGTTATATTTCTTATATTATTTTTTATATTGTTTATATTTTTTATAATATTTTCTGTATTTAATAACACAGACTTTTTATAAGTCAAGATAAAAAAAATCAGTGGTTATTTCCATTTAATGCTAACAGAAACAAATTCAAACTCGTAAAAGCATTCCAGATGAATGAAAATGAAAGGAAATGATGTAGTGATTAACTAACTTTGAATGCTCTGAGATTCAAAATGAAAAATAAGATTATATCTGAAATGCTAACATGAATGGAATGCAAATTAAATGAACTTCAAATGAAATACTAACATGAATGGAATGAACTACAAATGAAATGCAGAATAACCACAAATGAAGTACAGATGAAATGCAAACAAAATGTATATATTGTAAAATTGCCTGTTTCAGAGTGTTTGCCCTTGCGATAGATATTTCTTTCCTATCCACATATGTTGAGAAGATTCTAATAATCACACCATTTATAATCACCCCTATAATTTAATAGTCTTGGTAATAATGCATCAGTTTGAAATAATTGTCAGATACTAATGATGTCAGAGACCTCATATGCAGCATCCAAGAAAGCCCGATTTCACATTTTTGGTTTGGCTTAGTGTTTACAGCACAGTAACACAAATAGATTATTTATTGCCATGGCAATTAGAGTAAAGTATCATGCCTCGCTAGGAACACACCTGACCCTGGCTGATCCAGGTCTAGGATACTAAATGTTTCCCTTTTTGATGCTGGTACAAAATGCTATGCCTCGGATGCGGGAGGTCGTGGGTTCGATCCCCGGCCGAGTCATACCAGAGACTTAAAAAATGGTACTAACAGCTGCCTCGCTTGGCGTTCAACATTAAGAGATTAGTGTTAGGACTGGTCGGCCTGGTGTCAGGATAATGTGACTGGGTGGGACATCATGCTACATGTCTGCGGCATGATGCTTCAGTGCTAGACATCACTATAAACTGCCACATTGCAGACATCGTAGCGATATGACTGAAAAATTATTAAAGCTACATTAAAAATCAAAATCACATCACATCACAAAATGCTAACTACTCAGCCACTGTGGCTTCTTCCAATACCAAATGTAGTGAAATTTGGTATGATTTCTATTAGTTATGTTTTCAATAAGTAATAAAATCATTGGGTGTGTGACAGTAAAGATAATGAAATTCCCATCAGATCATTTTTTGGTACCAGTCACTGAAAAAGCCATCTGATGTCAAATTTGCTTTTGCTTCATCACAGTTGGAATCATTTTACTCTAGTTACTATAAGGATTATTTAAAATTCTTTTGAATAATGAAAATTTTGTGATTATTAAAAAGTCTTTAAAACATAGTTTTTATTTTTTTCTCCATATTTCATGTAATTTTTTGTACACGATAAAATAATTATTAGTTTGAGTGTACAACAAATTATATGTAAAATAAATAATTATCATTTGGTGGTACTGACCATGTTCGTAAAATGAAATGATCAGACCTGAACAAGTTCTACACATGGTACTCGACAACCTAACAGTACAAACATACAAAGTAAATGTATATTTCTGTCTCATTCTGCTCTAAATTCAAGAATCTAATTGCAATAAAAATAAAAGCACTCAAAAAGATTTTTGTCGTTATTAGTGAACGAGGGAGAGAGAGAGAGGATTATGTCTCAGTGTGCAATTTAACGGGGTCCATGACTTTCAAATTTATGATCATGGAAAATGACATGGTTTTTATATTTCATGTTTGTATGACTATAATAAAACAAGACTAGTTGACCAATGAATGGTCTGTGGTCTTCACTTTAGCATGTACTAAGATGTAATTTTTGTTGGATAAGAAAACATACAAGGGCTTCCGAACTCATTTTAAAATGCATGTGGTGTTTTGTGATGGACTTAATAAGGAGAACTAATTAATGATAATACTTAAAGGTATGGTCTGTGAAGTCCTTTGTCCACATGTTAATAAACACCAGCATTTTTTGTTGGTGGGTCAGGATTGTTTGCGGGATTGGGTGGGTGTTGGCAGTCAGTCTTGGCCAAGAGAGTTAGTACAGTAAGCAGTCTGAAACTAAGGCTGATATTTACTAAGCATTTTGAACTAAATCTTGTGACATATTTTCAGCTTCATTTGCATGATTAAACATGTATATATATATATATATATATATATATATATATATATATATATATATATATATATATATACATATATATATATATATATATATATATATATATATATATATATATATATATATATATATATATATTGCAGTAGGATTTGGGGGGGGTCATGCTTGTACATCAATCTTTGTATTTTTTCACCAACAATTATTAATTTTTGTAAAAAATAAAATGGCAATATGGTATTTTCAATCTTTTTTGAAAACATAAATCTTCTTAGTAGAAATTTTATGTCCAACGATTTAATGGATTTTTTCAAAAATACAAAGTGATATACTATGTACACAAAATTATGATACATTTAAATAAATATTATTTTGATGACTGAATTGTGTAAAAAAAACTTAAAGGGTACGAAAAAATAGATGAAATACGGTATGAACCATTATAAAGTCAGATTCTAAAGGATGTGCTTTGCAGCTGAAGTAAATTATAAATTCTTTTATTGCAATGAGTACATTTTAAAGGACCACTGTAGTGGCCTAGTGGTAAGAGCATCCACCTCAGATTTAGGAGGTCACAGGTTTGAACCTCAACCGAGTCATACCAAAAACAAAATGGTACTAGCAGCTGCCTTACTTGGCACTCAGCATTAAGAGGTTAGTGTCAGGACTGGTCATCCTGGTGTCAGGATAATTTGACTGGGTGGGACATGATGCTTCATGTCTGTGGCATGATGTCCCAGCGCTAGACATCACCGTAAGCTGCCACACTGCAGACATAGCAATATGACTGAAAAGTTTTAAGATTACGTTAAAAATCCAAGTCTCAGACACATATTTTAAAGTGTGAATAAGGGAAAGAAAAAGCTAAGAATATGAGTGGAATAGTTAAATCCCACTTTCAGGGTTAGTGGGTTTTGTTTGGCAGAAATTCAGCAGACTTTGTTCCTGCCAACAGATTTGGACTTCCTGTTGGGGTTCATTTAGCAGTGTCACTCAGCCATGCATTACTGTTTCCATTAGTCTTCATAAACATGACATGAAATACTTTTTATGTTTGGTCAGTGACAACAATGCAGGAAAATTAGATGAGGAGGAGGAGGAGGAGGATAACAGGTCAGAGAGAGGAAAGTCATCACAGAAGGTTTTCAGAAAAGCGTAAGTAAATGTTTATTTCTTGTATAAATTTATTTATCATGCTTTTTCTGTATAAATACAACTTGGAGAGTAATGATGGAACTTGGTGGAGCATAAATTTGATTTTCTGTGTGTTCTTCTGTTTTATTCAGAATGTCAGAAAATCAGGAATTTAAACATGAGTTCATCGCAAAACAAAACAAGAAAGCTGAAAATCACATTTTAAAGAAGGTAAAACTTTGACATATAGAATTTCTCCTTTTACATGTTGTACATTCAGGATTTTGAGCCTAAGCCCATTGATCTGATGTTACAGATCAATTCAGAGCTGATACCACCGATATTTTCAATAGATTTTGATACTGTCTTGGATGAACAATATAGAACAAATTGCAGAGACAAGGTAGTGCTGGTTGTTTATAGCACACACAGTTATAACACATCAAGGTACCAAATACAATAAGATACAGAGGTAAAACAAAGATTTAAAAACAAGGAAAAAATGCCATAATTGATTTTAATCTTACTCGTTTTGTAAAGATAGTCACATATTTTCAAACAAAAATCTCCACAGTATAATATTTTATGAAACTGTAAAGAATTTGACAAAAATATGAAGTTCTACATGCAAAAGATGTGATACATTTAGTTATGATTTTTATTGATAGATGGTACCAAATATTATAAGAATTATGGTACACAGCATTATCTAAAAGGACCTCCCAAATAAAATATGATATAAAACATCCTGGGATGACGATACAAACATATATTAACCTTGGTACAGATGTTTTTATAACATAGTCAGCAACATTGGACAAAATTTCTACAGAAAGCATCCTACTGACCCAGATTTCTTGGTAAACTATTTCATTTAGCTTTTAGGCAGATGTCTGCCTAGTGTGTATTCTCAGGATAAAAGGAATGGATGCTAAAGGTCAGAAACCACATGGGATCATTCTTCATGACAGTGACATTTCCATCAGAGTGAGTTCATGATGTGTCTAAAAACAAAATGTTTTGGATCCTAGTATATGAGAGTCAGTGCTGGGCTTCTATGATGAAGAAATATGCTTTGGCAACCAGTGTTACTGCCAAGTTTCTGCAGAGTTGAAATACATGTATGCCTTAGCAACAAATCTGTTGATTTCAGGGTCAAAGGTAATAAATCACTAGCAGAAATAAGGACTATGGTTTCCACACAGTAACTTGAGAACTTCGTTATATATGGTTAGCTACCTTGAGGGTGGCTTATACTTGGTGTAAGAAAGAACCCTATTAGTTATAGGGTCAAAAGGTCAGAGGTCATAGTGTGTAACAGAAAAGAATATAACTGATTTCTGAACAATAACATTAGTTCTACATCACTTACCTGTACCAAACATTGTGGATGGCTAGCACATGAGATAGGGATGAATCCTATAGATCTTGGAGTCAGAGGTCAAGATCACTGTGACTGTAAGAGAAAAAGTGTTTTCTGCATAATAATATTCGTTCTAGATCATAGACCTTGACCAAAACCTTATAGATGGCTTACACTTTTGATAGGAAAGAAGTCTTTTAATATGGTGTAAAAAGGCCAAGGTCACTAACTAAAAGAAAAAAATTGTTTCTGCTTACGAATTTCAGCTATCTAAATAGAGAATGTTTAATCATAGGGTGAGCATACAATGTGCCTTTAATGTTACTCATATTGATACAAATAAAAATGTTGGTGCAATACATGTCCTAAAATGTTTTGAATGTTTTTACCTTGCCTGGACAAAACACAAACTGAAGTAGTGGCAGGGTCTTTCCTCATGTGGTGCCTGTTGTGTGTCATCCATTTGTTATTTACGAAAGTACTTTATCGCTTTGCATGGCATCAAGGCCTTTCGGATTTATTCATTTCACGATGATCTGTAATTCACTATGTCCATTATTGGTCAAAGTAGAAAATCTTTAAACAGCAGAGTTCAACCAAATTTGACAGAAAGCATTCTGGTATAAAGGTCTTTTAAACTTGAGTAAATTAATGCCAGTCTAGTCACATATATGGCCTGCATTAATGGAAATGGAAAAACCCTTCAATAACTTCTCAAAGGCTACCAAACTGAACTTTACCATGTTGGACAACCATCTTCCTGGCTTAGAAGACTTTCAAATTTGTGCAAAAAATGATGTGCCCCCATTACTAAAAATAATAACACCTTTAAATGGCTTCTCTAAAAACACTAAAGAAAATTGTTATAAAATATCTTGGCTAACCATACATGTACATTATAGAAAGAGAAAGCGAGGTAAATGGTCAAATTTGGCTAATCATACAGTTACATAGATTTGGGTTTCGAACAGCATGGATGTAAGCTATGCAGAATGGTATTGCAGACGCTAGTAACCAGATTTTGGCTAAGAATACATGAGGTGTATATAGCACACTGCAAGCAATGCTTGCAATTTTTGTTTTCCTCTCAGAAAGATTGATTAGAAAACAATTTACTTAGGGTTCTATTAACCATTATTAAATAATCCTGACATGCACTTAGAACTATGTAATTTATACAGAGCTTGCTTTTATAGTGACCCTTGTTGTAAGAAAGAAATAGTCTTTTTCTGAGGGATGATCCACCAAGGTTGCATTGTAGTGCATGTAAACATAAAAATAGGGTATTTAAATTTAGTACAGATCACATTATAATTAGTATCCAAAAGCCAAGATAAAGCCACATCATAAATTATTGTCATTAGTGAAGAGACTAAAATCAGTTGAAATCATATTATAATTTTTTTAATTTAGTCAAGAGACAAAGATTAGGCAAAGTCACATTATAATTATTTCCAATTAGCCAAGAGATAAAAGTCGGGTGAAATCACATTGTAATTTGTTTCCATTAGCCAAGAGACTGAAGTCAGTGAAATCACATTATAACTGATTCCCATAAGCCAAGAGACTACAGGCAGTGAAATCACATCATAATTGATTCTCATTAGCCAAGAGACTAGATGAAGATTTGATTAGCAATGATAAAGCGAAAATTCTAATAATTTACTTGGATGCATGATCATGCCCATGTTATAAAAGGTATTGCAGTATACTAAGGTGCTTTATAGTGAGGGACTGCAGCATGCAAAAGTGGTACAGAGTGATGGACTGCACTATACTAAAGTGCTACATAGTGTTGTTGTTGTGGGGTTTAACGCCATTTTTCAGCACACGATAGGCTATACATGGCGGCCAGTATTAATGGTGGAGGAAGAACCCAGGAAAACCCCGGAAAGAACCACCGACCCTTGAGAAGCTACTGGCAAGCTTTCTCACGTACCCACATTGGCTGAATCTTAGACTCGACCCGCCGCAGACAGAGGTGAGATGGCAGTGATCCGTAACGAAGAGCGCTTTAGACCACTCGGCCACTCGGGGCCCCGCTACATAGTGAGGGACTGCAGTATAATAACATGCTACATAGTGAGGAACTGCTATATACTAACGTACTTATGGTGAGGGACTGCACTATACCAAAGTGCTATATAGTGAGGAAATGCTATATACTAATGTACTTATGGTGAGGGACTGCAGTATACTAAGGTGCTACATAGTGAGGAACTGTTGTATACTAACGTACTTATGGTGAGGGACTGCAGTATACTAAGGTGCTACATAGTGAGGAACTGCTATATACTAACGTACTTATGGTGAGGGACTGCAGTATACTAAGGTGCTACATAGTGAGGAACTGCTATATACTAACGTACTTATGGTGAGGGACTGCACTACACTAAAGTGCTACATAGTGAGGGACTGCAGTGTACTAAGGTGCTACATAGTGAGGGACTGCAGTGTACTAAGGTGATTTATAGTGAGGGACTACAGTAAAAATTTTAAAGGCAAGTCATGTTTGCTTGTAATAATGGATTAACAAGGTTTGAAACATATAACATAGGTTTAAAACTTGGAAAAAAATTTAAGCTGTGACAATTCAGAGCGAGTTTTTGTCAACAATTTAAAACATTGAACTTCAAGAGGATAGGCCATTCATATTAGTTAAATATGCCCCATGCCTACAATGTATGATAATGTCCCTACCAAACACAGCCCAGTATATTTGTCCCCAGACATTTTATATCCAAAATAGTTAATTGAATTGCATCAAATATACAGACACAGCACATATGAAAGGAAGGGAAAAAAGCCCACACATAGATGACATTCAAATGTTACTTACCCCTTTTGAGAGCAAGAGAAGTAGCAGGATTTTCTCAGGAATAGAAATTATGCATTTCATGGCAATTTGAAATAAATAACTTACCTTGAAGTGATTATTCAGCTGTGTTCATTTGGCCCTACAAATCTATATTGTTACGCTGTTCTAGATGTGGGGCCCTGGATGCCTTTACAGATCACTGACATTTCGCCTTTGTCCACATGGGCTTTAGGCTCAGCATGGTTAGTGTGACTATGTGAGAAAAATTCCCACAGATTGAAGTTCTTCATGGGGTTTTCACTGGTGCTTCCACCACCCAAATATAATGTCCCCATTTATAGCATGTCAGGTACTTAAAAATGGTGTTAAAACCCAAACCAAACCTATTCCAAATGTGGCCCAAAAAAATCCTCAATGTTAAATGAATGTGCCTGTCCCATATCACATGCCATTTTGTCAGAAATTTGTTCCCTAAAAACTTGTGACTTGAATTACTTTTTTCATCAGTATGAGGCTGTTCTTGACTTTTGTTGCCTAGTCAAACCAGGTGTTGATTGTGTGTCTTAAAAGATGTGCACCAGTAATAATCCATCACAAATTTCATTTCCACTTATAAAACTCCAAGGACTTTGTGGATTCAAACCAAATTAGGGATGATGGGTTTGCATTAAGAAAAACTAGGTAAGTTTACATTCCATCATTTTCTGGCACAAATTTGTTTGGTTATGACGTATACTTGACTGAGAAGATTGCCCCTAAGTTTCCACTCAGGAATGTTGGAGGAATTTAGTGATTTAAAACCAGGCTTGAAGCTTTATATTAAAAAGACCTAGGTCCAGTTCACTTTTCACTGTTATGGCTTCTGTTTCACTTTTCACTGCTATGGCTTCTGTTTCACGTAGAACTTTGTCTCTCAGGTGCGTCATATTGATGGGTGCATATTTTTTGTCATATGGACACATATCTAGTTTCTTGTATATTTCAGGTCCAAGCTGAAGAAAGTGCTGGGCAGGAAAGTTGGAAAAACAGTTACCAAAGTCAAATCTGTTGCAGACCAGAGTAAGACATTGACACTTTTATATTACAGCTTCCACAACAAAAATTTTGTCACTAAGAAACAGTCAATCCTGTCTGTAACAGACACCTTCATATACAGGATACCTTGTTTTAAAAGACATGTAAGAGCTGCTTTTTTAACTGTATTGACATATTTAAGCTCTATTTATAAAATACCTGTCCAGCAAGGGCATTTATTGTCCAGCAAGTGTCCATTATAAACAGGTTCCACTTTACATGCTCATGCTGAACTTGTAACGAACATTTTTATGTGTCCATTGTTGTAAATAACAATAAACCAAGGTGTGCAGTATTACCTTTTTCCAGTGGTATTTATTTCTGATAGCATCTATCACAGTACTTTTTCAAGTAATCTTGTTATGAATTTAATGTATAAAATCATGTTTTAATTTTTCATGATAAAATAATACCAAAATTATTACACAATGTTTTACAAAATACAGCCACCACATCTGCACCAGGAGAGTGGTCTTATAAGATGGGTGGCCTTTCCAGAAGGAGCTGAATTTTTAATGAGAAGTAAATGTAATGTACATGGTAGGAAAGCTGTGTACTTAAAAGTATTTCATATCTTCATTTAAAAGTAACATTAATTATTAAAAGGTTCTTCTTGTCTTAAGAATATAATTATTTCAACTGAACATACATTAATAGTTCTTATTCTTGGTATAAGCATGAAGTTCGAGTGGAGTATTGTTGTAATGCACATTGCAAAACAATGCAAAAACATCATTTAAATCTTGGTACATACATGATTCTGTTTCCATTTGCTCCATTTTCCCAATGTCACTGAATATTCTCCTTATCTATTATGATGTTGTTCTTTGAGTCTTTTCAATATAAAATTGTTTGGCCTGCCCCACCCCACACCCAATATCATTGAGTCAAATAACTTTGACATTCTTCAAAGTAATGTCTCCATTCACTTGATGACATGTTGAAGTTTTGTAATGATTTATTCATATGTTGCTAATTGTACAGTACTGCAATTTAATTATTCAGACAATTCATTTGTAGAGTGGACAAAATGCCATCTTTATAATGAAAGTGTTACATTTATTGTCATGTGATTTGTTGGTCTTTGTCTGGTAACCTGTTTATAATTTCTCTGTGGTACCTCTTTTGTTCAAGGTTAATTTCTCTGTGTATGTTAATCCACAAAATCTATATTTAGCCTACGTTGACCATGTTATGATCATGACAGTTATGTCTGGTTGTAATCATCAAAGAGGAAAACTCAACAGCTGTGTGAAGCCCAAAACCCTATCACAGCTTTGTTGATCCCATTTCCTGTAAGCTTTTATAGATGATGATATAATATTAGTGTTACATGCACTTTAGCCAACACTTCTTTCAGTAATGGAAACCTGACATCAGGAGACAGGCATCGGTAGAGATAATCTGATTACTTACTTTACCATATGAAATAAATATTGGTTTTGGACACATTTCAAATAAAATGTGGCTGTTTATGAGGGGAATATTTTACATTTTTGTACTAATAAGCTGGCCAATGGTCATGTTAGAGAGGTGGCTGTTCTTGAGGGGTACTTTTGAAAACAAACTCATGCCAATGGATTCTGGCTGTAATAAGCAGGTGGTCACTAGGGAGCTGTTCAAGATGGGACCACTGTAGTTGTGTTTGTCACAAATTAATTTAGAATAGTACAAATATGATTACATTTGTGTAACTTTAATGATATGTTTGACACTTGTCAGATATGCCAACATGGCAGCTGAATAGGATGTTATGAAAGATATTCTGACCAATTTTAACTCTTAGCAACCTAGGATTGAATAGCAATGAAGGATTAATCTTTTTGCTTACCAGGAATTCCTGTCTCACTTGTGTAAGCAGGAAGTGTCATGATTGCAATCCTATTCAGAGATGAGATTCTGCAGAATTTTTTAAATTATTATTATCCATATTATCTTCCCTCCACCTTCATCCCAAACCCTTTAAACCTAATTTTCCCTATCAAACTACCTTGCTGCAAGTCACAAGAAGAGATAGATATAAGCAACCACTTTGCCTGCATCCCATAATGATGCTCAAGCCAAGAAGCACTTAGACTTTTGAAAGAGTGCAATTTATATCAAGAATGTCAATTTTTATTGGAAGGTTTGACCTTTCCTTTGTCTTTATATATGGGTTTTTTCGGGATACCTAACTCACACATTAATCAAACTCAGTACTGTATAGTCAGGATTGTGCTGATGTGCCCTGTTGCCCTATATTCAGGGAGCTGTGTTGGCTCAGTGGTTAGCATGGCAGACTCATGACCAAAAGGATTCAGGTTAGAATCCTACCATCAAATCACCCTGGGGCATCTACAATTATGTGTCCTTGGTTAAGGCACTTTGCACTAATTTTGC
This sequence comes from Sinohyriopsis cumingii, assembly GCA_028554795.2. Taxonomy (NCBI): domain Eukaryota; kingdom Metazoa; phylum Mollusca; class Bivalvia; order Unionida; family Unionidae; genus Sinohyriopsis; species Sinohyriopsis cumingii. The sequence goes on along the minus strand of CM068828.1, from coordinate 108,256,687 downwards.
CTCCACGCTAAATAACCTAATTGTTTGGCTGTGTCATAGAGCACCAGAACAAACCCAAAACCCTATACACACAGTCATACAGTCAGCAGCCCGCCAGCCAGACATCCAGCCATCCTCTGCATTAGGATCAAAGTTCTATGACCATTGTGCATCATCAACATATCATATGTAATAAATCATAAAATTCAACATTTTGGTATTCAACCGTTTGTTAACATAATACATACATACACCCATGCAAATATGCACAGACAAACAAGCCGATAGCACCACTTACTGTATCTACACCATATGCATTGAATCATAGCTAGAAAAATTGAATGGTAGACTGAGTAGATGACATGTTAGTGAAGCAGTAGCCTATCTTAGTCTATACTTTATACAGTTAGGTATACCTTATGCTTGAGCTCATCAGATTGATTATGTGCTTCCTTATCATTTTTCAGTGTTACATGGAGAGGAGACAGTGATAGAGGAAGAAGAATCTTCTGTTGATGGCCGCCGATTTAAGTTTAAGGCAAACCACAACAAAAAGGGACCCTGGGACTATGGGAGCCTGCAGCAATTACAGGAAATTAATGGAGAACATACGGTAAATATTAGTTAATTTTTTTAATCATAATTGGTAATTAAATGACATTTACCTATAAGATGAAGTTTTATGATAATAATTCCATTGCACCTGAGGGACTTCAGGAAAAGATCATAGTGTACAAAATCAAAGTGATGTGATGAATAGCCCTGCACAGAGCTAGTTCTTGAGACCTGAGGTTGTGTATTTAGTTGCAAGACCATTATGCACAGGATACCTACCTCTTATGCACCAGTAAAATTGTAAGAAATGACATAGCATCCTTGGAATCTGTTGAAAACTTTTGTAAATTATATTCCTTGTCATAAAATTCAGCAAATGTCCAGGCTGGTGGCAGAAATACTGGTGTACAATCATTCTCAACAGCAGTGGTGGCAGGGAGGATTTCTTTTTCTCTGCAGAAGATGCAGCTTTATCTGCCAACTCTGGATCACTGCCTTTTGCTGCATAAATGACTGCAGGCAGTTGATGTTTTTAAACTGCACCTTGTGTAAAATTGGCAGACCTTGACATTGAAGTCATTGGGGCTGCCATGTTTCCTTTTTAAAATGGCTTGGGAGGAGGAACCATGCGAGAAATAGTGGTTACTGATGACATAAAATAGCTTACACGTGAGCTAGGTGAAGATAATGGAGGCCCAAGATTGAAAACATTTTCAAGTGGAATCACTTTCAGCGATTCCACTAAATTATTTGTACTTTTCTTTAGAGTTTTGTTCAGGATTTGTCAGTGTACTCTTGAGAAGATGGTGGTGTGCCAAAGTCTGTAATTGTAAAATCTCAGTCACAAAGGTGAAAAACTAATCACAGGTTGTAGTGGATAGTGTCGAATCATCCATCCATGAATTTAGTATAAAAGAAGCACAAGAGAAGCATATATGTGCCAAATAAAGTTATTATTTCCAGAAGAAATCATGGATAAATTATTTAAAAAATCATTAAATAAAAATCCACAAAAGATTCCATCTATTCAATACTTTACTTGGACTCGCACACTGTGGCATTTTCCTTTAGTCTTGAGAGTAGTCAGAGCATTGGAATCCTGGCAAAACAGTCTTGTACAGGTAAAAAAAATTGATTTTGTAAAGCAGATTCAAACCAACTCCCAACTAGAAAATGTGATGAAATAAAAATTAATCAGTCTAGAGCAGAAAGGGTTGTTAGTTACCATCTTTAATTGCATGTAAGTTAGATCCTGCTGCAAACTGCATACAGACCCAAATCTATTGTCACATAATGCACCAGGAGATCTGGGTCTATACAGTTATGTATAATCAGTGGAACACATGACAGACCCGGATCTGCTGGCACATTATGTAACAGATGATCAGGGTCTACGTATTTTGCATTTGGACTTGGCTTATAACTGAGTATGTGTGGTAGGTATTAAACTGGGAAACTAAATATAACATTTCTGTTTGCTTAATTTTGAATGTGATTATTTGTCACAATTCAGCATGGACATGCTGCACTGAATTTCTTACAAATTGCTTTGTCAAAGTCAAATGAATTTGAATCCCTGTTCTCCTTGCAATAACAGTTAAGACTTCTTAGTAAATATCTGTCAGGTAATTTAAGAATGTAATGATTGATTTAATTGTATTTATAGGGAGCTGTGTGGGTGATGAAATTCTCACCATGTGGGAGACTAATGGTAATCTCTCTTTCTTTCTCTCTTCCTTACTCTCTCATTTTCTTTCTTTCTGTCTACCTCATTTTCTATTACAATATGAAAAGTTGGAAAATATTTCACAGTGGTTTACTAAGTGCATCCATTGTTGGGATTTTATTTCATACATCAGATGTGGCTCTAAAAATAACCTTTTGTTACCTCCCATGACAATTTGCTTCTAAATATATTTTGAAAAAGATTCTTATATGGTTCCAAAAATGTTACATTAACAGGAGGTCATAGTTACTACAGGTAGGCTTCATTACTACAATACAGGATGTCATAGTTACTATGGGTTGACCTCATTAACACAATTCAGGATGTCCTAGTTACTTTGGGTAGACCTCATTTAGCACTGTACAGGATGTCATAGTTACTATGGGTTGACCTCATTAACACAATTCAGGATGTCCTAGTTACTATGGGTAGACCTCATTTAGCACTGTACAGGATGTCATAGTTACTATGGGTTGACCTCATTAGCACAATTCAGGATGTCCTAGTTACTATGGGTAGACTTCATTTAGCACTGTACAGGATGTCATAGTTACTATGGGTTGACCTCATTAGCACAATTCAGGATGTCCTAGTTACTATGGGTAGACTTCATTTAGCACTGTACAGGATGTCATAGTTACTATGGGTTGACCTCATTAGCACAATTCAGGATGTCCTAGTTACTATGGGTAGACCTCATTCTAGCACTGTACAGGATATCCTAGTTACTGTGGGTAGACCTCATTCTAGCACTGCACATGATGAACTAATTATTATGGGTAGACCTCATTCTAGCACTGTACAGGATATCCTAGTTACTGTGGGTAGACCTCATTAGCACAATTCAGGATGTCATAGGTACTATTAATAGACCTCATTCTAGAACTTCACAGGATGTCCTAGTTACTATGGGTAGACCTCATTCTAGCACTGCACATGATGCACTAGTTATTATGGGTAGACCTCATTCTAGCACTGTACAGGATATCCTAGTTACTGTGGGTAGACCTCATTAGCACAATTCAGGATGTCATAGGTACTATTAATAGACCTCATTCTAGAACTTCACAGGATGTCCTAGTTACTATGGGTAGACCTTATTATGACAGTATAGGATGCCTTAGTTACTATGGGTGGACCTCATTAGCACAGTTCAGGATGTCCTAGTTACTGTGGGTAGACCTCACTCTAGCACTACACATGATGTCCTAGTTACTTTGGGTAGATCTCATTAGCACAGTTCAGTTTGTCTTAGTTACTGTAGGTAGACCTCTTTCTAGCACTGTATGGGATGTCCTAGTTATTATGGGTAGACTTGATTCTAGCACTGCACATGATGTACTAGTTACTATGGTTAGACCTTATTAGCACAGTACAGGATGTCAGTTACTGCTGGTAGACCTCATAGTGCAGTACAGGATATGATAGTTACTATAGGTAGACCTCATTATGGCATATTTTTTAGAGTCTGTGATGATTAAGACATCGAAGTATGTTTTAAAACTTTGATCAAATTTTTTATTGCATTTTAAACACACAGTATTTTGTTAAATGAAGGAAAATCTATGTATTATTGATCAAGATCAAGTATCTAATTAAAATTTCATTATTCGATTTGATACAGTACAAATTAACTACAAGTATAGTTCATAACATGTATCTTAACTAGTCAAATTTAACAGTAGATATAGACATATGAAACAGGTTGCAACCAAAGACTTACTGCCTCTTGTATCAAAGAATAACTGAATATCTCTCTTGTTTGACAGTTTAGTAAACATGAAAAAGTCAAATAATCAAGGCAAGCTTATTTTCCTTCCATGAACTAAGTCAGTATTTCAATACTTACGACACCCATGTAGACATCAGACCATTATTATTTTCCTGACAGGGAACCAGTCTACTGGTGGAGGAATAAAACATAGAGTACTTAATAGTTTGAGATGCAGCCATTGGCTAGTAAATTTATTTAGTTTTTTTCCATTAATTTTGTAAACTTCAATCTATATTGTCAAAAAAATATTTTCTTTTATTTTGATATCCTGTATTTAATTACCAACAGACAAAAAAAATTGTTCTATCCATTCCCTTCTCCTACCTGTCCATCCACCATTTTGTATTTGTTGTATTGTGAGAGAACCTCTAAAATAGCACAATTCTTCAAGGAGAGAAAATAATGTTAAATTTGTGACCAAAAAATATATTTTTGTTTGATTTAGGACTTCTACCCCTTAGAATTATGCCAAAAAGAACTGATAGTGGCCATACTTGACTGGATATTAATTAAACATAACACTTGACTGGTCTGCTGTATAAATACTACATACCATATGAGGTTGACTACAACTTGGATAGGGAATCATTCTGAATTTATCATATTCCTTAGGAAAGATCATTTGTTGAAGATAATAGAATGGTAGTTGTTACACTAAGTGAATGATTCAAAAGATCTAATAATTGTTCTTCCAAGGTTAGTAAAAATTATTCAGCATTGCTTATGATTACTGAAGCACAATTTTTGTAGTTGAGAGCTAGCTAATAGATACTAATGTTAAATCCACTATATTTCACCTAAACGTGTTTTATTCTCAGTATTATTTATGATTACTTATGCACAGTTTTCATAGATCAAGATATTAAATCCTATATATTTTAATTGTACATGTTTTATTCCCAGGCTACAGGTGGTCAGGATGGCATCCTGAGAATATGGGTACTAAAAAGTGCCTTTAACTATTTTGATGACATGAGACAGAAATATGCTGAGGGTAAGTGGACCACTGCGTATTGGAATACATGAATTGTTGATTATATCTCATGAAGAAAACATTACATATTTACTCATAATTCCAATCCAACTGCAAACAACATAGAATTAGATCTGCTTTCACAGATTCTCTATTGTTAGCTTAACAGATTAGTTGTTGCAAACTTCAGGGACTCACATGTTCTGGCACATTATGTGAATACAGATCTGGGTCTGTGCTGTTTACAGCTGGATCTGAGTTATAAGGAAGTATATATGGATGCTTCACTGGCACGTTTAATCCTGCATAACAATCATTGAGTTATCTTGAGGGGTATATAAATTCAGGCTATATAGAGACCCTGATAAACAGTACAGTTTCATTACAGCCTGTGTCTAAAGGACACTTAAAGGACCACACAACATTGTCCTTAATTTACAGGATTCAAATCATCATAATTATAACAGCAGGGGTCAGTAAGTGCTGTTCTTTATAAGCAGGCATGCCTTAAATGAAGGTGCCTACTAATAGAGAGGTGCATTTCTGATGTGAAATCATGGATGACATGTAACAAGCTGCAGATGAATGATGATAAAACTGAGGCCATTCTGATCACAACACAAATACATTCTCATTCACATCCTTTACCTCAAACAATAAATATCAGCAACGCCAACATTAAATTCACACAATCAGTATGAAACCTAGGTGTTACTCTGGACAGTACTCTCACATTGCACCAACATGTCATGAACATATGCAAGGCTGCATAACTTGAGCTGAGATGCATCAGCTCAATTCACAAATATCTTTCAGTTGATGCTACTAAAACACTTGTGTTTTCATTAGTACTTTCAAGACTGGACTATTGTAACTCAATTCTGTCTGGTTCATCTCAATATCTGCTCCAGAAACTTCAAAAAGTTCAAAACACAGCTGCTCGGATCATACTCAGGGTACCACGATCAGAGCACACCTCCCTGCTGCTCTGTACCCTACACTGGCTATCCATTTGATCCAGAATCAAATACAAAATTTGTTCTCTGTGCTATGTTTCACTGTCGGACTCTAGTCCAACATACCTATATGACCTCACCCATGTGTACACACCAGCAAGATACTTATGCTCCTCCTCTGACAATCGTATACTCATTATTCCAAGTTTCCGAGTATGAAAACAAAGTCATATGGACAGCGTTCTTTTGCATACCAGGGCCCAGCAACGTGGAATGAATTGCCCACTGAACTTAGTCACAAAGACACAGTGATCACATTCATGAGAGCTCTCAAAACTTGCTTATTTCAACTGCAAGAACAAACTTAAAGACCTAATAATGTTTCCTACCTGAAATATTCTCAGCATGTTTTTTTTATTTTTCAATGTTTTTCTAATTTCATAGTGTTTGTTTTTGTAATAATATTATTATATGTTTTTTATCTTATAGGTGTTGTCTAATGTTGTTAAGCGCTTAGAGCTTCTAAAGATTAGGCGCTATACAAAGCTATACAAAGTCCTCATTTGTATTATTATTATTATCCAAAGAATTCTTTTATGCAGGCTTTGTTACAAGGAGTTGTAAAGCCAATCAATCACCATTTACATTTATTCTTATACTTCAATTAAATATATGTTTGCCTTAATTATAATATGGAGGAGTTTGAGATATTATCTACAATCAAGCCCTCTAAATCCAGATTTGATCTTGACAGAATATCCCCTGACATGCCAAGGCAAGCTCTAGTTGATCCAGTGAATAAAACTGATTGAAAGTATTTATGGCACCAAGAAGAATTTCGCGACAATGGTGCAGTTCATGTGTTGTCAACATTCAGAATTATTCACAACATTTACAATTGTCACGTCGATGCTACAATGAACGACCAGTGAGCAGCGATGAATATTGATTATCTCGATAATCAAAGATATTTTTTTAGAATAAAATTTATTATGGAAGTAGAAGATACTTGGATTATCCGTGACAAACGTGACCCGTTAGATTACATCACACTGGAGATATTGTAAAATTAAATAAACTTCTAAACCAGGAATGTTGACTGGTATTGACAAACCATATTATAAATGAGCGTATCTTGTGATCTCAAACTGATGAAACTGTCAAGGCTAAATTGTGTTGTTTAACGAGTTACAGAACACTTTACAAACGCAATACATAGAAACAGTTTCACAGATTTACAACGTAAAAAATAAATGAGCAGGCAGAAACTGTTGAAGATACATTTATCAATAATGTCACTAAACTTGGAAAGAAATTAAAATTTCCAATAATGGTAAAAACATTAACCAAAGAGATTTTGTATGAATTGAAATATAAATTAAAAAGCACTTCGATAAATATTATTGATCATAATACTCTTACATGGACTTTTGCTATGACAATATTTCCATGAAAACAAACTGTTAAGTTCTATAATGGTGATATGTTTGATTTTATCAGAAATAGCAAATGTGATCCTGTATCTGTGTGGCTGTTATAAAGTTCTGATGATGGAAACTGTGATCAATTTGTACGACCTAATGGATATATTTATCATGCAGAATCTCTCCACAAAGAAATGACAAATCTTGCGTTGAAACACACCAATGGTACTGAACAATTACTGAGTAATTGTGTTACCGTTTCATTAGTTGCTGCTCATTTTGCTCAGAAGGAAAATTAATGGAAACCAACACGGTTGGAATTTCTTGAAGATGTCCAATGCACATGCATCAAATATGGGCATGGTGGATTGTGGAATACTAAATACTGTTATAAGGATATTATGTCAGTTGATATGGTTATATGTTATCCTGGAAGTTTCTTGGAATGGGAGAACGTTCTAAATACTTTGAGATTTGGACATCCAACATATGAGATGACCAGAGTTGCAATAAATGGACCCTTACCAGATTTTGAACTGACTGGATTCGCCTGTATCGAGTCATTCGAATTTGCACTGAAAAACCTTCATCCGATTGTCACTGCTTGGTTTGGAAAATATTTTTCAGAAAACATTGGGCTCCAATAGTTTTATTACGATATATGCTTGATGTAAAAATATTGATATAGTTGGTCGTAAGTGAAGTAGTTATATCATGTTGTCTGCAGAAACAAGTTTGGTTACCACCACAAAATAAATATTCTGATGATGAAAATCCTGATATAACTGACTTTGAGAATAAACTTGTGAATGATCTTGGTAGAAAATAGTTGGTAAATATATGCAAGGAGGGTCATTTGATGATAAACGACATTGTACAAGATTAATTATAGACGATGCTGAGTTAGATTTTATAATTGCTGATACAACGAAGAAAAACACATTTATAAATCAAAGTAATGTTATCACATGGAACTAAATTAGGTACAGCTGTGAGCTATATTGATGGTGAATCACCAGTTTACTCATTTAAGATCTTCGATGTTAGCATATGTTTCGATAAACTTATTATTGATGATAAACAGATTTCTTGATACCTTAGTTAGAGTCACCACAGATTAATTTTATATCAATAAAAAAATACAGGATTGCTAGAAAAATTACATTTCAGCACTGATGCATCATGGGACAAATGGAGAATAAAACGAGAAAAGATACTTAGTTATTCTGAATCTATTGGCATTGACATCAAGGATATTTATTACAGAAGTAAACAGATGTCAGAATTGTCATCTGTACCTTCGGTATATGATCCTGTGACCAGATATAAGACTGTTTATCTATATGGACTGAGAGGTTCTGGTATAACAGCATGTGTGATCGAATTATTCCTGAACAGTTGTTCAGAAATGGTTGTTTTGACATCCACACATAGACTCACCAGAGAAATGAACAAACGAGGACTTAAATCTTATACTTATCACAGCTTTTTCCAATGGAAGGGAGATAACTGGACTCCTGAATGAATGGGTGAAAAATATATTCGACGATTATTATCTGGGATGAAATATGTATAGTGTCACTGGAGACATTAAAAATATTTCTTGATTGGGTGTTGACAAAATATACTGCTGTTATCATGTTCAACCACCACCTTTTGTTGGATTGTCTCTACCTGAATGGTATTATGAGGAGATAACTGATGATCATAGAGTGCTTGATCCATTATTAAGAGAGCTTAAGAAATTAATCAGTCTTCAAACAAATAAAATTGAGTGTGAAATAATGCATGAAGTAATTTCAGAAACACACATAAATGATTTTTGGAATTTATGGAGTCCTACTGATCAGATAGTTGCAAGTAGATAGTTCGTGAGAAACTTTAACAACAGTTATTTCTGTTACATAACAGAAAAAATTCAAAGCTACCTGCACCATTTTGCTATTGCCCAGCAGATATTCAATGGCAAAATATTGATGTTGAAATTCCAAGTTGTGGTAGTAAACAAAAACTTGTGTTAAATGATATTGTTTTAGTAATGTTGTTGAAGTGCGTTAACGATAGACAAAACTCCATGGATGCTAGGCTATGCTATAACGATTCATTCATAAAAAGGATTAAATATTTTGGATACTAATATTTGGATTGTTGATGATCGTATTGAATGGTCAAATTTAGTTTATGTTGCAGTGTCTTGAATCAGAAGAATGTCTCAGCTGCTTCACAGAAAATAATAAACTGCCAGCAATGGCAACAACGTATTAAGAAAAACATTATAAACAATGTGACAAAAAAGTAGACGAGACTTTGATCTCATTGTTGAATTTATCATGACATTGAAACAGATACAGAATAATCATTGTGCAAGCTGTAACACAGTAATGTTGTGGTAGTATTAAAATAATAATCCAAGACAGTTTTCCATAGATAGAATTAATAGCAGTCTTGGTCACACTTGCGAAAATGTGATGCTGACTTGTCTTAAATGTAATCACTGTCGAGGCACCAGTTCACAAAAGTGAACGTGGTGGTAATTGTGTATCCTCAGGAATTTTACTTGTAATTGTTCACATACAAATCCACACTGAGGTGCAGTTGAATCTAGTCTGTAGATTGCAGGTCTACCCATGGATCTTACCACACTGGAAATTGTATGTGTTGTCACACTCCAAATAGGATCAGTTGCTCTTTTTTTACCACCTTTAAGTTCACCAGGTTCATATAAATATGTTACAATCACATTACCTAGTACTGGTTGTTTTGAGAAGGAGTTGTGTCGTTGTATTGGTATTATTTGTTTGTGATCGCATCAATGGGTTTCATAGAAATTGCATGAGTAATGTCATAATTTAATGCAGCTATTACTCTTGGTAGTCTTGCAACCCATTCACGAGATCTCTTGTCTTTCTGAATTATTTCCTTTGCATACTGATATCCAAATAAGCGCTTAGCAAGTGTTTGATTAAATTGCCTGATTACAATGAAATGCAGTATGTCCTCGTCTGATTTTGACGTTATGATTTTTCATCAGAGATGATAATTCCTTGCCAAGATCAACCTGTAGCAACTGTGGCCATCATAGACCGCCATGTTGATAAATTCGTTCAAACACAGATGTGACTTCAGTTTCTGCTTTAGTTGATAGTGGTTCTGCTTCTTTATACCGAATTGCAATGTCAACTACAGTCAACACGTATTTATATGTGTGTGATTGACATCTACCAATTTCAACAGTATCGTGTGGTGAAAACAAAATACCTGCTTTATGAACTTAATTGGAAGTGCTGACTTAAAAATGTGCGTATTGAATTTTTTTAGGTGGTGGTAGATAAATTTGCCATATTGCATGTTGGATACTCTCCAGGTCTTGATTGATCTTTCTCGTCAAGTCGGATGTCAACTCGGGTTCCAGGACAACAGTAATTATATTCAGGAAGATGTTTTTCTCCTGTGTATTTAGCCCATGGAATTCCTGTTAATTTTCCCAGCTAAACAGTGGTATCTCCACCTGTCTTCATACGAGGCAAAAATTAATCTGTATTTGCTTGTACCACATTTCATTCACTTGCCTGTAAGTGCGCGCTTTTTGTTTTTTTGTTATCATTGCTGCTAATCCACTTGTGGGGGTGGATGCTCTGCATCAAACTCAGTATAAATCCATATTGTTTATTATATTTCTACAACTTGGATATCATTGATTTCTCAGTGACAAGAAAGCAAGCGCCAGTCAAACATCATCCAGAGCTACCAAATTCTATCAGAGCAATTATCATAGGTCCATCTGGGTCGGGTAGGATGCAATTGTTGCTTAATCTGATAATGAGATGGCTCAAGAAGGACAAGGTTATATTTGGTGGCACCATATGTAAATGATCAAAGATGATACAATGTGCTCAAAGATTTTAATAAAAATGTGAAATTATTGGACAAGGATGGTAATGATATTATTGATTTTATCACCAATATTGATGATGCTCCATCTGTAGATGACCTCGATGGATTTATTAATAATCTTGTAGTATACGATGATGTGATGCTGGACAAATCCAGCTAGAATACTTTCTCGAGGAGGGTGCAAAAATAGACATGATTTATGTTAATCAGCGATATACTCAAATACCTACAGTAATCAGAGATAACTGCAATATTTTAGTTGTGTTTAATGAAATCAATACACATACTCTGCGAAACAGTCATCAGACTTGGTGTTCAGGGGATATGGATATGATTAAGTTCAGAAACTTCTTTTAATGTGCACAAGCTACCTGACACGGATTTATCACAATAAATTTACATGATCCTCGGTCGTGATATCGTGTAGGTCTCGATAAAAAAAAATGATGTTAAGAGACAGCAGCAGGGAGGGTGGTGACAAAAATTCAGTGTCCAGGTAGGTAAATGAACATGCATAAAAATTTGAAAAACACAAGCATCAGAAAAAATATATAATGAACTAACCCAATTAGAGAAAATCTAGGTCAGTTAGAGGCTTCGGTTTGGCATTATTGACCTTGTATTTTTATTTTTTCGTAGGAAGCTTTATTTTCACAAATGGATCCTTCTCAGAATGGTCTGTTCACCCTCCCTGCTGCTTTTAAAAAAGAAATGTTTTTTTGGTAATCAAATTAATTTTTCATTTTGATTGTAAAATATCTAATTCATGAGTCTCAGTGCTCAAAAAATAGCAACAAATTTTACAAGTTACAGAAGTATTGCTTTCATCAACAATAATGTAGAAAAATATTTAGCAATGCTGCATGATAAAACATACATGTTTGAGAAAAAGTGGACCATTTTTAAACTTAACAGCTTGTGGAATACTAAAGCCAGACACTGTATCCATTGTTAAGTTCTCTAATGTAATATTTGCATGTTTGAGTAACACCATATTTTTGTTAATGAACATTACCACTCAATGTGACATGTGTATTTTTTGTATGTCTGACAGTATTTGTTTGTATGTGTGTGAAAAAGAGACAGAGTTTGTATTTATATCTATTAATATACACTATGTAAGCTTGGAGTCAGGACTTTTTCAACATTTAAAGACAGACAGACAGACAGTTTGTATTTTCTGTTAATATAGACTGTGTAAACTAGGAGGCAGAACTTCACAACATTTATGCATAATACTAAAACACTATCAGGAGGTGTTAAAGGAAATATATAAAATCCTGACATTGAACATGTTTAAGTGTCAGCTTAAAACAAAAAGAAATGTGCAGATGTTACCAACAAGCTTTATTCACACTAAAATCTTCAAAAAATACAATTGTAACATCAGTTACTGAACAACACATGTTTTTAAGTTCAGCTTTTGTCCACACAAAAAGAAAGGAAAGGAAACCTCCAGGTATGTAACATATAATGGAATTTCTGATTTTTCTATTTCAGTGAAAGTATCGCCAGCATGTTCACAAGACAGTCTGAATTCTATGTCGGAGACAATAACTCTTGGTGTGAGTTAATCAGACTTTTTAATTTTAAATGAAATTAAAATTATCTTTCATCTAGATCTCAGATATCTTCTCTCAGTTATCTTCTGAGTAGAATACTACATTACATATCAAGAATCTAACACATATCCTGGCAGAATAGCGTTGTTCATAAAAAAAATTCGCTTACTAACAGATCTAGTTCAACAGTATCAAGATGGTTTTGTCAGTGAAATTGATGGAACAAATTTCAATAATGTTTTAAGCATTTTTGCATGTGTTGCCTATATCTGGCATTATATATATATATATATATATATATATATATATATATATATATATATATATATATATATATAAAATGTACAGAATGTTATGATCTTTTCATTTGATATTATATCTTGAAAATATAAGAAACAGAATTTGTCTTAGCTTCACATGAGAACAGTTTTTAATGTATTGTCATTAGGTTCCAGTGGAGGAGGATGAGTCCAGACTGGGTCCATTTGTTGGGAAGCCCTTCTCTACGTACAGGGGACATTCTGCTGATCTCCTGGACCTTTCTTGGTCAAAGGTATGGGTTCACACACAGCCCTTTTGTTGATGTTTATACATAAGATTTAGTATTTTTTGGTGTAAATGAAACTTTTTCGATATTTATTTGTGTATTTTGTATTTCAGTACTTTTCTGTAATATTAGTACAACTCAATAAAGTTTTTACAGTTTAATTGGATTGATTTATAACATTTTGTATCTCAAACCCTGAACTAATTCCAAACTTGACAGTGAATAACCCATAGAAAATATTCATTTATTCTAAAAAAATTTAAAAGAACATATTAAATTTTTCTCTTTTAAGAGGTCTTTATGCTGTCTAATTTACTATAGCCATGTCAATTTTAGGCTATATTTAAATAATTTAACGAAGGAAGAAAATCTGAAATTAATGCCTTTGTTCTTATTCAGAACTACTTTATCCTGTCATCGTCTATGGACAAGACTGTCCGATTGTGGCATATATCCAGGAGGGAATGTCTCTGCACATTTCAGCATATGGATTTTGTCACCGCAATTGTCTTCCATCCTCGGGTATATTTTTCTTTTTTTATATAATCTTTTAACTTAATTATGATTTCATACAAGAAACTGTTTATGTGTAATTTAGATTGTTTTCTCCAACACTCCAGGTGTACCTTTATTTCTGCATAACCACATACTTTTGCTCCAGTAATGATTTATGATAGATTTATTTGTTTCGACCTAGTGCACAACACTAGCTACAGGATTGCCAAACTCAACATACGTGAATCAACTTGAGCCTACAGTATATAGGATAAATTCTGCTGTTATATATTGTAAATATACACCGATGTCTGAAAGTTATAACAACAAGAGTCAAAGTATTAAGGTGAAACTAACCATGGAATTATGGATCAAGTCCTGGTTTACTGATTTACTATTAAAATTGTTAATTATCACATATACTCACTTATAAATCGAGTCCAACTGCAAACAAAATACAGCCGAAACTGCCATAGCATAATGTGCCAGCAGAATAGGGTCTATGCTTTTTGTTGTACTGATTACTGCTAACAAACTGCATCGACCCAGATCAGCCAGTACATTATGTGATGGTAGATCTGGATCTTTGCAGTTTCAAGCAGGACCTCAGGTACATTCGGTGAAATGGTTGTAATTCATTCATATCCAACCAGAAGGCCACATATGGCCCAGTCCTTAACATTGTATGACTGACAGCTATGTAGGTAGTCCTTTTGAAAATACAGAATATCCTCCCTTAACAACCAAGTTTTGTTCCTACAACTGGCTCGTTAAACGAATTGGTCGAAAAATGAAAAAATGAGGAGCTTAATCATTTTTATTTATTCTGAATAAAGAAAAGGTCTAAAGGAAACTTGATAACTTTGTTTTAATATGCATCTCTTACATATTACAGAACATAAAAATACAATCAGCAAAAATTGTAAAAATGATGTACCAAAAAAATTAAAGTCTATTCATTAAAAAAAGACATTCAGATTAACATTTTAGTCATCGAATCCTTCAAAGTGTGGTAGTGGTTCCAGGTCATCAGTGTCATCATCAGAGTTATCAGGAGCTGTAGAGGCATGGGTAAGGAAGATGACGGCAAGTAAATGAAAGTAATTTTAGGGGTAGGGGTCCTGTTAGTGTGGTTTGTTTTGTAAGTTGTTTTTCTTTTCATCCTGAATTTCACAGTAGCATAATAAAAGTTCATTCATTTGCTTTTCCACTTTCGTGAACCGTTCCACATTTGGATCCATACCCTCTAGTTCTAATATAGCTGCATTCACTTTCGAGAACACACCAGCTAACCCTTTTACAGTGAACTTCTTTTGTACTTATTCCATTCTTTCCTCTTCTTCCTCTTCCAAGTGCTGCTGTGCTTAAAACTCTATTAAAACTTGGTTGCTTTATGTATGACATCAATATGCTCATCTTTGTCAAACCCTTCAAAATTATTCACGAAACGTTTTTGGCATATTTTCCATATGCCTTGCATACACTTTTCTGTCACTCCCTTCCAAGCTGATTCATTGTTCTTTATGCAGTGTAAATGTTGTACCATTTCCAATAACTGGTTACTTCTTGACTTTCTGTGGCTGCTACAGCTTTGGAAAAAGTTGTGCACAAGTATAATGTTTTGAATGTAGCTATAGCCCCTGGTCCATTGGCTGTAGGATAGCAGTCATGCTTTTAGGCCGATACACTACCTTTATATCTGGGTGTAGATCACAATAAAGTACAGATTATTAAAACAAAGTATGTAGTCTTGGAGATTGCAAACGCGTTTTGTAGTGAATACATGTACATGTTCTAACCAACTGTGGAAACAAGACTGACTGAGAAAGGGGATTCCCCACATTGGAGTGCTCGTAAGTCCGTGTGGTTGTTAAGCAGGTAGGTCGTTAAGTGAGGAGTCTCTGTACGCATTCTAATTAATATGCATAATTATTGGTAATGAACTGATCTTGTTCATGCAGCCCTTGACCTTAAGCTTTTTATCTGTTTTGGCTCCCCAGCCAAAATGGTTGGACACCCCCGCATTAAAACTGAAGACTCGTTAAGGGTTCATATTCATTGTGATAATGAATCTACACTAATTCCAAATTTTTCAGACCCATAATAAACTATACAGCTAAATATATTACAAACAATTTCTTGCAATATTTGACAATTCACCCACTACAATATTAGACCAAATTTTAGGTTAAATGGTTTCCTTCTGGTGGTTCTCTGAACTCCAGTCTACTTATCTTTAGCTGACCATTTCCTGTTTTATTTTGTTTAGGATGATAGATATTTTCTCAGTGGGTCACTAGATGGCAAACTGAGATTATGGAACATACCAGACAAGAAAGTTACCATGTGGAATGAAGTGACAGGTTCATCTACCCTCATCACCACAGCTAATTTCTGCCACAATGGCAAGTTTGCTGTGGTAGGAACATATGATGGGAAATGCATCTTTTTCAGTACAGAGGTAAGATTTTCCTTTATTGTTTACTGTCAGTGTTTTCAATAGGTTGCATGGCTTTCACAGGTCTTGGAAATCCCTTGAGTTTGATGTCTGGTCTTGAAACACTTGTAATTAAAAGAGTGAATAAAGACCTTGGAAAGTCCTTAAATTTGCAGTGACAGTTCTTTAAAAGCCCTTTAATTTTACTACTGTTTGTCTTATTAGTTTTAAGTGCTTAAATTTTACCTGTTTAATTATATTTTTGGGGAAAATTGAATATTGAGGATCAATAAAATACTTTATTTATCACATATTATGTTTATTTTGGATACCTTCATTGTTTTCCCATGTCTTATGGCCAGACTGTGATATTTTATAAATCTGACTTCTGAAAGAATAGTCTAGGTGTCACAGGTCGTAAACCAGACAATAGAGGTTGAAGTATGATGGTGAACATTGACTTGATCATCTGCTTTAATAGTTGGGAACTGCTTGTTCAATCACAGATGGGTCATCAATCCCAAATATTCATTGATAGGATGTTCAAAGGGGATAAGTCCATGGCAGTGTTTGCTTTGTAAAAGATTTGGAGGAAATATGTGAGTATGCCCTTTCTTCACATAAAATAAGTATAAAAGACCAGTCATGAGTTACCACTTTGGAATCCAGTGTCTGAGAACAATTATAAAAGTCAGCTGCATGTCACCTTACACACACGCACGCCATTCTAATGCAGCTGATGGATTAAAACTTGAATTAATAAAGGTGCCAGCTTTATCTAGAAAGCAGAGGACACAGGGAAGTTAACATTTACCATTCGATCAAACTGTCTTGGGAAAAGATCTTCAGAAAATGTTAGGAATTCAGTGATGAGGAATAAAAATCAAATATAATTGTAGAAAATCTGAAGAATTAAAATATTGAGGCCGTCACTCTTTCTCAGTTTAATTAGGATTAGATAGTTGAAAGGAATCATAATCTATTACTAGTCAGAAATTAGATGGTTGAAAGGAATCATAATCTATTACTAGTCAAAAATTAGATGGTTGAAAAGAAATCATAATCTATTACTAGTCAAAAATTAGATGGTTGAATGGAATCATAATCTTTTACTAGCCAGAAATTAGATGGTTGAAAGAAATCATAATCTATTACTAGTCCGAAATTAGATGGTTAAAAGGAAATCATAATCTATTACTAGCCAGAAATTATATGGTTGAAAGAAATCATAATCTATTACTAGTCAGAAATTAGATGGTTAAAAGGAAATCATAATCTATTACATGTCAGAAATTAGATGGTTGAATGGAATCATAATCTATTACTAGCCAGAAATTAGATGGTTGAAAGAAATCATAATCTGTTACTAGCCAGAAATTAGATAGTTGAAAGGAATCAATCTATTACTAGTCTGAAATTGTTTTAATTGTCAGTTTTATGAATAAACCTGTAATTAGTCTGTGTAATATGTTTTAAACTACATGTAGTCTAACTGTTTAAGTTTGTTTAGACTTGTACAGTTTTAAGCAAAGCCTTTCCTATCTTTTTGAATGAATTTTATATCTAACAAAGTATCCATATTAAAAGCAATTAAGACCAATTTGAACTAGAATCTTATTTTAAAAGTAATTAATAGTATTTATTACTGCATTTCAGCAACTCAAGTATTACACTCAAATCCATGTACGATCCACACGAGGCAAAAATGCTAGAGGACGAAAGATTACAGGCATTGAGCCATTACCTGGAGAGGATAAGGTGAGAATACACATATGCTTTGATACATAAGTGTCACTTTCTTCTGTAGAAAATCGCAAGACATTATCAGTATTCTGCTGACAACAGTATGACATCAGCAATATAGCTCGCCCTTGTTATGATGTACTAGTTGGTGTTGGTAGCAAGTACCAGGTACATACCAAAGCACAACGTAATCACAAAGTCAGTGAGTGCCTGAATCTGTGATGGAAGAGGGGAATAAACACATCATGTGAAGCTCATCTTTTATTTCAACTCACATTGTCATACATTTGATAGGCCAGTATAGTGGTTTAGTGTTTGGTCATGGAGTCCAAAGCAGTACCTCGTTATATCCAGAATTATATTATAATAATGACATTAAAATGAGGGAGATCTCTTTTGAGATTTCAGACTTGTAGTAAGATTTTGAGGATCAAAGGAAATGCATCATGGCATTGTTTACAGTTAAGACTAAAACAATCTACATATCCAGGATATGGAAATATCACCTAAAATATCAGAATTGGTTGGCAGGACTAAGGCTTTGCCTCATTACAACCCATAATTGGCAGGAGTGAGGATTTTTACTCATAGCAGCCCATAAATTGGCAGGACTGAGGTGAAAAACTTAAGTATTCACCCACTTGAAATATATCTGTTATTCACTCATTTAAAGCAAATATCCTGTGTACTTGCAGAAAGTCAGATCCAGTGGCAAACTGCATAAAGTTAAATCTGTCTTCACATAATGTGTTGAAAATTCTGGGTCTTTGCAGCTGCTTAGAAGTACTCAGTAGAACAAGCAGCATAGACCCTGATATGCAGGTGCATTGTGCAACAGTAGATCAGTATTTGTGTTGTTTGCAGTTTTTCCTAACTTATAAGCAAGTAAAACAACAATATGAAATAGTTAAAATCACGGAAACAGAGTCTAGTGTCATGTACATACTAACATAGCATGTGACATAGCATGAAGTCATAAAGATGGTTTGTACAAATTTAATGTTTTGTATAATATATTTAATGACTTATCATTATTTTATCTTACATCATTACTTTTTAAATATACAAATGAGTACTCACAGTTTTTGTTTAATTTATTATTGAAATTTGCATTTGCAGCTGAAGCTCTTCTCCACAGTAAACAATGAAACATTGGAACTAGTAAAACAAATATTAATTTTTTTTTGGCATTCAACTGTGGTGGTACTATGTGTTGCCATACAAGTTTTGCTCTGCTCTGTTTTTTTCTCTGTATTTAAGGTTCTTGTATGTAGTGACTTGCTGAAAACAACTTGAAATGATTTGCATATAACATTGTTTGTTAAGAATTTCTATTGAATTTCCAGTTGCTTGCTTCAGGTTGTTCTTTTACCAAAATTGTATATGTAAAATTTGTACCTGGCCAAAATAACCAGATCATTCTGTCATAAAAGTCAGTTGTTACTAATTTGATGAAGTACTGTTGCAGAAAATTGTAAATTATTAATGTAGTTGTGTCAACACTTTTTGAGATGGATAAAAACAAAATATACCATACAGTGATTATATTTTGCAGACAAAAATTTTAGCAACTTTGATCAAAATCAGGTTTTAAGTTTTGCTGGTTACAACAATTTTTGCAGAACTAGAGAGATTATAATGTTGAAGATGGTCAATTCTGACAGGATTTGTTTTCATAATTTCACTTTAAAACTGTTAGATTGCTAAATTCTCAACCTCAAAAATCACTACTATGCATCACTCATTTAAAGGGGATGAAATATATATTACCCTTTTTTTATCCTTCAACCAAGCTTTTGTGTTCAGATTTTGTCAGCGGATGCTGCATGGCAGGCTGTCACTACTGAATCACATGATTTTGAATACACTCATCACTGAAATCTATTCCAGGTACTTGTAACCTCCAATGACTCTCGGATTCGGCTCTATGACCTGCGTGATCTCACGTTAACATGTAAATACAAAGGGCCAACAAACAACAGCAGCCAGATTAGGGCCAGTTTCAGGTAAACCTAGCATGTATACTTTAGTGCAGATGATCAATTCTTAAGGCATTTGATTTGAAGTTGTTATGGCATGACTTGGCAAAATCAGCAGACTTGCAAAATAATCATGATGTTATATGACTGCTTGTACTTTTGTCCAGCCATCTGTCCATCAACAACTTGATGTCTGCAGTACAACTTTAAAGAGAATGTTTCAATTTTATTCAAATTTTGCATATACTTAATATTTGTGAGCTATAAATTGTCAATTTACACAGTTCTCTGTCAACATTTAAAGAAAACATGGCCCCTTATGGTCTAATGTAACATTTCTGCAGCTTAGGGTGCTCAGCAGATATTATGAACTTCTGAGGGAGTGAAAGGTGTAAGGTGAAATTGTTTGCATTTGCAACATGCACAGTGGAGAGAATATTGGAATACCTCATTGTTACTTTCATGTACTGTGGCTGAACTTTCTTTGGATATTGTACTTGTGGAAATTGTGCATGATCTAGCAACACAAGTAACCAAAATGACTGCTCGCATGTGCTTTGAAATATCAGCCTGAGTTATTAAAATAGGGAAAACAAATTCTGCCACACTAGACAATGCCAGCTTCTGAAATCACATTGAATTAATTACCAAATGTATAAAAGGAAATTTAGTTATTAGCTCTTTTTTTTAATGATTTACCTCAGAAGTTCAGGAAATGAAAATGACCAAGCAGACTTAGCATGGATTCTTTTATTGGTACACATCTGAAGACCTCAAAGCTTTTAACCAAATTTTTACCCTTCTCATTTCATTATGAAATTGAAATAAGATTAACAAAGGAATAATAAAAATAGTCATAATTACCATATTAATTACCAGAATGCTTAGCCTGATTATGACCTATATTACTCTTGAGGGTCCTTGACAACTTTGTCACCTTGTTACACTTAATCTCCTTGGTACACCTAATCTCATTGGTACACATAATCTCATTGGTATACCTAATCTCACTGGTACACCTAATCTCATTGGTATACCTAATCTCATTGGTACACCTAATCTCATTGGTGCACCTAATCTCATTGCTAGACCTAATCTCATTGGTACACCTAATCTCATGGGTACACCTAATCTCATGGGTACACCTAGTCTCATGGGTACACCTAATCTCATTGGTATCTCATGGGAACACCTAATCTCATGGGTACACCTAATCTCATGGGTACACCTAGTCTCATGGGTACACCTAATCTCATTGGTATCTCATGGGAACACCTAATCTCATGGGTACACCTAATCTCATTGGTATACCTAATCTCATGGATACACCTAATCTCATTGGTACACCTAATCTCATAGTGAGCAGAACCTACTTCAGATTCATTATGCGTGTCATCTTTTAAGGGTTCACCATACTCAGATGATGAAGATGAGCATGACAGATTTGTCAGAAATTTTCTAGAGTTGTCACTAGCTTCTGCCATTATCATCACATATGCTAAACTTGAGGAACTTCCAAATATTACATCACTTCCTGAAGAAACAAAATATTTCTGGAACTTTTCCCATGAAACATTGATGTATGCACAAATTATCCTCATTTTCTTTTGTGTAAATTACAATATACATATGAAAATGACCAAGCAGAGCTAGCAGTTTTTCTTTTTATAGGTGCACATCTAATGTAAGGCCAAGCTGTAAGCTCTATAACCCATATTACACCCAACAATCATACATAAATAAAGAGATTACACAGCTATTTTAGCAATACCAAAGATATGCAAGATCTTTTTTAAATGGCCAGTTTAACCAATGAGGAAAAGGGGGAACATTCTTTTTCATTAAAAATCTAACCCTATGCAAAAAATATGAAACTGTAGAGCACCACCTTAACTTCCCAGGATTATTGGACTTTATTCATATTTGGTAAGTGGTTCAGTATTGATTAGACCTGAATTAATTCAATTTTCGAGCATTACACAACATCATTTACAAGAGTTATACCCTCATTTTCCTGTTATCCTGACTTTGGCTTCTGCAGATTAACTTTACAAAGATTTGTAGAATTTAGAGGGACTTCAATTTTTTCTTTTTCCAAGAGTCCAAGAGAGCATTACAAGAGTTATGTCCCCTTATCACACATTCACCTGACTTTGCCATCCCCTTCAGGACATTGCAAAGAACTGTTGGGTTTCAGTCAGATTTAATGAAACCCTGAGTAAAATTTTCAGCATTCCACTTTATGAAATACAAGAGATATATATGTTCCTTGATTGCTCATTTTCCTGACTTTTGTTTCTACTGCATACCTTTACTAAAGTTTGTTGTTTAGACCAATGTATGTCAGGTGAGTGACATGAGGCCTACATGGGCCTCTTGTTTCTCTTTTATAATTAAACATATGCAGACCTTGAATCAATCAGTATGAGGTTTACAGGTTTAAAACAATTCATATTCATTTCAACAAAGGTCTATTGTTGTATATATATCTTGTTTGCCTGCAAGAAAACATTATGATGAAATTTCATAAAATCGATCGGTGTACTTATTAGCTTAAGAATAAACATTCAACCACATTTCATAAGTTCTCCTACAACCACATTATTTCACTTAACTTCTGTAGTCTCTATGTAATTTCAGTCCCAAGGGTAAATACGTCATATGTGGATCTGAGGATAGCTTTGTGTATATATGGAGGACACAGCACGAGTTCTACAAGTTCTCATCTGCCAGGAGGGATCGTAATGACTATTGGGAGGCTTTTAAAGGTATTCCACAGCTCTTTATTACTTTTGAACATCGGAGGGCAGATCGTGTTACCTTGTCCATCAATCCAGAATTATCCATGAACATGCATGCATTCATCCATTTAAGTTTTGCATATAGGGTTGGATTCTGTGGAGGGGCATTGATGATCCACATATCTACACTTCTCTAGAATGGTTATCTCCCCAAAGTTTTTAACATTTAATTACCGTTATAGTTTAATATCTTAACTTTTAGTCAGCATGATATAGCCACGTTGATCATGCTTATGTGCCATTAAACCATCCATCCATCCATCTGTGAATCCATCCATCCATCCATCTAACCAACCATCCATCCATCCATCCATCAATCCATTCATCCATCCATCCATCTAACCAACCATCCATCCAACCAAGTAATGAGTTTCTTAAAGAAACATTTGTGTGCAGCAGTGTGGCCTTATCCATGGCAGTAATGCCCAGGCGTTTTGTTATACTTATCCTTTTTCTGGGCCACACCCAATACAAATGACTATAGTAATGATTGAAAGCACACAGTGCTATTAGATTCACACAGAACAAGGAAATTTCCTGAGTAGAGAAATAATGATGTTCTCTCTTGCCTTAATACATTTGATTTATTCAGTGTGATATAAATAATGATGCGTGTTATGGGATTTTCATCTTTCTGCTTTACAGCTACCATTGTGTATTCTCATTAGTTTATAAATCAGACTACTATTCAGAACCTTTGTAGCCACCATGTACAGTGTATCTTGTGCAGAAAGGTAGTGTTAAACTCCACAAGGCTACAGACAAATCAGAACCTGTGTATTTTCAGTTTTACCTAACACCTTGTAATTGCTTTACTCGTAAGAAATGAGATTTTCTGCTAAACAATTCACTAAAAGTGGTTAGTTTTAGTAGATCTTAGAAGTGGATTCTCTTGAAAGATGTACAACTCCAGTTGCCTATGTGAAAAGAGCATCCATCTTGGATGCGGAGGTGGCAGGTTTGAACCCCAGCTGAGTCATACCAAAAACATAAAAATAGTACTAGCAGCTGCCTCACTTGGCACTCAGTATTAAGAGGGTTAGTGTTAAGACTGGTCAGCCTGGTGTCAGGCTAATGTGACTGGGTGGGACTTGATGCACCAGTGCTAGATATCACAGTAAACTGCCACACCACAGACATCTAAGCGATATGGCTGGAAAATTGATAAAGCTATGTTAAAAATCCAAATCACACACACACGCTCTTGCAAGATGATCATCATTGTTACAGAAGCTGATCAGGAGTGCACTCAGAAAAGGATTAAATAAAGCCAGCATATCATGTCTGCAATATCACAAGGGCAGCTTAAAATTGCATCTGATAATTTCATAGATTTTTAGGGTTTTATGTACAAATAGTGATCGTACATGTTTTTGTTTGTTTGCTTTTTTGTATCATCAATGTTTGCATAATCCCATGGTCATGTTCAAACCTTTGCACTTTGGGCTTTTGCTTCAATGACACCCACAAGATACAACAGATGTTGATCCTTATATTGGTACATGTTAACCTACCATATATAATAATGGGCAAACATTTTGAGAAAGGCACAGTTTCTGGCTTGACAAAGTCGTGATACAGACATCTAGGAAATTGTGTAGACCTAATAATATAGATTAGAGGCAAAAGATTAGAAAATCTCTAGGCCATAAACATATATGTGTATTTCCTATTGCACTGTTTTTAAAGTTAGGGTAGGTAGGAATTTGGGGGAGTGTTCAAACCATTATAAATATTATAATGATTAGTTATGTGTATATAATGTACTAAACACTTCCTGTACTGGGCTAAACCAACTCAATTACATGCATAAATCAATTTCAGCCTTGTTTGTTTTTTAATCTTGAGGGTGGGAATGCTATGGTCGGCAGTGAAAAACAGGGATGGTAGGTTGACCAAAAACACATATTTTTTAGGGCCCTCAAGGAAAATCTAAAGATAATTAAAGATTCAACACTAGAGATCATACTCAGACTCAAATTTACGAAGATAAATAATTCTCATTGTAACATTGATTCGTTTTGTCATGAATTTTGTTTAATTGGAGTTGCTTAGTATAAGATATAGTTAAATCCTTTCGCATTGAGGATGGTCTTGTCTTATTGTAGCCTATATGTCTATTTTCAGATTGCTTTATGCAGAACAGTGTGTTTAAATTTTTACAAATAAAGTAAATTAAATTTTAACTTTAAATATGACCATGGAGATTCATTTTGTGCTTCATAATATCTCCACAATCAACATGCTAATTTGTGCTTATTGTGACAGGGTTTAACCCAGTATTTAATTGTTTAAGCACACAAAGCAGATATTAGATTTAATATGGTAACAATAATTTGTTGGTTTTTTTTCTTTATTACGGTATGTTACATGGTACTTAGTGGTTACCCTGTTTACTTCACACTGACAATAACTTTTAATTGTCACTTTCTTTTCCTTTTTAATAAACATGTTTTATTGAATTATGTTTGTTTCTTTCAGTGCATAATACAGTGGTGACATGTGCAGTGTTCGCAACTAATCCGTCTCATTTCTCCATCAATGAAGAATGCTCAGCAAGTAAAGACAATTCAGACCAGGGAGAAATCGTTGTTACAGCTGACTACAATGGTGCTTTGAAAGTTTTCAGTCAGGGATTAATAAGGACATGAATGCTCAGAAACTGAGTGATTTTTTTCTTAAGTCTAAAGCAAATCTGATCTTAATTTCTGCTAATGTTTCTGTTAACCAAACAAGATCTGACAACATCCCAGTACAGGTCAAGGTCTGAAAATGTGCCATTACAATTCAAGTTTTGACAATGCTCCATTACAGGACAAGATCTGACAGTGTCCCATTACAGGACATTGTCTGACAGTGTCCCTTTACAGGACAAGGTCTGACAGTGTCCCATTGCAGGACAAGGTCTGACAGTGTCCCATTACAAAGCAATGTCTGACAGCATCCCATTTCAGGTGAAGATCTAACAGTGTCCCATTACAGTTCAAGTCCTGATAGTCTGACAAACTTTCAGTCTGACAATCCACATTCCAAAAGTAAATTATTAAATTTAATCCATAACAGTACTGAAGAAAATAATGTTTATGATTCTCGACTATCACAATGCAAAATCAGACCTGCCAACTCTTACGATTTTGCCGTACGTCTTATGAAAATTAATCTTAAAATACAGACTTACAGCATGCAAGCAAAAACTATGAAGAAATGATTGTTGGTGTAAAATCCGGATCGTTGGTTCGTCTGTGTTTGATTTGGATCCGGGTTTCATATTAGAATTAGTGAAATTAGTCAGGGAACCAGACTTAACTTTACAGCAGTACCCCAGGCGCTTTAAACTGCACCTATTTGTTCATGCGAAGCATCTGCATGATCATACTGATAATTATATATAAAAAAATTAAATGTCATCCAGAAAGCGATGCAAGTTAAAGACAAAAGTGAAAATTAAGCTTCTAGAAAAGTGTTAGTAATCAACACTGAAGAATAAAAAAGGAGTATTCAGATTCTTGTGAATAAAATATTGGAATGGACACAGTTACGTTTATTGGATATCACATGCCAATTTGAGTATGTCTCGTGGTGGAAGATATGACTGCTGTCGTCCTGTGAAATGAAAAAAGACTTTCCAAGAATTACATCAAGTTGCGAGATAGCAAAAAGCCATTGAGTTGCATAGGGTTTGGAACTGAAGTTTGTGCAACTGTACTACTGGTAGTACTACTAGTACTAATAAATTATATGTGTGCTTTACAACCTTTTCAGTTGAACATAATGTTTATCGTCGCTATGTCAAACTTTTATTTACGTTTTCCAGCTTTACAATAGCAGTTATTGATATTTTGTTACACCTTACTGAAAACTGGTCAATCTTATGTAAAAAAAAAATGAACTGCCTTACTGAGATGGACTCGTCAGGGTTGGCAGGTCTGCAAAATAGCTGTTGCCAGGCAAGTCAACATGCCATAAAAATAATCCTTCTAGAAATAGATCTTGCAATATATGTGTTAATACATTTTCAGTCTTCAACCAGACAACCAAAAATTATTCATTCTTTCCATTTCAGTTCACTTAAGCTGAACTTCTGCAACACTTTTCTACATCCATAAAGTTCTACATCATTGAAGAACAACTGATCACTTGCAAGAAATATGAAATTGATTGGTACAGTTATTAATTAGCACCTATATTTCAGTGGTCAGTCAAAGTTCAGTTGAAAAGGACACTAGAAATCCTATGTTGTAATGTTGTCAGAGCTCAGTAAATTGAAGCATAGTCAAAAGCTTCAATAGGAATCAGATTGTGGAATTCTTTTTTATTTTCATGAAAGCATAATTTGCCTGAGAATTAAACATTAGAATTTTTAGCTGTAATGAAGAATTTACTTCTACAGCTATTTTTTTGAAAAATTCAACAACCTTATTAGTTTTACAAGCATTGTTATAAAACTGAACCACAGCTTCCAAACACCTATTTGTTATGTTGCTCGTTAGAACTGGAGTTGACTTTAGTGCCGTCTTAATCACCATTTAAATTGTTTTTCTAATGTGATGTAGAGGTTGTATTGGTGACAACAACTAAAAAGACCTGTCTTAAAACCAAATCTTTCAGCTTCACAGTTCTTTTTACTCCATTAATGAGAATTTAAGTTGGACATGGTCTGTAATGTAGACTGTTTTGAGTTTCTTCTTCAAATTAATTAAATTGAATTAATTGTGTGTGATGTAGTACTAGTTTTACCCATGTCAAGTCATCATCAAAAGGCACTATAAGCAAGCATAAAATTAATTTGTGGGAAAAGACACTTAATCGGTTACTATTTAAAAGGACATTTAAAAACTGTTATTGATGTGTGCCATGAATAGGTAGCCAGATAATAGATTTACTGTGCCCATACAGAACAGAACAGTTTGAAGTATTTCATGCCTTTTATTTGGTCAATTTTATGTATTTGATCATTTGTTGATCAACATCACACATACATTACACAATAGCCATTCCTTGACAATTTGTAAGAAATTTCCAAAGCTCTTGTTAACCCCTGGTGCCACATTTGTGCATCAGGTGGTAGTACCCTATGTCCGAGCTCTGTAGTGCCAAGGCAATTTAAGATACACTAAAGTGGGTGGTTCTTCAGAAAAGAAGATGGATGTAGCTCAAAAAAGATAATAGATAATCTAGACTTTCTACTCATATTACAAAATACAAGTACTGAGGTAAAAACATCCTTTTGAGACCCAATTTTTTTACACAAAAAATTTGCTCATTGTTGGAATCAGATTTTATGTCTGGATTTTCGACTTTTTGGCCTCAGATCTAAGGCAGACCGGTCTGAATTGCACAAAGACAGGCGAACCTTTGCAGAAAATAGGATAAGTTGGGGATTTGGGGTAAAAAGTGGCAGTGACACGAAAATATGTCCTTTAAGCAAACAAAGAAAAAAGAACTCCAAATTTTACCCTTCTGCTTATGTGCAAGCAAAAAAGCCAATGAAAAACGTTTCTGACATAACTAGGCATCAAAATAACCAAAAATCTCTTGGAGCAGTTTTATTTGGATGTATTCATTATTGGCCCCCCCCCCCCCAATCTGTTTCCTACTCGCATCTCAAGCAAAAGTGACATAAATCACCATGGGTTAATGAGTTAAGTCATTTTAAATCTTTCATCCCACAGACTTGCCACATATGAGAAGAATTTCTGTGTGATTTTTTTTGCAGTTTTTGTTAACTCATTGATTTGAAAAATTAACCTGATGAAAATTAAGTTAAATATTGAAATAGTTGGAAAGAGGCAAAATCATGAAAAGTAAAGAGATAATTTTTCAGAATTAGAACTTTTAAAATGTTTTATGAATGTGGAAGTTTATCCATATGCAGTAATTTACTGGGACAAGCATAATCTTGCATCTTAGCATGAAAAATGTGATATTTTATTTTAACGGATATGTTATTCTCTTAGAGTTATGCTTTTGATGATCACTTAGTCTCCACAGAATAGAAAATCCAGTACAAATGCTGCAGCATTGGATCAGATGTGGTCTCTGTGAGGCATAATGTCCTGCTTTTCTTTATGAAATCTTGGATGATTTATAAAAGTGCCAAAGTTTTGGGGTTGTGGGTGGGATAATATTACTCTTGTCTGTCTGCCCATCTATCTCTCACACTTTGATTAAGTTTTGTATTATTTCAAGCACAGTGGTGGGCATCCATGTTTCTTTGAAACATTTCAAGTTTTTTGTTTTGTCTTTTAATTGATTTTGTGTGCATATGTGATGGTGCTTTCATTGCTAGCTGACTTTCAGAATCATTGGTAAAAGGACACTTGTTAATCTGCTTATATGTGAGGAAAATAAATTTGTCTAACTAATCATGTAATGATATTGATTTCAGATCAGCTAAGTTGTTTTAGACCCCAATTAGAGCATTGGTAGTGCATTATACTGCATATATAATATTCCACAATGTTTACGACTTAGTTAAATTTTAATTTTTGTCTGGCCAGGTCTATGGTATATTGTCCATTCTCTTTTACCAATTATAGTTTGTGCTACTAATAATAGTAGCAGATATTATTGTATTACTAAAATTAATAACAAAGTATAGAGCCAATATCCTTTCAGGTCAGTTTTATATCAAGAGAGGCAACTCAAGTTTAGGTAAATAATTAAATATGGTAATCTCCCTTGGAAATCATTGTACTGATGATAGGACTTAGAACATTAGTAGAAAATGCTTTTTAAATGAAATGATTTTAAAGCATTATCCATTAAATGTTTCAGCTGTTTATATAAAATCTCTTGTGGCATTTAAAAAGAGAAAAGTTAGAAATAATAACAATTCAAGCAGTATGGTATGATATCAGCAAGGACCATAAATATCTTCAAAGTTCTACCTTCTGACCTTATGTAAACTAGCACGACTTCAGCCCTCCAAGTCATCGGTATTATCAGTACTTTCATCCTTTCCTGGATATTGATGGCATAATATGAAGCATAGTCATTCATACATTAAGTAATGAGAGTTTGCAAAAGTGTACTTATATATTTATGTCCACATTACCATGTAAAAAATATATTTTTTGAATTAAACTGTGTATGATATAACATGTATACCATGCACAATATGTTTGATGTAATATGGTAAAATTATTATCTATAAAATTTCATATGGTTGGTATTTATGATATATGTATAATGTTTCCAGTTGAAATATATGATATTATATACAATATAATAAATTATAACTTGACAAAACTATATATACAGTGAAACTTGTGTACAGCATCCACCAAGGTAATCACCAATCGGTATTTATTGACAAGTTGTCTTTATCTTCAAGTAATTGTCAATTAGGTAAATTGAAAGACGGAAAGAAAGGTAGATAAATGCAGATAGATGGATTGACAGAATGTAGGCATGTAGATCAAAAGACTGATACTTTCATTTCAACCTGATGATGTTTTACTTAAAAGATAAACACATCTACATGACCACTGGTTACTGTACAATAAGGATCCACATTTTTCTTGTTTAACGGTTGCTTACGGTATAAGACCTCATTCATTGCTCTCTCATTATAATGCTAATAAGAGATACCATAATAATGCATTGCACTGAAAAGTGAGGTTTCAGAACTACATTCATCCCAGGTTTTGATTTCTCAAAACACTTGCCTTTACCAATCACTGCCATCTCACCTCTATCCACATGGGTTCAAATCTCGAGCTCAGCCAATGTGGGTATGTGAGAAAGCTTGCCAGTAGCTTCCCATGGGTTGGTGGTTCTTAACAGGGTTCTCCAGGGTTCTTCTTCCCCCATTTATACTGGCCACCATATATAGCTTACCAGGTGCCAAGAAATGGCATTAAACCCAAAACAACAACAGCAACATAAAACTCTCCAGCTCAAGTGCATATATTGTCCCTCTTTAAAATGTTAGTGACCTCACAATTTAGGCCAGCAGCTTAATGTATGCCTCATAATAACCAGCTTGTTTAAAAACATAAGTTTGATGGAATAAGCCATCTTAGTTTAAATATCAAGTATGCAAACCTTGAGCTTAGATTTTAATGAATATTGAGATGTTTTGTGAAAATGGCATCATGTGTCCATGTTATAAAAGGGACTGCACCCTAAGGAAATACTTTTTATTGAGGGATAATAATACTTTGCAGATATTTTTTCAGGTGGTTCTTATATACAAGTACCTTATCAGATTTAATTGCATTTTGATAATGATACATCATATGGCATTTACTTATCTCATTTGCTGTTATTCTGTCGTCTCTCACATCATAAAACAAAACCAATGGGATAGTTGAAGACTAATGCAGACTCAGATCTCCAAACCCTTTATTATGAGTCCATTATTTTGTTAGAGTTTTTTGTTTTCTAAAATGTTAACCTTTCCTTGTGCCAAAATAACATTGTTGTGTCCAAGAATGTCTTTCTGATAAATGTCCCATTTCATATTAGACATACTGGATAAATATTGATCAAATGGAGAATATAGGCACATGAGTCTTCCAGTAATTTTATGGCCAAACTAAGCGGATATTGAAAATGAAGCCACTGTTTCTTTAGTAACATTAAACATGTATATGTGTGTTGGGGAAAACAAATTATGATATGCAAAGACATTGTTCGAATAATTGCTGTTCTAAATTAATGATAACCATTACTGTATCTTTATATTGTTATATTTGCCGTGAATTGGTTGATGGAAGACAGTGAAACTATAAATCAGTATCTTGTTTTCATTTTGCCTTTTCCTTTACGCAGTCTTTATTGTTTCCCTATATTACCCAACTGTTGTGTTATTGATAAGCATAAATAATTTATAATTGCATCCAGTCTTCTCAAACTTGAAAAACAAGCGTGCATGCTGATTATCAAGACTTTACAGTAATTTAAAATATTTGTATGTCATTTGGGCACAAAATAATTGATATAGTTGGTGATTCAACTAAAAAAGGTTATTTGTACTCAATAATAAATAATAAACATCCTAATCATGTGTTTGCAATTGTATCGATTCTTTTAACAGGATTTTATAATATTATTATCGTGTAATACTTATTTAAGGATTTATGTTTCTTTGAATTTTGGGGTATTATGACACAGCAACACAGGTAGGATATTTAGTGGCGAGGCAGCTTGAGTAAAGTGCCTTGCCCAAGGATACACCATGCTAACTAACCTCGGCTGATTTGATGGTAGGTCTTGAACCTGTACCCTATCAGTCACGAGTATGATAAGCTAACCACTGAGCCATTACAGCTCATGTCTCCATTAGTCATCTCTTACTATGTATGGGATAGTACATTGGACCTATTCTACATGAGGGGATCAAATGACATATGGGACAGTGCATTGGACCTATTCTACCTGTGGGGGGATCAAATGACATATGGGATGGCACATTGGGCCTATTTTACCTACAGGGTGATTTTTGGACATATGGGATGGCACATTGGGCCTATTTTACCAACAGGGGGATTTTATGACATATGGGACAGTGCATTGGACCTATTCTACCTGCAGGGGGATCATATGACGTATGGGACAGTGCATTGGAATTATTCTACCTGCAGGGGGATCATATGACATATGGGACAGTGCATTGGAATTATTCTACATGCAGGGGGATCATATGATGTATGGGACAGTGCATTGGAATTATTCTACCTGCAGGGGGATCATATGACATATGGGACAGTGCATTGGAATTATTCTACATGCAGGGGGATCATATGACATATGGAACAGTGCATTGGGCCTTTTCTGCCTGAATGGGGACCTTATGGCATATGGAATGGTGCATTGGGCCTTTTCTGCCTGCAAGGATCTTATGACTTATGGGAACAATGCACATGGCCTATTCCACCTAGAGGGTGACTTGTACAATGCAGATAGCATAGTATGCTAATATTCCTCTTGGTAAATTTAAGAGCAAGATCCTCCAGACAGATATGACATCGTTCATTGAACTACATGAAACATGAGTACTCATAATTTAACTAAATACTACACTGCTATTCTTTGTTGTTCCAACTCATTAAAATACATTGACATATTTCATTAAATTAAAGTATCAGACCCTTCATCTATCGTGGTTCATATTAAACTTGAAAACTCCTTGATTTTTAAAATGTTTGTTTCATCCATGAAAATTCTTTAAAAAATAAATTTTTTAACTCTTTGAATTTGCCAACAGGTCCCTGAATTTTCTGAATTATACAAATGTAAAAATTGTTGTAAAAGATATGTCCCTTTTTTAAATTAAATATTTTTGTTATTTACCTTTCTTCCAAAAATAAAGGAGATAATATTTTATGGATTAATTGACACATGACACCATTAGTTACCAAATGCACATCTGATGTAGTGGTGCAATAATCACTTTGTTGATTGACGGTTGATCTGTTATGGAGTGTGACCCAGCTTGCAATGTGCTGTGTGTGCAATTCAAAATGGGTTCATGACTCATTTCCATAAGAAGATATACTCCTTGAAAAAAATTGGAAATCTTTGAAAAATCCTTGATAACATTTGTATTGTATGAGCATTTTGTTTTTACATTTAAACCTCATTTTACCAAAATCCTGATCAATACAAAAAATGTTTCTATAACCAGGAAGTTTGAATGAATGTGAGTTGCCCCCATTATGCAGGCTTATGGGATGTATAGTTGGACAAGCTAGTAATTAAATTAAGCTAGGTTTATTTCAGTGAGGTTCGGGGCCCCGAGTGGCCGAGTGGTCTAAAGCGCTCTTCGTTACGGATCACTGCCATCTCACCTCTGTCTGCGGCGGTTCGAGTCTAAGATTCAGCCAATGTGGGCATGTGAGAAAGCTTGCCAGTAGCTTCTCGTGGGTCGGTGGTTCTTTCCGGGGTTTTCCGGGTTCTTCCTCCACCATTAATACTGGCCGCCATGTATAGCCCATCGTGCTGAAAAATGGCGTTAAACCCCACAACAACAACAACAACAATTTCAGTGAGGTTCAGATTTTTTTATTTTTTTTTACTTTAAATGTATTTAAATTTTCTGACTTTACCTGTTATGTACTGAAAACAGTTTCTATAATGCTTATCTGTTTGAGAAAGGCAGACAACCTCCACTTCAATAGTTAAAATGCAGTGATAGAATTTATTATTAAAATATATGAGATAATTTTGTTATATACAGAATAAGTTACTGTGTGGTTTATTTATTACATGAAATTACCTCCCAAAACAAGTCTAGATTTTAATTGAAGAATGCTTGAGGATCCAGGTTTGCTCAGTTGGTGGAGTGTTGAGTTTGATACTAGTACAGACCAGCTGCCTTAGTGTGTCCATGGGAAAGTCACTTAACTCTCTTTTCCTTGGCATGAATAAGACAATAATGTGTTAAAATTTCAATTAAAACCAACACACACACACACATTTTGGCTGAGTTTTTGTTGCTGTCCAAAGGAGGTAGATGCCACACCTAGCATGCTTTTGTAAAAAGAAAAATATATGTACATAGACAGCCATTGTAGACAAGTGATACTTATCTGTTATTTTTCAGCAATATATTTAAGGTTCAAAAGGTAAAAGTTTATTTATATTACTGTATATACTCGTATGTCTGGACCAACTTTAGACGACATAGATCATGATCTGCCATTGCATAATGCACTGCCAGAAAGGGATGTATGTTAGTTCTACTGATTACTCCTAGCAAACTGCATAGGTCCAGATCTGCCATTGCATAATGCACTGCCAGAAAGGGATGTATGTTGTTAGTTCTACTGATTACTCCTAACAACCTGCATAGGTCCAGATCTGCAGGTGCAATATGCAACAGCAGATTTGGGTCTATGCAGTTTGACACATAAGCAAGTACAAATGGTAGTTTAATAGGTTATATGGGATTTTATGACTGTTTTGTACCCTATACACCATTCACTGTCAGCTCAGTGCTTGTGAGGTTCAAGATTGTCATAACAGTTCCAACATCTCAAACTGACACATATGTACTAGTATATATCGGTAGAAATGCTTATACTGAATCATAATGTGCAATATTCAAACATAATGCATGACCAAAGTAGTTTTTAGTGCAGACATTTTTTTTTTACTGTGATATATTAGATCTTGTAGAATATTCTTTTTTATGGTAAAATGCTATTCTGGACAATATTTGTAACAGAGTTCCATCTTGTTTTTTAACTCTGCTAGTCAAAGACCAGAAGAGCTTGTGAGATGGCCTGTCAGACATCATCCAACCATCGATTCATTAACACAGATGTGTTATTGATGTTCCTCCTAATCTAATGGGCAGATTGCCATAAGCTTGACCCAGTTTCATCCTTACATCCAGTTGGACCTAAATGAAAATGAGACTAACAGTATGGCTGCTATGGTGGCCATCTTGAAAATGTTGTTATTGCTACTCCCCCTGAACAGATGGTCATATTGATATGTTTTGATTAAAACTTTTTTGATATCTAGATGTTCTAAGTGAAAATGGTGTTGGTTTGATGCCCATCATGCCCACCATAGAGGCCATCTTATAATTCATGTTACCACTGATCATGAATGGATGATCATATCAACATGGGGGTTTTTCTAAAAGATTTTTTATTATATCTAGTTGGGTCTGAATGAAAATGGTACCATTTAGATCTCCAACATGGCCACCATCTTAAAAATGGCATTATTTCTACTCATTTTAAACATATGGTCATATTTACATGGATCTTTTTCATACAAACACTTTTCACTATACTGCTTCCTTCTTGTATCATGCCTGGATTTGATTATTGGGGTAGTTGTGAATCCTGTTTTTCCCTTATTAAACAATGTCCAAAGATAGGCTTATGTTCATTGAACATGAATAAAATCGTGATTGAAATTGATAAATAAAACATTGATATTTTGCTCATTTTATAGTCAAACATGGTGGTTAGGGCACTGAAATTCTTCATGAAACTGGCAACTTTGAACAAGTCACAATTCCCTGTAAATAACAATAGACAATAAAATGTTGATCAATTAAAATGTTGGTATTACTTTAAGAAATAAATTCGAAATAAGTTTTGTCATGTGAAGTTCTTGTTTTAGTTTTATCTTTTAATTCAGTTTAAGTTTTATCATCATGTATGTGATATGCCCACTTGTTTTCAAAACCACATCAGTCATCCACCACAGCTATGTCCACGAGTGTTTCCTTGAGAACCTAATTAAGTGTTGAATGTGTTTTGACTTGCAGAAGTGATTGTTGCATTTTTACAGTCTTTTTTTGTTGTAGTATCACATTTATAATGTCTTTGTATCAGATCATGATTATGATATCTAGTTAGACCTGAGTGAAAATGTTGTCCATCTGATCTTGAATATGGCCACCATCTTGAGAAGCTTGCTATTGCTACTCCTCGCAAATGGATGATTATATTGAGACCTTGTTTTTTAAAGGAAACACTTATTGCTACGTGTACCTGTAATTGGTTGTGTTTGAAATTTTTCCAATCTTACTTTGCATGCCATGTTCGACTAGCTTTTTACCTTTGATTTTTTTCATGCAGATTCTTGGTAAATTGTAGATTAAACTATCTGTCAAAGGCATTGAACTGGTACACACAAGCTTTCCCAAATGCTCACATCAAGTTTTCCAGAGACTTGGCTGTCTGGTAGACCTTTCTGGCAAGCTTTCCTATTTTATCTTTCATCACCTTCATACCATAATTTTTCTAAAGGAAATGCTGGCACTCACAATTGTAGACATACTTCATTGAACCCAGAACACCTACATCTAGGGGTTAAGTTGGATGGCTTCTGTGGGAATGGAAGACAAATAATATAATTTTGTTCTTATTGTCCGCTGCTGGCTGATGTGTTTGAAACAGTGATACAGCCATGCATGAATACTAGCTTGAACTCATGCACTACTTTTCTTCCCAGGAAATGGCCTAGGATGCATTACTATCAAAAATTAAAATTGAGTTGGAACTGTTGACAGATATTAACCAACATTTATTTTTTCAAGGGAACTTAAGCAGTGGAATTGCCCTGGCAAGTCATTGTTATGCTTTTGCAAACAGTTCGAGCACGAATGGGTATAATCCATTGTCCCCAAACAGTTGCATAATTTATCTGGACACCAACAACCTCTATGAATCGGCAATGGTGTAAGAGATGTTGTATTGTTTGATCCCACAACAGTCTAAAGACAAAAATTGGTTACAGTGTGTGTGTGTGTGTGTGTGTGTGTGTGTAAATTTAATTTTTAAAGTAGCTTTTAACAATTTTCAGTCATATCACTACCATATCTGCAGTGTGGCAGATTATAGTGATGTCTAGTATCAGGACATATGCCGCAGACATGTAGCATCATGTCCTACCCAGTCACATTATCCTGACACCAGACCGACCAGTCCTAAAACTAACCTCAAAATGCTTAGTGCCAAGCGAGGCAGCTGCTCGTACTATAAGTCTTTGATATGATTCACCAGGACTCAAACCCCCGATCTCTTGCTTCCGAGACCGATGCTCTAACCACTTAGGCCACCCGTTACATTTATGAAGTTGACCTGGAACATCCAGATGAGTTTCACCACATGGATAGTGACTACCCAATAGCACTAGATGCAATGACTGTATTCAAGTTGAATGTCTCCATATCAGTGCCAAATCATTCAGGAGTTGGGTTGCCCCTGCATAGAATGCACCAAACTGGTTCCAAATTAATGCACCAAGCTTAATTATGTTGTACATGTCAGAAACCTCAAGCTGTATAAACGGCTGGGGAGACATAGTTATAAAGGGCACTAAATAATTAGCTATTACCAGATCACCTCCATGGCTATGGCTCCAAGATGAACACAGATCTGAAAACATAGGCCACGACATTTTTTTTTTTTTACAAATTAAAGCTAATGAATGATGCCAAGTTTAGTAAGACGATGGAAAATTTTAAAAAGAGAATTCATGTCAACGTCGTATGTGATAATGAACAAGACATACTTCGCAGGCTTGTTACTGAACTGGAATTTGAGTCAAGCAAGCTATTTTATGGATGACTCATCGCGGATCACAGTAAGACAGTTGAGCTAAAGATGATGAAATATATCTGTGATGGACGTGTTGAAGTTCTTGGTGTACTAGTTTTGTGATCGATTAACTTATCATGCATATTACCACAGACGATGAATATACAGGTATGTCATAGGACATTGTAAGCGAACTTGGCACAAGTGATTATTCAAAAGATCATTCCCTTTTAAGTAATACCCACAACAAAGTTGAAGGGAATGCCAATCACAGAGTATGTGGGACTGCATCCTAAAATATACTTAATTATGGTCAGACGTCAGAGCGGTAAGAACATTAAGAAGGCAAAACGAGTTCCCTAGATTGTTGTCACAAAGGATCTCAAACATAATATGTATATGAAATGTTTGCATAAGAGACGCAAATCTGATCGGGTCAAAGACACATAACATGGGTGTATATTGTTGAACCAAGATGATCTTGCATCCGCTTGATTCCAAGCGATATATATACCCCAACAAAACTACTACATATTCATATGGACACCACATGACTGTGAGTCACCTTATGATTGATACTCTAGCGAATAAAAATAGACCTCGGTGATAGTTCTGTATCCACTGGAACAACTTGCGATTCCACTCGCACAAATAACCTACTAGGAGACCTTGATCTCCACAAATGTTAAGATGTTGATTGCCTCAGAGTATCAATCTTGTCCAAGATTATAAATACATTGACGGACCAGATAGGGTCAATAGCATGACGTTGCCTGCATTCGAACTCCCCCGGTGCATACAGATGCTGAACAAAATTGTTTCCGAATGGATCTAATGGCGGTGGTTGTGAAAGTATTTTGTCGAACAGCTATTAAACGTAGCCACGCGGAATATGATGTTAATATTTTCTTTCTGATCATGTTATTGAAATTTTGAAACAACGACGCATTATTGTCATCATCTGGCAAAACTGATTAAACTGTGTCAACTCAATCTAGACCCTGCCAGTCAAGAAGCTCGCTAGACTGTCCATGGAGACAATTTCTGCAATAATGTGTTTTGAGCTGGTACTTGTTATATTGATTCATCAAATCAGAATAGATTCTAAATCCAATCATAGTGTAGTCTTCTTTATAATTATAACCGCAAAGCAAGTCAATTTTCACAACAACACCAACAGAAAGATGTAGCAGTTGAATGTTTCTCCGTGCAGTTACTCCAAAACGAATCACTGAATGTTATTTAACCTCTCAAACTTTGACCCCTAGTTACTGTGTACAGGAAACTCAACCGATCTTGATATTGCTTGTAGTTGCCAGCGCGATTTGAATAAATGCTTCCCGGCGGTTATAATTGAGTACGTCTGTTGCGAAACATTTGTTTTCCTTCTTTTCGATGTTGACTCGGCTCTGACCGCTTTTAATTTTACAAGTACTTCGAGAAAAGAGCCTCCTCTGTGAGGACTATAATTTGAAATGTTTAGTAAGTATCTTGAAAAGTCAAACAAAATCCAGTCAGAATCTTCTCTTTGAAAAACATAGACCTTTTTTCCAAACATTTCACAAACGTGTTCAAGATCAAGTCTGCTGTTAAATGTTCAAACTGGTTTTGCAATACAATGCAATTGGTTTCATTGTCATCATAAATATCTGTAAACACAAATGTAAATCTGTAAATACGCTGATTCCAACAGAGAACTTGATTGTGATATGAGTCACAATCTCATTTGTCAACTTATTTTTATAGCGGGCTTGGCTGTTATACAACAACAATGAAGAATTCTGAGGCGATTTTTCGCGAAATTAATTATGTAGTGCAGCGTGTCGTGCATACACAAACACGATCATTATCTCGATGATTACGATCTCATCAAAGAAACCCAAATTTTATTTGACTGGCAATTGAGATCGCACTAGCTTCGTTGCTTGTAGGTCGCAACTGGCCTAATATTCGATGGCAACCATGGGGGGGGGGGGGCTTCCTCGCAACAACAACAAAAACTCCTTTGTATTTTCAGCAAATGGTGGAACCACCTGGAATGTCGTTGGAAGTTTTCCGTGCGCGTACAAGATTTAATTAATCGTTGAAGATAACTGACGGATGATTTCCGTCGTGACTAAGCGCGATTCTAAAATTTAAATAAGTTAACAGGACCCAACAATCAGCTCTGCCATTTAGATCGGATCTTCAGCGTATGCGGTTAACAGTACACAGTCATCGTTGATAACAGTTCTTGGTTGATCTAAAGATATTAATAAGATTCTCGTGGAGCAACAAATTACAATCTCGCGCCAGATATTGTCAGTATTACGTCGACAACAAAGGTTCATTTGACCTGTAACGTTATCAGTGACAGTTATCAATCCTCGGCCTCGACAACGCAAGCATCGTACTATTATAAATTGTTTTGGTTTGCCACAACTGAGGCCCTGTGTGATCTGATATCGATTACGACCATGCCTATGTATTTTCTATGCAGCAATCCCCGGTTTACAAACCTTTGTTTTACATATATAGATCAGGACGAGGACATGCTGGACATCCGCGGAGTCCCCTTGACAATACAACTGTACATTAGAGATCGACTTTATTTTTAATAAACTGACAATCAAGCTTGGATTTATAATACCCATGTATGTTGTAAATGCAAGAAAAACCTGTGTACATGACATATTGCGGAAATGGCATTCAGGCTTTCCAAATCTCCGTAGAAAAGCAGGTTTCTACCGCTTTATATCTAAGTCTCAGCAACTTGGGTTTCTACTTTAAAAAATATCCGGATTTCAGATTCCCAAATTGTGTATTATTTGGGTGTATATTACGCATTAGATCGGTTATCGAGTTTGATTTATCGGCACTTCTTTCTTTTAAAAAAAAAAAAAAAAACAATTTTTACAGGTCTACCAAATTTTTTGATAAAAGCCGGATACTAAATAAAAATCTCGGGATTTATGACCAAAAGATTTTGGTATGTCTGGGCCTGATTGATATTTGGGGAATGCTTAGAGGCGCACAACAAAATGTACTCGCGGCCTTGGCCTCGCGCGCTTCATCAATCGCTAAAAAGTTGCAAAAAGAGTCGTTAATAGCATAAAAAATGTTGCTATCGTCGGTACACCAGTCGGAATTGTTATTGGAGCCATATCGATCGTTACTAGTGTCGCCAGTGGTACTGGCCAAATAATTTCGATACGATTACATTCGCGAATAGGTTTCTATTCAGAATTTATCACGACGACACAAAGTTGTCTCATTACGATTAGTAAACTCTACTCGATGATAATCGAAGAAAAAACAATTAGTATGGGTGAGTTACTGGTGGAAATGGGAAACCAACGACGTTTCTGCTCCCAGATACGGAACCAGAGCGCAAAAACAAGTAATTGAGTTAAATACAGCGATAATGGAATAACTGTTTGCCATTGTGATTGTATCAAGTTTCCACAGTGACACCGTATATACAAAGAAGGAATTGTCTGCAATCGCGGTTGCAGCGTTATTGACAGTGTCACCGTGTATTTTTTTTTTTAAAAATAGTATTCAACAAAATTGGTAATAGTCACAAAATATTTCACACTAACTTTAGAATTATTTTGACTGCACCATATTGCATACACTCGCCTCGTGTATGACGATTTGTGTAAAAGTCATGGGGTATATAAGGCATTCATCTATCTCAGGTACAAACAATTCAAAATACTTATTATGACACTACTAAACCAAACCGAACTCATAATGCGGACTCCAGGATCGCAGAGTGCCCTGAAGTGCAATATAGCCTCCAATATACCCTGAAGCGCGGTATACTAGCTTGCCTTTCAAAGATGCGTCACTATTGACATTTTAATTGTTTTGGTCATTTTATCTTTTTTTTCGTCGTATTGTTTGGAACGAACGCATAATGTAGGAACAAGGAAAGAATTTTTTACACAGAAAGTCGAATCTGACATGGTTAATGATTTGATATAATTTCCTACAAAATTCGTAATTTTAATTAGATATATACATGCCGAAGTTGAAAACGATCCATGAAATAAATATCAAGTTAATTTCTATGTCTATATTATATTATATTATATTATATTATATTATATTATATTATATTATATTATATCTCATATGTATAGTTAACCCGAGTAGTATAGTGGGGCACCCTAGCGTCAATGGGACTTACCATTAAAAATAGGGTCCCGGCAATCTGGCGTCTATGCAAATTTAACATGGGGAAAACTGTCCCGGCACTCTGGCGTCAAGGATATTTTAACATGGGAATAGATTTTGGGCCTGTCTAGCGTCAAGGGGAATTGAACATGGGAATATATTTTGGGTCTGTCTGGCGTCAAGGGGAATTTAACATGGGAATAGATTGTGGGCCTGTCTAGCGTCAAGGGAAATTGAACATGGTGGGTCTGTATAGCGTCAATGGAAATTGAACAAGGGAGAGGGATACAACACACACACACACACACACACACTCGACAATAGATTTTTGTTTAAAAAAGGTAGGCATGAAAGTGAATCTCTTTTCGAGACCTATGAGTGGCCCTGAAAAGGGCCTTTGGGTTTATGTTAACATTACCCTACTGTTAACTTAGAGGGCATCTTCGAGATGTTCTTCTTTTCCTTAAACTACGTCTGACTTCAGGACCATACACTAACACCCTCTTTAGGCATCCTTGC
The DNA here is from genome assembly GCA_028554795.2 of Sinohyriopsis cumingii. Lineage (NCBI taxonomy): Eukaryota > Metazoa > Mollusca > Bivalvia > Unionida > Unionidae > Sinohyriopsis > Sinohyriopsis cumingii. Next base: position 108,214,148 of record CM068828.1, on the reverse strand, counting down.
CTCTCCACGTAAATCCTTCTCATCCACAGGCTTGTTTCTGTCCTATGGACAATAGTCCACTTGGATCGGACATACATCGGTATGTCCGTCCGGAACATCATCGATGAGATTAAAGTAGACGATTCAACTGTAGTCCACATGTTGGGGTGCCAAGAACAGGTGAAGGAATGCAGTGAACTGCGCTTATTTAAAGGGAGAGGAGGGATTGAAATGGATTGAGTTCATTGACCAATCCAAACACTCGTTACAAAATTCAGTCACACTTTGTCCAATCGGAAGAAAGCAGTCCGTGACGTCACATGCCCTATATAGAGGCACTAGCGTTTGTACGCAGTCAATCCATGCGACACAGTGAGCATAAACATGGCACAAACTCAGAAGACCGTGAATTAGGGTGCACCAGTCGTGGAGACTATTCAAGGGAACCCGGACTTACTTCCAGAAGAGGTAAATTGGGATTTTGTGGATTTTCTTTCGCAAGAATTTGTTCCGGAACCTTCGTCACCTTCTCCTTCTTTACCGCACGTGGAGAATTTTAAACAAAGACAGAAAGAAGAATTGGAGAAATTTATACAACAGCAAAAGGAAGCGGAGCAAGCTTTTCTCCTACAGAAACAGCAAGAAGAAGAAGAGGTAAGAAACCAACAAACAGAGGAAGCAGCCAAGAAACAAGAGGGTGAAAGTCAAACGGTCACGATACTGTTGGACATTTTAGCGGAGTTAAGAAGTCTGAAACAAGTGTATCAGACTTCTTTATTACGACCGAAGAGAAAAAAAAACCTTTCCGAGCTAAACAGAACAACCCAGTGCAACACCTACCGTACCACCCTTAGTGATTTCTACCAAATCATCATCATCGACAGTACGCAGTCCAGAAGTAGGCTTTGGCCGTGGCAAAGGCTTAAGGCAGTTAAAGTTGATTGCTTCCTAAGTTTTGTTGTTTAAAACCCACCAAGACCCAAAGGTTCTTTTCAGGGCCACCCATGTCTCTTGAAAAGAAATAATATTTCAATTTGCCAACATCAATTAAAACTCAAAAAATAACCTTATTTACCCCTAGTGTACGTGTGAATGATGGAGTGTGTGAGTGTAGATTCTTATTCTAAAAATCAAAACCAAGACACACTTACTTTTTATAGACTTTCTATTCTGGTACAAATTTTACAATTCAATTCACAACATAGCACTTTAAAACATTCATAGGCTTCTTCTTTTCTCTGTCTTCACTCTCTCTCTCTTTTTAAATGTCTTCACTTTCACAGCATTTTCCTCCTCTTCCTCCTCACTTTCTTCCCTTCTTTTTTTGTCTCCTGCTTCTGTTTCTTCACCTGTCTGCTTTCTTCCTCTTCTTCCTCTCCATCACTCCCCTCTTCTTCTTGCTTCTGTTGTTTCTTAGGGCAATCTGGAGACCAGTGTCCTTTTTCCTGACAATGATAACAGGTATCTTGACTTTTGTCTCTTTTAACCCCTGGTTTTTTTTTTGGGGGGGGGGGTTGACGGTCTGGACACTGAAGACCAATGCCATTTCTTCTGACAGATATAGCAAGTATCTTGACTTTTATCTCGAAAGGAGGGTGAGTAGTCCCTCGGCTGGTCTCAAGAAAATTTTCGGATGACCCCTCGCAAAGCTCTGATGAAAAGTTCGATCTGTGTAGTCTCGTCCATCGTTGTGCTCAGTTTGAGAGTGAAATGAATAGTGGAAGGACAAGACACACACCCTTTATATACGCTGGTCTGTCATGACTATAAAGTAACCCATGGTTTTTAAATTTTAGTCATTTGACTTTTTGCAGTCAAGATGAAACGATCCAATCCAATCGAGAAGAAAGGAGAAGAAGAAGAAAGTAAGAGACAGAAACGTGATCTATCGCCTCGTACCACCATGGCCGAAGTCTTGGCACAAATTCATGCCAGTGATTTTGAAGAGCACATGAGTGAACCAGAATCAAAACCCAGAGAGTTTTCCTCTAAACAAAGTTCACCACCCTTAGTCAACCCTGAAAAGTACTATTCCATTCAAGAGACGGAAAAGCGTCCCTCTAGAAAATTTAGAACCAAGGCTTACAAATACACGGTGAAGTTTAAAGATTTCAAGTCCGAAGTACCGTTATAGAAAGCAGAAGGGTTCATCACCGAGATGTGGGATTCTTTGCTCACCACACTCAAGCGACAATATCAACCCAAAGAATACGATCGCTTGAGACTTTCCATACGACACGACGGCTTGTAATCCCCTGTTTGGATCGAGTTTAGCACCGCTGCAGAATTGACCGCTTCCAAAGTCATGGACAAGATTCAACACGTGCAACAATCCAGTGACCAGTTTGACATCACCGATGGAAAAGCCACACTGGACATGACCCACGTCTCTCCTTCTCAAGGGACTGGACGCAAAAATGTCTTCTTGGTGAACGGTATTCGAAGCACCAAAACAAGCCTCGTCCAAGTTCACAACCCTCAAGACCAGATATGAAGCAGAACTCCTGTTACAACAAGCCGGCCTGTACAAAGACACACCCTGTGGCATTCCTGAAATGCAAAAATTGCAAAACGTCCTAGCTCCACGCTACACCTTGAAAGTGTAACCTCAAGAAGTGCGCGGGCCTCTGTTGTTTCGAGGGAAAGACTTTAAAGATGGAAAATACATTCATCTCTGTCATCACATTTCGATGAACATTTCGATGCCATTACCAGTATCACCGCATTCCTGGGATACAGTTATTACTGCGAGAAATGTGACTATGGCTATAACAATCGAGAGCAACACAAACATTGTGGATGGAAATGCTCAAGTTGTTTGGCTTCTCAACCCTGTCTCGACGAAGGACAAGAACGAGTGCATTGTTCAGCTTGTCTGCGCACGTTTGTCAGTCCTGCCTGTTACCAACAACATTTGAAGACACAAGGTTCACAGCAGAAATGCGCTTGTCAACTCCCGAGATTGTGCCCTACCTGTGGACAAGGCATACTTACCAATAATGCCAAGGCACACGTATGTCGAGGAAAGAAAAAATGTCACATTTGTCACCGAATCGTAGACTTGGAACATCAATGCTACATGCAAAAAATACCAACCCCAACCAAAGAAAGAGGATGGTCACAAGAAGAAAGGTAATTTCATCGTTTTCGATTTCGAATGCATTCAAGAGACCGGTATTCACATTCCTAATTTCTGCGTGGCTCATCGAGCGTGTGAAAAGTGCATTCAAGAACCTATCTTGAGTTATTGCCTTCCCTTCATCAAGATTCCTGGAGGACGTGAAAAAATCTTTCGAGGACCGAACACGCTAGCCGATTTCGCCCGATGGGTTTTAGACCCCATCGACAAGACGTGGAGCCGAGAGGACATCGATCGTCATGCCACAGTGATGGCTCACAATTTATCGGGATACGATGGACAGTTTCTTTTGAGGTACTATACGGAACATGGCACCGAACGTCCTAAAGTGACTTTGAACGGAGCCAAAATCATTTTCATGCAAGTGGGACAAGTACAGTTTAAAGATTCGATGAGTTACTTGGCCATGCCTTTGAGTCGAATGCCTAAAACGTTTGGAATGACAGAAATGGCTAAAGGGTATTTTCCACACTTTTTCAATACCGACGCGAATCAACATGCCGTTCTACCCCCATTTGCCTGAGGCTCACTATTACGACCCTGACAACATGTGTACCAAACAACGAGAAGCTTTCTACGCTTGGTACCAGACCCATGCCTCCCACCCTTTCGACCTTCAGGAAGAAATGCTAAAGTATTGTCGTTCCGACGTGGACATTTTACGGCGTTGCTGTGGAAAATTTCGAGAACTGTTCATGGAACACGGAGGGGTCGATCCTTTGAAAGAAGCTTGCACCATTACCAAAGCATGTTCCTTAGTCTACCGACAACGATTCATGCCTGAAAACACCGTGGCTGTCATCAGTCCTCAATCGACCAACTTTGTCGAACATCAATACTCGGTCCAAGCCCTACGCTGGTTACATTACTTGTGCGACAAGGAAGACAAATGGATTCATCATGCCCGCAACGGAGGGGGCGAAAAGACCATCGGAACGTATTCGGTCGATGGTTGGGACTTACAAAACGCCAAGATCGTGTACGAGTTTAACGGATGCTTATTTCACGGATGTCCCGTCTGCTACCCTGATCGTGACACTAAAAATCAGTTTTTACAACGAAACATGGAAGACTTGTACCTGGACACTTGTCAGCGACTCCTAAAGTTAGAACAGCAAGGATACCAAGTGGTGGAAATGTGGGAACACGAATACGATCACCGTTTGAAAACTGATCCTGAGTTTAAACGCCTCGTGGAAAGTTACCAGTTCATGGACCCCCTGAATCCGAGGGATAGTTTGTACGGAGGAAGGACTAATGCCACCTGTTTCCTGTACCAAGTCGACGAAGAGAAAGGAGAAGAAATCAAATACTTAGAAGTGTGTTCTCTGTATCCCTACGTGTGCAAATATTGTCGTTTTCCTGCAGAGCACCCACAATTGTTAACGGAACACACTGACCTGAAAAACATTCGACAATACAAGGCTTGATCAAATGTAAAGTTTTACCTCCCACCGACTTGTACCATCCCGTGCTACCTCACCATTGTCAAGGCAAACTGATGTTTCCCTTGTGTCGTACATGTACCGAAACGTGCAACCAAGACCAGCCTTGTCAGCACACCCAGGAAGAACGTGCCTTGACGTGGACGTGGGTCAGTGTAGAAGTGTTCAAAGCTCTGGATATGTGATACCAACTGTTAGAAGTGTACGAAATTTGCCACTTTCCCAAGACACAACAATACCACAAGGGTGACCCCAGTCAGAAAGGCATTTTTGCCGACTACGTGGATGCCTTTTTGAAACTGAATCAAGAAGCCAGTGGCTATCCGTCCTGGTGTCACACACCCGAAGACCAAAAGACATTCAAAGAGATATACTGGGCACAAGAAGGCATTACTTTAGACCACATCGAGAAAAACGAAGGCAGGCGATCGTTTGCCAAAGGATGTTAAATTGCTTGTGGGGTAAAATGGCACAACGACCGTGTTTACCCAAGACGGAATATTTGACAGAACCTTCCCGCTACTTCCAGATGATTCACGACAAAACCAAATACATCAAACACGTGGACGTCGTTCGTGAGGATTTGATCTTAGTGAATTACGAAGAAGATGTGGACTTTGTAGAAGCCAACCCATTTGGAAACGTCATCATTGCGGCTTACGTGACAGTTCATGCTCGCTTAAAATTGTACGAAGCTTTAGAACTGTTAGGGGAACGTGTCCTGTACTTTGACACGGACAGTTGCATTTACATCGATCACCCGAGTCAACAGCACCCTCACATCGAAGGAGACCATTTAGGAGCCTATACAGACGAGCACCCCGACGACAAGATTCTAAGTTTCGAAAGTGGCGGTCCTAAAAATTACGGCTACGAATACCGGGACAAACAAGGAGAAGTGCACACGAAGTGTAAAGTGAAAGGATTGCCTCTGAATTTTCGTACCAGTCGAGTGGTGAACTTTGGGGTATTGAAAGAAGCCTTGCAGTCTGGAAAAGATGACCACTTTAAAGTGACCAGCTATCAAACAAACAAGATTGTACGTTTACCCACTCACCACATCGTCAGTCGACCCTTGGAAAAAGTCTATCAAATCGTGTACCAGAAGCGAATGTGACTTCCCAATCATTTCACGTTACCGTATGGACATGTTGGTATTGGTCTGTATATAAAAAGGGACCATAAGCAAAATCGATAGTTCATTGTGACTACCAAGACCAAGCGAACAAGATGAATACTTTCAGAGAAACACAAAACAAGTTCAGACAGGCGCAATTCAAGTTTGGGGTCTCTGAAGTGGAATGCGATTGTAAGCCTTGCGATGGGAGTGGTGCTGTACATCGTGACCTTAGCGATGCCGTAAAGCATCATGGGAACTTTGTTCTCACTACTCCTATCATGGAAAGTGATGCTGCGCGTGTCAAACCTGAGGGATGCGATGACACTCGCCCTCTTGGACAGTTTACTGGGTTTCATTTTAAATGTGGATGTCAACCTTCACGTCACCAGTGGGAACCACAAGATTCGGCTTTCCTGGAACATGCTCGATGGTCTCCCAGTTGTCACTATTTACCATTAGTAGGACAAAATCAGTAATCTCTGAATGGATACTTTACAAGAGAACATTCGTGCTTTGCCTGTGGACTGATTGAGTTGAAAGTGTTCCATTGGACAGACATTGATCAACGACCCCCTAGTTTTAAAAAGGATTGGTTTGCTATTGATGATTCTATTTACTACATTGTAAACTTACTGCATCGAATTCCAGAGGAAGAGTTAACGAATTACCAACATCTTTTACATAATGTCAACTTAGTGAAAGAGGAAACTTCTGAACGAATTGTAATGTGTAAATTAGTGACTAAACGATTTAAATTCGACACTGAAGTAAAACCATGTCTGTGCAAACGGTACATTTCTTGTGAAAGAAAGAGGATTTAATATGACCTATTCATGGATACTTTACAAGAGAACATTCGTGCTTTGCCTGTGGAGTTGAGAGAACGCATTTACCGAGAGCTGGTCAAAATACAAGTCAAACGTAAAGAACAATTGCATCCGTTACGTCACCAGATCTTTAACCACTGGTACCTGAATGGTATAAGAGGACTGATTCGTCAGAAATTGTTTCAGTGGTCAGACCTTGTTTAACACTTTCAGTTAGTGAATAAACTAAATGTTCATAATTTTGGTTACTTCGAGATTCACCTAGAGCAACGTATTGAGGAAGACGAGTTAAAGGATTACCAACATATTTTACGTGGAATCTGCTTTGCGGAAAATGGAAACTTCTAAAGGAACTCTAAAGTGTAGGTTACAGTATGCAAGATTTAGATTCCCTACTGGAGAACGAAGATGTCTAGTTAGAAAGTACCTTTATTGCTTCCGAAATAAAGAGACTATAAAATCAGGAATCCATGCCACGGCTTATGTCACAAGTAATTGAACAGATTCCGTGGATGGAACTCAATGACCATATTCAAACCGTGGATCATTACCATCAATTATTACAAGAACTGTATCCATTCAATTTGGGTCGACAAGTGGTGTGTGTCTTAGTGACTTGTTTTCTGGGATTTCGTTTACCAGCCGATTCTTTGTGGGCTCTTTACGATCAGTACTTACCACCCCAATGGGCTTAAATGGTCACGAAAGACTCCTTTTGCTCAAAGCCTTGCGTTTTCATCTGGATACTTCTCGACCTCAACAGGAAAAAAAGATTCGTGAACTTTTAGCTACCGAAGACGTGTATGACGATGTGTGTGTAGCTTGTGACTTACACCCCCACTGGACAGATGTCCGTGCCTGGAAAAAAGGTTTTGAGGCTTGGACTGAAGAAGTGGCCCAGTATGCGCGAGAGTTGTTCAAGGAAAAAAGTCACTTTTCAACCAGTGTTAGTGATAGTGCCAGAAGAAGACGAAGAACCCGTCACCCAGGACAGGACTGTCGTGGACATGCCTGAAAGACCCTTTCGGAAGGACACTTGTGTGACCTTACCCAATATAGAACTGGTCAGAACTTTACCAAAAACATGTTGCACAGACACTTGTTTTTATTCCACGTTAATGGTTTTCATGTGCCTTTTATCGTTGTACTTAAGCCTTTGGCTTTTATGTAATTTTGTCTTTCGTATTCATGTTTAAAACATTCAATAAACGTGTCCTGAAAAAAGTATATAAACTCTTGTCTTGTTTGTTTTGGTGTCACAAGTGACATTCCTGACACTATGGCTACCTCTGCTGTCTCTGCTCCCTCTTCCTCCACTGTCAAAGTCATCGACGAACACTTAGATCGTGCCAGTTGGGAGGTTTTGTATCTTCGCCATCCCTTTAACATGCTCAGTGCTGGACCTAGCGGTTCAGGCAAAACCGAATTCGTCAAACGTTTGATCGAACATAAACATCATTTGATCGATCGACCACCTCAACGCATCGTGTGGTGTTACAAAGAGTGGCAATCGGCGTACAGCCTCTTGCGAGAAAGTCAAGGCGATTCCATCGTGTTTGTGGAAGGCATTCCTAAAGAAGACGACGGCATCGTCTCTGACTCCCGTCAAACCCATTTGGTCATTTTCGACGACATGTTAGGAGAAGACGAAGAAGAAATTAAACTGTGGTTCACGCGCAAAGGGCATCATCGTAATGCCAGTGTCGTTTACATCACCCAAAATTTGTTTCAACAAAGTAAAGCCCATCGCACCATCAGTCTCAATGCACATTACGTGGTCTTGTTTAAAAGCCCTCGAGATAAATCGCAAGTGCAAGTCTTAGCCAAACAGTTAGGAACGCCTTGGCTGACTCAGGCGTACGACGATGCCACTCAAACTCCACACGCCTATTTACTCGTCGATTTGAAACCTACTACCCCCGATGATTTCCGATTTCGTACCCAATAGTTTCACCACTGGTGCCAAGACGGAGGGCCTGTCCTGTACACGTCTCCGTCCTCGACTTAACTTCACTCCACAAAAAAAAATCTATAAAAACCTCAGACACTTTTCGTCTGTATCACACAGTTTGTACATGACGTCCCTTTAGTCGCATCTTCCCGTCAAACTGATTCGTGCCTTGTATGGCATCAGTCGAGAAAAAAATCCACAAATACGGGCTCGTGTCTTAGACGCTAGTCTCAAAGAAGTCTTACGATGGTTCACGGTGACTGCACGTCAATTACTGCAAGGGATCATTCAGATTCCTCATCAAACCAAACGTTTTTTTGATCGAAACAAAGTCGCTTTGACCCAACTGGCTGATCCCCGCATCGACACTCAAACCAAAAAACAAATCATTTTGAAACCTGGAGGGAGCGGTACTCCATGAGGTGTCATCATTCGCCCTCTCTTAAGATGGGATCCTAATGCTCCCAAAGTTCTCCCCAAGAAAAAAGCCAAACGAAGCTCCAAGAAGAAAAAGAGCCACGGTGTCAAGACCAGGGCTCCAAGGAGACCCGTGTCTCCAAGAACTTCTCCAGTGGCGGGACCCTCCTCTCACCGGTCACCACCCCGGAAAAAGAAAAGTCCCCAGAAAAAGGAACAGAGAAAAAGTCCCCAGAAAAAGAAAAGCTCACAGAAAACTAGTCGCAAGAAAGGCACTTCGGCCAGGACGCAACCTTACACTCGCAAACAACGACCTGCAACGGAGGTGACCGAGTCTCCGGTAGCCTCAGGTTCATCCACTTCTCCGTTGATGACACCAAGAACTGAGAATTACTTGGACACTTTGATCACACAAAGAACTTCTCCGTTGATGACACCAAGAACTTCTCCAGTGGCAGGACCCTCCAATTTAGCGGCAGTGGCCGCTGTTCACAAAGTACCTTCTCCCAAAATCAAAGTCCAAGAGAGATCGGGCATGTTACAAAGTTTACTGGATTTGTCCAAGCAAGAACTGGCTCGATTTAGTCCGTTGCGTACCCCTGCACGACGTGTCATGCCTGTCCTCAAGTTAATACGACGTAAAGACAATCAGTCGCGACGCGTTCCAGTATAAAAAAGGTCTGTGACCAAGTAGGGGTATCAGTGTTTTGGTGCTCCTGAAGACTCAAAGATGTCACCCTCCAGAAAACATCCATCTTCTAAGCCCCAAGGAAAGAAAAGGAAAGGACTGCCTCCTCGTTCAGTCAAACATGGGAGCATGTTATCTGTCCTGTCCAAAGCTTCTCCACCCGTATGAAAAAACTCATTCAAACAGCCTCCAAAGAGGTCATCGATACCGTGTGCGAATGTTGTTTGAACGTGTTGAAAGGCACGATCCCATTGTCCAAACACCAGAAACAATGCCTAGGCAAACATCGTCACGTTCTTCGCCAAATGGTTCAAAAGAAAATCCCCCTTCGCCAAAAGAAGAAGATGTTGGTCCAACGTGGAGGAATTTTACCCCTCTTGTTAAGCCCATTACTGAAAGGAGTCTTGGGAACCATGTTGGGAGGACTGGTGGGAGCAAGATAAAAAGGACCTTTGAAGTCCAAAGATCTCGGAATTGACCCTTGAAATCCCATGGAAGGACGAAAACTAGCTTTAGTGCCTCACAAACGATGGATGGAATACCATCGTTGTCAAGAACAACGGACCCCGCATTTACCTCCCAATCCCAATTTGAGCGAGATGTCCCAGTTTCAACACGAATTGCAGTCCTTGATGGATCGCCAAGATTTGTCCGAAACAGAAAAATCGCAAAAGTACGGTCAACTCTTGCAACTACTGCAACTCTTTCACCAAAAAGCTTTAGACGAAACAGCTCTTCCCACTCTGAAAGATTTTAAGACCTTGATGAAAAGTCCAGCACCATCACCATTACCACCACCACTACCAGTGACCAAGATAGAAAAAAGAGAAGAAGAAGAAGAAGGGTTTCAAACTCCACCAGAAAAGGTACGCAAGTTAACAACACCACCTACCTCCAGAATTGGATGGATTAAAAAGATGATGACCACCTCTTCTTCATCAGAAGAGAAAAAGATGGTGAAGACAGAAGTGAAACAAGAACCGATATCCCCTGTTTAGACATCCTCATCTTCGACACCTATCGCTGGTCGCACACGTAAAGCATTACAAACCAAGAAAATACCCCCACGAGAAAATGAGTAGCATTCTCCAAGAGTGGGTGCCTTATTTACAAACAAAATGGAAAAGGTGTTAGCCAGCATTTACTACGATCCATCCCATCCTGCAGGTTACGCAGGAGTTCAAAAATTGTATCGTGCTGCCAAAACTCGACTGAAAAGTCTCCGTTTACCTCAAGTGCAACGATGGTTACAAGAACAAGCTATCTACACTTTCCACAAACCCATTCTGCGCAAGTTTTCCAGAAGTCGCACCCGAGTGGAAGGCATTGATCATCAATAGCAAGCCGATTTAGCCGATGTCTCTCATTTGGCCAGCTACAATCGCGGTTACAAATATTTGTTTTGTGTCATCGACGTCTTTTCCAAATTTGCCTGGGTCGTACCATTGTCTTCCAAATCGAGCAGTGAGTTAGTGCGAGCAATGCAACGAGTGTTGAAACAACGTGGTCGTCACCCTCTTCGATGGCAAACGGACAAAGGCACCGAATTTCTGAACCAAGCTTTCCAAAAAGAATTAAAGAAACGTGACCTTCATTTTTTTTTACCACAGAGAATCCTGAAACCAAAGCCAGCATCGCGGTACGTTTTCAACGCACTTTGAAAGAACGCATGTGGAAATATTTTACGCATCACCACACTCTGAAGTACATCGACATCTTACCGACCTGGTGCAAGCGTACAACGAGTCTTACCATCGAAACATTGGACATGCCCCGCAAGAGGTGACTCCCGACAACGAAGTGCTGGTGCCTGATCGCCTGTTTGGTACGTCCCCAACGAGGGCTGTCCCCAAGAAAAGTGGAGTGTTGGACGTAGGAGAATGGGTACGCATTGGCAAAACCAAACGCATTTTCGACAAAGGTTACTTACCTAACTGGACCACCGAATTGTTTCGTGTCACTGGACGAGTGCATGGTCGTCATCCTGCTGTCTATAAACTGGAAGACATGAACGGAGAAATGCTCAAAGGAACGTTTTATTTGCCCGAGTTACAACTTGTCACCAAAAAAGAAGACGACGTGTACGACATCGAAAGCATTCTCGAACGCAAAACCCGTAAAGTGGGCAAACGACGAGTCAAAGAAGTCAAAGTACGTTGGAAAGGATATCCACCCAGTTCTGATTCTTGGATCGACGCTTCGCAAGTCATCGACTATAAAAAGAAGTGACCATCATGCCCTTTCAGACAGACTCAACTACGGTGACCACTCCTTCACAGAGTTCTTTGCAAGATTTACAGAAACAACCCTTGTGGGTTTGATGTGGAGAACGTGTGCCTAAAACGCAAATCGTCTTTTTCTGCCAAGTCTTTGTGGTGTATTGTGTCATCGGTGCAGCTATTGCCAATTTGATTTTGCAACAAGGAGACAAACAATTGTGGACCATTTTATTGAGCAGTTGCATCGGTTACCTGCTTCCCAATCCCTCCCTGAAATTCTCTTAGAACGGAAACAACGGGAACCTTGTGTCCAGTGCCAGTGTCAGTCACCACTCCAACAACAACAACCCCATTTTGGGCGGAGACACTCCATAGACTTCTACTAACCTCTCGTACAGCCACAGAACTCTGGAATTATGAGTCACCCTAACCAATTTTACTTAACCTTACCCAGTGACAGTTCCATGGAGGTGTTTCCCAATAACACTTTGTGCTGTAACACGAACAAATTACCTCAGGCCATCCAATTAGATCACGAAGCCCATTGGGAAGTGGCTTTAGTGGAAATGATTCACCCGACCCAAGTCATCAATATCCTTCCCAATCAAAATTATTTTACGGTCGAAGTTCATGACGAACAATTGCAGCAGTGCTTGAATACCCATGTAAAATATAACAAGATATATAACTCAGAAACTCAAAAGTCGACCTATCGCTTGATCATTCCCCCAGGCTATTATTTTAGTGGTCAACATTTGGTCAGCACCATTACCTCCAGGTTTAATGTCGTGTTTCTTAAAGCTCTGGAGAGTGCCAAAAAAAGTGTCACCCTGGAGTACCACAAAGTAGCTCATCACTTCCTGATGAAATTTGACGGGGGTAAAATCTTGTCTTTGTTATTTTGTCCTGAATTGTCTGACATGCTAGGTGGGGACATGGAGATGAGGATGAAAATGATCAGGAAAAACGAATTACCAGTCATTTCCGACAACGATTCTTTTAGCAAGTTTTTTCGTTCCCCAGTTGAACTGAACCAAGGACTGAATTTGATCTTTGTGTAATCTGATGTGGTGGAGTATAACGTGGTGGGACACACCTCCGTACCGTTACTGCGTGTCATTCCTTTCAAAGTGAATTCTGCCACGAACGCTGACGAGGAAGGTGGAAACACTTATGACGTTCACCGCGAATTTGTACATCCTCATTATTTGCCCGTCAGCAAATCGTATTTGGACACGGTCAACATCGCTATAAAAGGAGATCTGGAACAAAATATTTCATTCACCAAAGGGAAAGTCACGGTGAAACTCCATTTTCGAAAACGGTTCTCTAACAATTCGTACGTCATGTATCCAGTGTACTGAGGCGTTGCTCGACAGCGAGGTCACGGTTTAGGAGATATGTTAAAATCGGCCTTTCGTTCGGTGGCCCCCGTGTTGAAACCGATGGTGGCACGCGGATAGCACGCCTTGAAAGATGCAGCATTGACACAAGGCAAAGAATTTCTCCAAAATGTCATCATCGACAAACAAAACCCTAAAGAAGCCTTCTTGAGAGCAGGCAAAAATGTCTTGCTGCAAACGGGCAAAGACCTTTTGGGCCGCCGAGAAACACCTATAAATGCCCTGCACGCTGCCGAGTCAGGCATTCCTGCTTCCCTGACGCCACAACAAGGACAAGGCAGAAAGAGACGACGAAGAAAACACCCTTTTACCAGACTTCACACTTCTAAAGCTAGAAAGACAAAGAAAAGAAGAAATGTTCGAGACTTAGACGTTTTTTATAATTAAAGTATTGAGAAACAGAAGAATGATGCACCGAGAGTCTTGCGCCTGTTCCAAATCGGAACTGGATCTGTTTGCCATGCCACCCACCATGATGACGATGCAAGAATCCCAATGGGTAGAATTTTATCCCGTCTCCTCTTTGACGGATTCCGCTCCCATCGAGTTTAAAATGAAAGGACAACCCGAAGATTACATCGATCTGAACGGTAGTTACTTGTACCTGAAAGTCAAAGTTCTAGATAAGATTGGAGGTCCTGTAGACACTGAAGCAGTAGCTCCCGTCAACAATTTCATGCATTCCTTGTTCAGTGGAGTGGACTTGTACTTGAATAACAAACTAGTCAGTAGCAGCATGGATACTTACCCTTATCGTGCCTACCTGGAAAATCTCTTGACGTACGGAATAGACGCCAAGAACACTCATCTCAATGCCTGTGTGGTATGGGAAGCTGACGATGCAGGCCAGTTTGAATTATTGGAAACTGATACAACTGAAAAAAAGAAAGAATACAATGAGGGATTTGTAGAACGAAGAAACAAAATCAAAGACGGACAGAGTTTAGAACTGATGGATCGTTTGCATTTGGACATGTGGTTGCAAGAAAAGTATTTGCTGAACGGGATGGATGTCCTCCTGAGACTGAATCGTAGCAGTAGCGCTTTCCATTTAATGGCTGGTGCTGACGATTACAAAACCAAAATCCAAGAAGCCAGACTCTACGTACGCCGTGTGGAAGTTTTACCTAAAGTGGGAAACGACATCAGTCAGACGTTGAGCAGAACGACCGCCAAGTATTCCATACGACGCGTGGAAGTGAAAACCTTCACCATTCCCAAGGGACAGCGATCCATGATCGAAGATCATCTGTTCCAAGGACAGTTACCCAAACGTTTGATCGTTGGTATCGTCGAGAATACAGCCTTCAACGGAGCTGCCAATAAAAATCCTTTCTACTTTCAACACTTTGGCGTGTCCAAGATCGAAGTCAGTCGCGATGGCAAAACCTTGTGTACCCGACCTTTCGCACCCGACTTTGACAAGAAGAATTACTTGAGGTCGTACTTGTCCTTGTACGAAGCTACCGCACAGTTAGGAACCAACACCAGTCATGGCATATCGTACGAAGATTATGCAGGAAGCTATGCTTTGTGGGCTTTTGATTTCACTCCAGACCAAGGCAGCGACGAGGGACATTTCCACCCTATAAAATCCGGCCAGATTCGTGTGGAAATTCAGTTTACAAAACGCGACCCTGATGAAACGGTGAACGTCATCCTGTATGCAGAATTCGATAATACGATAGAAATCAACAGTTTGAGAGAAGTCATTCTAGATTATTAGAAGCCATGGAAGACTGTTATCCCTTTTTACAAAGTGGAGAAACTTTGGAGATGGAATGTAAGGAGATCGTGGAAGAAGAATTCCAAGACAAAGACGAAGAAGTTGTCATGATGAAGTCTAGATGGCCAGAACAAGAAGCCCATTTAATCTCCTGTTTTGCCAAACACTTGGTCGAAAAAATGACGGAATTGATCAAGAAAAATTGCTATGGATGTCAAAACGATCATCCCAGTCAAATTCAACACGATAAATGCCTGATGCTGAGTCAAGAAGAAAAATTGGACGAGTATCTGGACGAAGCTTGGAGTTTCATCTCGGACGAAGTCGTGTTGCACCAGTGGTATAAAGACTTGCGTGAACATTCTTGTCCACCATTAACCACTAAAGTGATCCATCGTATCGAAGCTCTCCTGAATCAGAGTGAGGAGACGAAACGAAGAAACGGTTATTTGTCAGACATTTTCAAGCAAAATGTCAGGATCGAACTGATGACTTATTATTACCTGTGAAGAAGAAAAAAACATGGATACCTGGGAACTTTATTACCTTTTGAACCACAGTTCGTATACGGCTTCTTGGAATCCTGTCGTCTGTGCTAAAGATGAACTCCCTCATCGCAAACCTCAAGACCATCTAGCTTATGCCATCAACACGGACGACAGTCATCTCCCAGGAACCCACTGGGTAGCCGTTTACTTTCCTCAAGAAGGATGTGTGGAATATTTCGATTCGTACGGATTGCCCCCATTTGAAGACGATATCATTGACTTTATGAGAAGAAATGCTCAGACCACCCGATTCAATAATGTGAAATTACAAGGCACAGATTCCTTGGTGTGTGGACAGTACTGTGTGTATTTTCTGCATCATCGCAGCCTGGGCTATTCTTTAGAACATTTAGTGACTCATTTTGATCCTCGTTCTTCTTCAAGAAACGATGTGAAAGTAGATCGATGGTTCTGTGACCAGTATGCTTATCTTTTGTCTCAAGCTAGGAAACGTAGTGTCCATCAATGGCCTAATGACTTCCAACAGTGGAAATCACAATTTCATTCACAACGTTGTCAGCCCTGTTTAAAGTAGAGTGTGAATTGAAAAAATGTTTGTGATTTGAAAAAAAATGTTTGATGTTATATTGTTGGATTATTGTTAAAAATGTTAGAGTTGTCTGTTAGTGTTAAGTGATTTTGAATAAAAAATGTTGTGTTTTGAAGAAAAAAATGCCTTTGTCTTTTGTTTGGCTTTAAGAATGTTGATTCATGCTCTTTGACTTCTCTCTATCTCTCTCATGACACTCATTGAACGTTGCGGCTCGAAAACCGTAGAGGGATGTTTTCCTTCACGTCCGCGCTTTGACTTTAAGAACCGGGGCAGTTTCCAGTCAAACCATCCATTGTCGACTCATCCTCCTACGAAGATGTGCTCCAAACTAGCTAAGCTAAACGAAGCCTACGTGAATTTGCATAGGGTCAGACACAGTCTGATACCGAAGCCAGAAGAAATAGAGAATGTGAGAATGTTAAAAGTCACTGAAGACCTGATAGAAGAGCTCTTCAGAGAAGAAGTGAACAGGGAGAAAGAAGAATGGACAGAGAAGTACAGACTTCAGAGACAGCAGCAGCAGCAACAACAACAGCAGCAGCAGGAACCTGAACCTGACAGAGGCTTTGTCGATTGTCGTATCGACACCAAAGAGTTCTTCTTCTCTTTCCGAAGAAGCAGACCTATCGTCAGAAAGTCTATCCTCAGAGGACGTCGCATTCTTAGAAACTAAAGGATTGCCATAGTAAACAAAAAAAAACAGCCCTTTTCAGGGCTACCCAATACTCTAGAAAAGAAATAACAATCGATTTGCCAATGTGTGTATTTAGAGTAGTGTGAATATAAACACTAACTCTTTTTTACAGTGTGAGTGTATGTGTTTGTGTATATGATTGTGTGTTTGTAAGTGCTCACGTACGTTTGTGTGGATAGTAGATTAAGGTCATGTTTTTTTGTTTGTTTTTTGCTGTTTGACGTGTGGGGAGAGTAGATTTGTGGTTTGATTGCTTTGCGTATGTGGATAGTATATTGAAGTGATTAATGAAAATTTTTTAGAATAGTAATGGGTAGTATAAAAAATGTGAGTGAGTGCTTCTTTTAGGTCCGCGTGTTGTTTGGTCATGATCTAGGTAAGATCAATTTTATGTTTTTAAGGGGGATATTTTCCATCACGTCTGCGCTTTTACTATAAATTGAAACTCGCTGGGCAGTCTAGCTACCCTTGTTGATTGATCAACACCAGAATGAACACCAGAATTGTGAAACTGCTAGAACTCCAGATGCACCTGGAATATGCCAGGCGCCTGTTGAATGAACTGGCCGCGGAGGCCATTGTCGAAGAGGGAAGGATGAAAGAGGAGGAGGAAAGAAGAAAAAAAGAAGAGGAGGAAAAGGAGAGAAGAAATTTCAGAATCCCAGAGACAGAAAATTGGGATTCTGAAGCCACCCATCCCGCCTCTGCACTCCCAAGAAAAAAGGTAAAAGGAGACTGGGGAAGAAGATGTGTGTGTGGCGCCAGGCCAGCAAGGTGCCAGCATTAGATAGGTGCATCTGGAGTTAAAAACAAACAGCCCTTTTCAGGGCTACCCAATACTCTAGAAAAGAAATAACAATCGATTTGCCAATGTGTGTATGTAGAGTAGTGTGAATATAAACACTGACTCTTTTTTTCCTAGTGTGAGGGCATGTGTTTGTGTGTTTGTGTTTGTAAGCGCTCAGGTACGTTTGTGTGAATAGTACATTATGAGTTTGTTTATTGTTTCTTAGCGTATGAGGAGAGTATAGTTTGGGTTTTGTAACCGTTCACGTACGATTGTGTGGATAGTAGATTATGGATTTTGTTTTAATGATTTGCGTGTGTAAATAGTAGATTTGGGGTTTGTTTATTGCTGGTTTACTTATGTGGATAGTATATTATATGAAATGAGAAAAGTAGGGGATGTTTTCCTTCACGTCCGCGCGTTGTTTGGTCACGATCTAGGTAAGATCAATTTTATGTCTTAGGGGGATGTTTTCCATCACGTCCGCGCTTTTCATATAAGAACCCACAGTATTCGTCGTTCAAACCATTCTACAGAGAAGATGGCTTCAAACCACCTCGATAAATTGCAAACATTGCAAGACGTCCTGGACAATTTGGGCATGATGGAACAAATGCTAGTGAGACTAAACGAAGATCACTATTCTTATAGTCCCCATCGAGTGAAGATGGAGATTAACAACTTACGAAAAGTAAAGGACATGATAAGTGATGTGATGAAAGAAATAAAGGAGGAGAAGGAGGATGAAGAGGAAAGGATAAGGATAAGAGAATGGAATAAAAAAATTGAAAAAGAAGAAGAAAATGAGAAGAGGAAGAAAGAAGAGGAGGAGAAGAAGAAAGAAGAGAAAAAAGGAAGAAAAGAAAGAAAAGAAGAGAAAGAGTGTAGGAGAGAAAATAAGAAGTTGGTGGAGAAATAGAAGAAATTAGAAGCAGAAGAAACCCAAAGGCCCTTTTCAGGGCCACCCACATTTCTCGAAAAGAGAATGACTTTCCATTGCCTACCCCCTTTTTTATTTTTTATTTTTTATTTTTATTTTTTATTTTTTTTTATTTTTTTAATTTTTAAAAAAACAAAACCAAAAAAGAAATCCCCTTTGTCCCTAGAATGGATATTATTTTTTTTTCTCCCATTATTCAATTGCCTTTGTCCCTAGAATGGATATTTTGTTCCATTATTTTAAATGGCATTGTCCCTAGAATGGATATTACCTTTCTCCAATGTTAAATTCCCTTGTCCCCAGAGTGGATGTCTTTTTTTTCCATGTTAAATTTCCATAGTCCCTAGAGTGGATATTGCTTCCCATGTTAAATTTACGTAGTCCCCAGAGTGGATATCATCTTTTTAACATGGAACTCCCGTAGTCCCTAGACCGTCCCACCATACTACTTATATACGAAACAATGTTCATGGTTAACTGAAAATTCATACAGTTTGAAAAAAAAAAAAAAGAACTCAAGTCGATAACGATCAGAATGTTTTATGAGCGATTTCAAGGGCTCTTGAGAGGTAAGTGTCACATTTCGTTTGAACATGCAATATAATATAACAGCGGACATTACTCTATTACATCTGAACTTTGTCTTGTACGATTGTAAATTCCACCATAAATTCGTACAATAGTAGGATTACAGTTCTCTTGATTACATTGTTTGAATGACGATGGTACTAAGCAAGGATGTCTCCTTTGCGTTATCAAAGTCGACTCCCACCAATTTACGTACCATTATTACCTTGAAGGGGTAATAAGCTTTGCTCTTTATGATTTGAAACGATTCACATATGAGTGTACTACAGTAAAGATTACAAAAATCAATCATGCAGGTAATAGCGGGAATAAAGGATTCATAATGTATTTATTTCATTTCTGATTTTATAAGTATATTCCTTTTAGATTGAAGACACGATTAATTAACAATATGTATAGATAATATATTATATTCAGTTTGGCAAAGTCCATAAAACTATTTCTTGGGGAGGGGGTATTGGCAAATTCAGTAAATAAAGCTATAATATACCGTATATAATCGTTTACAAGACCAGTCTAACTGCAAGCAACTAAGACCCTTATAAGCCGTAGCTTAATGCGCCCGTAGATCTGGGTCTATGTTGTTTGTTCTTTTTATTACTCCTAAGAAATTGCACAGATCTAAACCTGTCGACGTTTATGCGACGGCAGATCCGGGTTTGTTCAGTTTACAATGGGACTTGACTTACAAGCGAGTGCATACGGTATATACCAACAGAAAATGCAAAATGTTTACTAGGACTCTCTCTCCCTCTCTCTCTCTCTCTCTCTCATAATAAATATTTAGTGTAAAACATAGTTTATACAGACTGTAAGAGAGCATTTTATAGTTCCGTAAAACATCAAAGTATGTGCTACTTCACTCAAACAACTTGCAGTGCTTCCCAAAGAGTGAATTGTCCAAATGCGATGAATTCAGCATCACATGGTTACACTCAAATGAGCTTGTTTTAATGATTTTTGTATTTACATCAGAGAGAAAGAAATACGAGTCAAGTGAATTTTAACCGATCTTTTTATCAGCCATGGATTTTTTTTCAGCCTCTTGGTCAAAATACCAGATGGCGCAGACTTAAATATGACAGGTACTTTAGTTATGTCGACTATTACCTTCGGTTTAAATTTCATGTTTTACTAATTTTTGAACCTAGCAAAATAAAACCTACAAATGAAACGGAATGTCTGTTTTTAATATTTTCATGGCTTGTTTAACGCAATCGTTCAACTTTGCAAGCTTCAATGCTTTTTTGTTAGCCATAGTCTTTCGATGGTGTCAAATAGATTCTGGAACGTTGGTTCTGGAGATTTGTATAGTATTTAGAATCAACTGCTCTAACTTAAAGGTCCAAATTGTTTATTAAAATGCAAAGTATCAATTTGTATTAGGGGTTATTGTAAATTAGAAATCATGTGTTTTCACGGTTAACGTATTCCTTCTCTAACTTCGTGTCTCAGAACATAAAACTGCTTTCCATAGCTGGAGAGTAACTCTCGAGCAAAGGACGTGGTACATAGTCTTTCTGCCTATTAAAAACAGTTCAGAGTTTTATCAGAATTATTTCGGTACAGTCATGGCATTATCAAACTTGACCCTTGATTAGAAGCAGTTACGATACTGGTATCATATCAAACTGAACATTGTTCGAAATCTCTTCACAGTAGTACCTGTACCATTGAATTGTGAGGCAATTTTTGTGACAAGTGGGTAAGATAAAAGAACATCTATCACGCAGACGTTTATGTTTTGATTTGTGAGGCAGTGTCAACATTAGGTATGTATTTCTGAATAATACACGGAAAAAAGTGTTTGATATAATTTGAAAACAAGAAATAGTATGCTTCGTATTCTGTTTCTGTGTACTTTCATGTGACACATCAGAGTATGCTAAATTTAGATGTGTACACCGACTTGTTTGGATATGTAAAGTTAGAACGTTGAATGTATAAGGCCTTAACCTTTCATTCGCGATGTTACTGCTACTACATACTTTGTACAGGTATGAGACGAATTGGCTTACGGGAACAAAAAGCAAAATGGAGAAACACCCACCCCAAAAACAACTTTTCACGATCTACCTATAACCTCAGCAAGAACCCGCGTTTTTGCACAGTGGATTGGACTGACGATAACTGTATTTATCTTCGACATGTATCTTTCATGCCGTTTGAATCATTTGGATGATTAGTTCGGTTCAAAGTTACTTGGGCAGTGAAAACAAAAGTATACACGCGGATTGTAATTTAGTGCGTCTGGATCTACTTGCTCGGAATTACAAGTTATTTGAACTCTTTCACCATTGAACTATTTCAGGTTTTCACAAACTTTCACGAATCAGAGGAGGAAAAAATAAACGTACTTAGGTACTAAAGGTATTATATACTCTGTTTACACTTTGATCTGTCATCACCGAATGTAAAGGTACTCGTGAATGCTGGTAAAGTATGTGTTAAACACGACTGTTTAAAACAGAAGTACATTTTCGTGAAGGCAGAGGCGAATTTAGCCAGTACCTGCATCCATGATCATTTTCATGACGACACCAGTTATGAAATCCCATTAGTCTCCGAAGTCGGTACTGGTGCCTGAACCACAGGTTCTCGACGCGAGCTTGATGTTGAAAAATGCAATAATCTGAAGGGGGAAAAAATTGATAGAGTTAGACAATTACCTCAGATTCCCCCAAGACCCGTTCTGACACAGGACACTATCATACTAATGCCAGAACGGGTCATGGAGGTAATATGGGGTAATTTTATGACTCTGTATGATTTTTATTTCCATCAGATCATTGCATGTTTTCAACATCAAGCTCGCGTCACGCACCTGTGGCCTGAACCAGCTACATTCCAAGGTCGTATGCAACGCACCCTCTATCACTAAATGTGATTATATGATAAATAAAGTACAACTACAAACAAGCATATAATTAGCTTGATTGTGGGGGGTTTGATGTAATTTGTCAGCACATGATAGGCTATACGTGGTGGCCAGTTCGTTTGGTAAAAGACAAACTAGGGAAGGTTCAGCAACCAGGTGGTCGCTTTACACCATTCAGCCACCCAGGGCCCCCATAAACATTGAAACTATAATTAATTCTTGTTCGGTTAGGATACCAACAAAATGTAAAGTGTCGGAAGACAGAAAAAATGACTTGAGTAAGCTATGTAAGGCAGCAATGTCTTGTAATTATTGAGCAGTTGTGCGATTTTGCTTTAGTAAAACGTTTTATGTCCTTAGGCGGAAGAGAAAAATTACATATTTTTCATCATATCATGTTCTAGTGATCATAGGCGGTTTTCAGACTCGGTGGTATAACCAGATTGGTCTGGTTAGTACAACCGTAACTTCCCTCTCTTGCAGTTTGTTCAACGTAAATGCATATCCG
Organism: Sinohyriopsis cumingii; assembly: GCA_028554795.2. NCBI lineage: Eukaryota > Metazoa > Mollusca > Bivalvia > Unionida > Unionidae > Sinohyriopsis > Sinohyriopsis cumingii. Next base: position 108,191,738 of record CM068828.1, on the reverse strand, counting down.
ATTTGAAGTAAACATTACCTGGCTATTACCTCAATATTTAAGTTATTGCCAAAATTCCACGATAAAAGACCATGTAAATTTAATCTCACTGAGAATGATTATACACAATACTTTCTAAAATTTCTCTGTAACCAAGATTGATATCGCATGGACTCGTAAACAGATATGTACGTTTGCCTAGCGGTTTTATGAGTATGTACGAAAATAAAGATGTTACTTAATAAGTCAGAATTGTGATTGTGATTTAGATTTTTAAACGTAGCTTTAACAATTTCTCAGTCATGTCGCTACGATGTCTGCAGTGTGGCAGTTTATAGTGATGCCTAGCACTGGGGCATAATGTCGCAGACATGTAGCATGATGTCCCAACCATTCACAGTACCCTGACACCAGGCCGACCAGTCCAAACACCTAACCTCTTAATGCTGAGCGCCTAGCGAGGCAGCTGTTAGTACCATGCAGAGTTGGGTCGAAGTACAATGACTTGTTGTAAACAATGGTTTTAGTAACCTGTTTAATACAAAATGTCTTTATTGGTTATTACACAATAATGTATGCATTCGCTAATAAGAAGAGCCAAAATGTAAACAGCATACATCCTGATCTGCCCTCGCATAATGCAGATTAGGGTCTACGTTGTTTGATCCATTTATTACTCCTAACAAACTGAGAAGACACAGATTTGCTTGTGCAATGTGAGACGGCATAGATGGGCCTGTGCAGTTTGCAGTTAAATTAGTCTTATAGGCGATCACATACGGGTGTCCTTTAATAACCATAAATGTGATCAGGTAATGCTTTTTTGGGTGCATCTCTGTATCGTTGTGCTCGTATCGCGTAAGACAGTTTGAGCTAGATCTCTATAGCTCAGTATTTGTATCGGGTAATACAGTTTGGGCTATATCGCTATAGCTCAGTGTTTATATCGGGTAAGACAGTTTGAGCTATATCGATATAGCTCAGCGTTTGTATCGGGTAAGACAGTTTGGGTTATATCGCTATAGCTCGGTGTTCGTATCGGGTAAGACAGTTTGAGCTATATCGAAATAGCTCAGCGTTTGTATCGGGTAAGACAGTTTGGGCTATATCGCTATAGCTCAGTATCTGTACCCGGTAAGACAGTTTGGGCTATATCGCTATAGCTGTGTTCGTATCGGGTATGACAATTTGGGCTATATCGCTATAGCTCAGTATTTGTACCCGGTAAGACGGTTTGGGCTATATCGCTATAGCTATGTGTTCGTATCGGGTATGACAATTTGGGCTATATCGCTATAGCTCAGTATTTGTACCGGGTAAGGCAGTTTGGGCTATATCGCTATAGCTCGGTGTTCGTATCGGGTATGACAATTTGGGCTATATCGCTATAGCTCGGTGTTCGTATCGGGTAAGACAGTTTGGGCTATATCGCTATAGCTCGGTGTTCGTATCGGGTATGACAATTTGGGCTATATCGCTATAGCTCAGTATTTGTACCGGGTAAGGCAGTTTGGGCTATATCGCTATAGCTATGTGTTCGTATCGGGTATGACAATTTGGGCTATATCGCTATAGCTCGGTGTTCATATCGGGTAAGGCAGTTTGGGCTATATCGCTATAGCGTAGTGTATGTATCACTGATGAAACTGAGAGGAATTAAACCTACGAACAGAACTCTAGCGATAAAACTTATTTTGGCATCGTCTTACAATTGTTAAGTTTCTTTTGGTATACCAGTTTTGTCTTCTCTTGCAACTGTTCTTGCTGCATATAATCCCACCCCATTTTAGCTTGTGTTTAAGATTGTTTTCCTTTTTTTGAAACAGTGTAAAGCTGTCTAAATTGAAGCGTTGCTTTTCAGGCTATTTGTCAAATTGAAATCCTTATGTATATGTTTGGGTCTGAATGTGGGCTTTTTAACACGGTTTAATGCCGTTTAATACTTTGTCCAATTGGTAATATGTGAATGTCAAGAAGTATTCACTATCGTGTTCACATGTGCCCGGACTTGATTGTGTGCATATTCTAGACAATCAAGTGTGATAGGAATGTACATCTCATCTCTCTCTCTCTCTCTCTCTCTCTCTCTCTCTCTCTCTCTCTCAACCTTATGGCATAGGACATGAACTATCAGCACAAGATTTGTTTCTTTAATTGTTGTTGCTTTAGGTCACCCTTTGAGGTGAATATTCTCACACTTAATCAAGGATGTAATTGTCTATCTATTTCTTATAGAAAGCATTGTCTAACCCGGTATACATGCTGCTACTTTGCAGTCTACCATTGAGAGAGAGAGAGAGAGAGAGAGAGAGAGAGAGAGAGAGATTGTTCAGTCAAACCGTTCACCTAGTGGATAATATTCGTGACCTTTCATATTCAAATCAATCTGCTTCATCCTTTTCGCGACCATTCATATGTAGGTTATTGTGTACCTTATCCGATTTGTCGCTGAAGATTTATGTAATTAAAACACACACACATACATACATACATACATACATACATACATACATACACATATATATATATATATATATATATATATATATATATATATATATATATATATATATATATATATATATATATATATATATATATATATATATATATATATATCCTAACACTAACCTCTTAATGCCGAGCGCCTAGCGAGTAGAGTTAGCTGTAAGTACCATTTTTGTCTTGGGTATTACTTAGCCGGGGTTCGAACCCGGAACCTCCCGCATCCGAGGCGGACGCTCTAACCACAAAGGTCAATGGAATGGTGAACGTGTAACATGTAAATAAAATAATTGATAAAGTAATGCATAAATTCTTAAAATATAATTGAAATGCACTTAAAAAATCCAAGATTTTCTAGGGATTGTACATCATTGTTTTGTTTCTCCAAGCAGTGGACGTAAAAGATTTATGTCTCGCAGGGTGGAAATTGACAAGAATGTGATTTACTGTCAGTGTACACTGGCAGGGTACACATTCCGTTCGAGGTTCACAATTTAAGAGGTGTGCACGAGTCAGGTATGTGCGTCCCATGGGTTATGGGGTCTTTATTTTCTTTGCTTTTTTGTGTTTGTTCTCTTTGATTTTTATTTCTTTTTTTAAAATAAAATGCGCTTATTATGCAGCTGGTTACTTCTACGCACCGACCACCGATCAATAATTTATCACAGGAGAGAGTTCCTGTATTCGCCTTTTTTATTTGAAGAAACACAAATAAGTCTTTAATATAAAAATAAACAATTATCATGGGGTATCCCTACAAGTTTGCAAAAACAGTCAAAACAAATTTGACAATTATCTATTAAATTTTTTCAACCTGAACAAGTTCTACTAAATGAAAAATTTGTTTTTGTTTCAGCCATTATAAAACTCATGTCAACGAATTCAACAGCAGCGTTCACTTCAACATATGAAACTACAGCAGAAAACAGTTCAACAGGAGATACTACGATAAACTCGACAGTTACAACTTCATCAACTCGTAAATCGTTCTTTTCTTGCCTTTAATTTTTTTTCAATTACTAACATTTATTCCGTTAGTTTTATTTTACTTTTTAATGTCTGCTTGAATCAGATTTCTTTATCGGATCATTTGAGGACGTGACTTACTTGGTTTTCATCCTTCATACATGTTTAACTTTGATTAATATTTTTTTTAAAAAATCCTTTGACAGAGAGTTTCGAATTGTAGGAAAATATTTTCGATTACAAGCTCGCCAGTAATTACCCTCCTCCATTTTGATAATGTAAAGAAAGCATTTTGAGATAATTCAGGTCCTATTTAGGTTGAGAAATATCACACGAACAAGGGATGAGGACCGAGTAAATAGAATGCTTCTTACTGTAAATTAAAGCGAGCAAACACATTTATTACGAGTGTAAAGATCTTTATTCGTAATTTTCCGTTTGCTTTTAATAGATAGTTTTAAAATACACACACACACACACACACACACACGAAACCTATCCGTTGTTTTCACATATCACGGTTGCTTAAACACGAGTCGCATGGGAAAACTACCATGATTTCATGTCGGAGCATCATACACAACGCTTCTTATTTCAAGGAAGTAATTGCTATACAAATGTATCAATAACCTTCTTGCACTAAATTTTCAAGGCTCATTTTAAAAGAAATTTAGGACGCGAGTCTATTTTCCGAGCCTTGGTGAGCAAAAGGTTTAAATTTTTCGAACAGATCCAAAAATTTAATTTGGATGGCTCATATTGTTTATCGCATGACGAATAGTTAAAAAGATGTCAAACGTAATAACATAAGTCCTGTGGCAAATTTAATTCCTGTGTGACTGATATTTAACTAATAGTTCTAACCCTTTTGAATATGGAAGGAAAATACGGCTATTGAGGGCACCATTCTATTTTCTTCGTTCCAAAAAATGAGATAATTTACTAATTGCATGCACAAGCGCGTGCTAGTAGTTGTTACAGAAGATGAAATGTTGTTAGAGAAGATAAAAATATTTCAAATATTTAGATAGTGCAATCTCTGATCTCCGGGTTAAATGTAACCGTAGCATCTGAATTATTTTTTTGTGTTTGTTACGTAAGATTTCCAAAAGAAAGAAGAGCTTGAATATGCAATGGTTGATATGTATATGTTAGAAATGTTATCAAAATTACCCCGTCCAGATTTCTAGCTCATTTCCTGGACAGGTTGGTGCTGAAACTCAAAAGATTATAACAGGAATGAGTAACTTCTCTCTCTCTCTCTCTCTCTCTCTCTCTCATTGAGACATTCTGTATGAGAGAGAGAGAAGGGGGGGGGGGTATTAGCTTAGTTATCCTAAAGCCACACAACCTCTCCATGACGTCATTTATTCTTGTATCTAATATAGTGTTAACGATGTCCAAGTAATCAGCCTCTTAGACAAATAAACATGAATGGAGAGTTGTTGTTGTTGTTGTTGTTGCTGTAGGGTTTAACGCCATTTTTCAGCACACGATAGGCTATACATGGCGGCCAGTATCAATGGTGGAGGAAGAACCCGGGAAAACCCCATAAAGAAGAACCACCGACCCACGAGAAGCTACTGACAAGCTTTCTCACATACCCACATTGGCCGAATCTGAGACTCGAACCCACGCAGACAGAGGTGAGATGGCAGTGTTCCGTAACGGAGAGCGCCTTAGACCACTCGGCCACTCGGGGCCCCTCATGAATGGAGAGAATGTTGGCATACCTCTATGCTATTTTGATGTAATGTGGCTGACATATTCATTAGATATTGTACTTATTGATATTGTACATGATATAAGCACACTGCTAACTAAAATGACTGCTCCCTTGTGCTAAAAATAGCAGCCTGAATTAACCTAAAATCTTTAACACCTAAAATAGGGAAAATGAATTTAGCCAAACTAGACAATACCAGCTTTCTGAAAGTGCAATGAAGAAATTACCAATATATAAAATGTACACCAAAAAAAAAAATAGTTATCGGCTCTTTTTTGACAATTTACCTCTGAAGTCCAGAAGTGAAAATGACCGAGTGGAGCTAATACCTTTTTGAAAGGTGCACATCTGGAGTAAGTCAAAGCTGTATACTATAGGACTCACGGTACTAATTCCACTCCAATGGTAAACATATGGAAACACTATCATATTCAAAATTCAATAACTTAAAATTTATGGGTGCTGATAATAACACCTATAATTTTTCGTGCACATCTAACCTTGGTGCAAGCTTATGTGTGGAGAACACCATATGACCCGCGGCAACTTGTTTACATACATGTGCATGAAACACGTGTTATTGATTCTGCACCAAATGAATCAGGTGCTACTTTCAGTATTGAGTACTCCTGAGTCAAGCCTGTAAAAATGCTAAAGATGCATCAGTAGAAATTTGTCAATATTTTTTTTACATTACATATAGGATAAGCTCTCAAAAGATATTTTTCCTAAAATTTTAATTTTCATTATTAACCAATTATGGACCACCAAACCTGTAAATACTCTATTATTTCTTCACCCTTTTCTAGACTGGTTCACAGTTCTTCCGTATAATTAGTACCGTGTGTCCTCTATTGCCCATATTACACCCATCAATCATACGCCAAAATAAAGGGAAGTAAAGGTTGTTTGAACAATACCTAAGATATACGAGGTCTTTCTCACATAGCTAGTATAACCAGTGAGTAATCCTGGGAAATTTCTTTGTTTAAAAAAATTCTAACCTATGCAAAATACAAAACTGTAGAGCACCAACTTAATGATTTGACAAAACTACAAAACTCCATGGTAAAACTTCGTACTCCAGGTGAAAAATGCGTTCTCCATAGTGAAAACTCAGTATTCCATAGTGAAACTTCCATACTCCATAGTGAAAAAGTTTGAAGCACTTTTTTCCCCAAATAAAATTCGAATAATACAGTGAACACACATATGTATGTATGTATGTATGTATGTATGTATGTATGTGTGTATATATATATATATATATATATATATATATATATATATATATATATATATATATATATATATATATATATATATATATAAAATTCGAAACAGAATCATTGTCATAACTGATGATGTTGTTGATGTTGTTATGGGTTCAACGCCATTTTTCAGTAAGTGATAGGCTACACCTGGACAGGGGTGAGATGTCAGTGCTCTGTAAAGGCAAGCGCATTAGATCACTCGGCCACCCGTGGCCCAAAAATTTTGATGCTTATCTTTGAGTACACAAACTTTATTCAGTAGGAGTAGAGTCTGTAACATATTCCAGTCTAAATTGGCCAATTACGGGGGGTGGGGGTGGATATTTACAGTTTTTAAAATAGTATTTTCGAAACTTCTGTACTGTAACCAAAATTTAAATATTATTATATCAGAACATCGGAGAAATATTTACATATAACCTGTATCTTGAGGATTCCATAATCCCTGAATCTGAATTTTGAAGCAACTGGTCAGAAAAAAAGTTCTTTAGCAAGTGATTTGGTCAACATGTTTGCTCTTTGAAGCTTCTCCAAGTCCTAGACCATTTTATAATTGTAAAATATAAAACTGTCAGTCATTCTCATAAAAGTTGCACAATTAAGTTTTTCATCAAGAAGTCCATTAACAAACTCCAGAGGGAAACACTGGATTAATCAAAAAGCTACACTGATGTCAGTAGTTTACTATCGTACCTATCGTCGTACCTAGCGCTCCAGTATTCGCTAGCCAAGGTTCCGATAATCCTATCTACGCCTTGGCGGATCGAACAGATACACTGGTGCTTTGGTCTAGCGACATGTATTGGATTTGCCTCCATTAGTATGTAATGCCAACTAACCAATAGCGGTCGAAAACGGTTGGGGCAATATACCTAACAAGGATACTTTGAAAGTTTAAGATTGAAAGTATGACAATGTACCAGAGAGAAACCATTATAGGTGTATTTGAGTGAAAAGTATTTGTGCCAACACGGACCTGCATTGGGAAATTGCTTATTTATTTGATTGTCTCGGTCACATAAGAACAATGAAATTCACAGACCCGAAGCAGAGAAATGTATGCTCGTTACGCCAAGGTGTAGACAAGGTTGTCGGAACATTGTCTAGCGAAGATAACACCGTCCCCAGATGTTAACTCTAACTGGTTATCCGCTAAGCAAGCGTACATATTAACTTTATACCAATGGAGGGGGACTACCGCCATGAAGCAGCAGGGAAGTTGTACAGACCAGACGGTCAGACCAAAATAAACCTTCCTACGCAAACTTTCTCCGTAGAAGCCTCAGAAAGCAAAAATAAAGCTTCCTACGAAAATTAATTTGCGTAAATTCGTCACCGATTGCAATTTTTGTGTGCAAAAATCATTGATTTTGGACAACTATTTTAGGTGGGGGGTAGGAGAAATTTTATTCCATCGATGAAGTTTGCGAAGATTTGGCTGCTGATCCTAATTTTACCTCGCATTAAAACAATATAGTTGAAAATAATATGAGTCCGAAAGCTAGTACAGTTGGAGAGCCTCATTCTGCCAGATTAGCGCGAGAGCAATTAGCGGCATTAAAGAAGCTTATCCCGACAAAACAATTATTCAAGAGAAATGTTCGTGGTTACGAAGATGTACAACATGGAATTGCCGAGGCATCATCGAAATGGTTAAAGCCAGTTACCGGAACAATCGAGCAAGTTGTATTTGGCGACGAAAAAGATCCAGATACGAAGAAAAAGGGAATTTTTCCTATGTTGAAAGGTATTGAGGAACAATCACGAACATTACCCGAGCGATTAGCAATAGCAGCAGCAGCACAAGGGCGACAACCTGCAATTGCTTATAAAACAGGTAGTAAGGGAAAAACCGTATTAGGAAAACCGGGAGTAAAAAAAGGGAAGTTTAATATCGAGAATTTAAGAGAAAATTTCACCGATGAGGGATGGGAAATAATATCACGACCGCTCTCGACACTGTATTCCATAGATCGAATTGGTCAATTTGCGGAAGATATGTTTAGTGTTCGAAATGAATATTTGACTGAAATAGGAAAGGGAAAATATAAAACCCGTAATAGTTGGTATGGTATGTTATATAAAGTTTATGCGGAAAAAACACAGGCGAGTGAAAGGGATCCATTTTTTAGAAGATTTTTAGAAGCAGCAGACGATAGATATAATCATAATAAGCAACTAGCGGAAGATATAAAAAAGCACACGAAGGAAAGAAAACAACAGGAGAAGGAAGAAAAAATTAAAACACGGAAAAGAAAAGTAATACCACAGGAAGATATTCAATCACAGGAAGATATTCAACCACAGGAAGAAGATATTCAACCACAGGAATTAGGAGCTAGACCAAAAGAAAAAATTACACCTCAGAAAAAAGAGAGAAAATCAAGAAGGAAAAAAGATCAGAGTGATCAGGAACCAGTAACTCAACCAAGCGAATATAAACCATCTGCGGACAATGGTTCGTTTGTAATTGATCCTAAACTATCAGCTGATAATTATTTGAACAAGAACTTGTTGCATTTACTCAGAAACTATGATTCAAGAATTCAGATGGCTGCGGATAATTCTCCGGAAAATAAAAGATTTTTTTTGAATAAGGATATTGCCGATAAAATTAACGAATTTGATTGGCTGGCGATAATTTATTTTGGTGGTTTAGGAAAACCAATAAAATATTATGATGAAAATTTTACAAAATTTTTATCGGATGTTAATAAATATAAATTAATGAAGATAAGTACAATTTCGTCACCTACAGTGGCGAGTGACACGTTAATCCCCCTGATCCCCCCCCCCCCCTTCCTTTTACCTCCCTTCAGAACAATCACCTAAGAGTGATAATCTTTCTTCCTCCCCTTTTGATCTTCGCCACCCCACCCCCTTCTCCTTCAATATATCCAAGGGGGAGTCCTGCAGAGCGCCCCTTCTGGCACCCCCCACCTCCAGAACCAACATCGACAAACTGGAAGGGTCCCTTACCTCTCCCCAAAATAAGATGGGGTATTGATCCAGCAGAGGGTTGGGTTTTTAAGGGTACCCCTTCATCTTCACCAGAAATATATTCGCCACAAACGTCGTCATCAGGGACATCGTCAGGAGAAGTATTCGAGGAAACGTTATCGCCATCGAAATTTCCAAAACCAAAAACAGGAAGCGGATATACAATTTGCCCTGACAGTGTTGTCAACGATGTATCTCGCCTTGAGGTATTAATCGGAGGAAAACGAGCAGGAAATAACTCTCGCGAAGTAATCAACGAAGCCTCAGATATTTGTCAGCGGTTATTCCGCGGTGGCATCATTAACTCTCACATTTACAAAGTACTCGTCGATGAACTCATCGATTAAAACAACACAATTGAAATAACATGATTGTTCACAAACATCAGCGCAGACCCAAACAGGTCCGCATAGTAAACTCTAGATTGCCCGTGTACAAATATATTCACGGTAATGGATTCGGCGATATTATTGGAAGTCTCGTTACGCGAGTAATACCTAAAATCGGACCCGTGATCAAACAGCTCGGGTTAAAAGCAATAGGAAAGATCGGCGAGACTGCCATTTCTGGTATCGGTAATTTGGCCAGCAAGGGTTTCAATGCTGTCAAAAGTAAAATATTAAATTTAGTGCGCAAAAAACAACTCGTCAAATTACCTATCACCAGAGAAATGCCACCCGAAGTCAGCAAAGTCATAAACGACGCAGCAAATAAAAAAATAAACGATCTAGCGCAGGAAGTTGTTAAGACAAATATAGCGCAGGAAGTTGCTAACACAAATCTAGCAAAGGAAGTTGCTAAGACAAATCTAGCAAAGGAAGTTGCAAATACAAGTTTTATTTCAGGTAGTGGTCTTCGTTTTAGATGATATTCTTAATAATAAATGTTCGCACAAGTGTCAAATGAAGTGTTTGACATGGACGAGCCTGTAGGTAGAGACACATCCGTGCGGGATTTCCAGTATTTCTCGTACGATGCAGTTGACCCAAATACAAATAATCGCTTGGAAATTCAAGTCCACGATACAACAAGGTATTTTCTTCCATCTGAGGCATATATCGAGGTTGTTGGGAGAATTGTAAAGGAAGATAATACCAACTACGAGCGAGATTATGTTGTTGGGTTTGTCAACAACGGCATCATGGCATTATTCAAGAGCGTCACTTACATGATCGACGGAAGAGAGATCGAATCAATTACGGACAACGTTGATATAGCAACGACGATTATAGGCCTAGCGAGATACTCGGATGATTTTACCAGGTCAGCCGGTCCTAGTATGATGTTTGCCAAGGATAATTCCAATGACCCGGACCATTCCCCGTATGTTATGGGCAGACCGCAAAATCTCGCTGGTAATGCCGCCGCCACCAACGTCGATGTAGTACTCGGCCCCAATCCCGATTACAACCTTGGATTTGCCACGAGAAGAGCTATGCTAAAGGGAGATGAACGAAGATTTTCCTGTGCAATTCCGCTATCTCACATTTTTGGATTTTGCAGGCATTTCAGAAAAGTTATTTACGGAGCAAAACACACGATAACTTTCGTTCGAGACGCTGCTGGCAGTGACAGAGCCATCTGGCGAGATCCTGGTGATGCAGGCAAGGTAATCCTAACTAAATTTACCTTGTGGATGCCAGCGATAGTTCCATCGATGCTCGAGGAAGAAAAATTATTATCATTCATGAATCAAGGCGGAAAATCTGTCATGTCCTGGTTGACAACGATGACCGACTCCTGCGATGTTAATATCAACGGAATATTTACCTGGCGAATTGCGTCACAACAGGGCGCTTCGGCACCTAGACACATCTTTGTTGCTCTTCAAAATGCAAATAGATACAATCAAAATTACAGTCACATGATATTTGATAATTTCGATGCAACAAACGTTTCACTGAGAATAAACGGGCAACAAGAACCATCGGAGGAAATATCGATTGATTTTGAAAATTTTTCGACTGCCCGCGCATATCATCGCTTGCTAAGTTTCATGAGCCGCGATCAAAATATCGATACCGGATTGCAAATATCACAGTTGGATTTTAATACTCGCTATCCCATCTATTACTTTTCCCTGGAGCATCTCGACCTGGTAAAACAATCCGTTGTCGATATTCATTTCAAAGCTAGAATTAACACAGCCGGAGCAGCAAGAGCCATCGCGGTAATCCTCAGCGATAGAACAATGATCTTGGAAGGCATCAGTGGTAGAATGAGAGTCATCGATGCTCCTGTCGAGAATATGTGACAAATTCCAAATTTAGACTAAGCGATTATTAATATGCCATACGAACACGTCAGCGTAACTCTGACCCCGGGTCAGATGAAAAAGCTCCAATCAGCGATATCAAAGCGATGCGGTATGAATTTAACCCTGAAAAACGATCAAATTCACGGTGGGCCTAACAAACTATCGCTAACTAGAAGTCAGCGTGAAAGATTTACCAAGGCCAAATCAGCGAATTCCGGCGTTCATCTGAATCTCTCAATAGGCGCAATCAGAGACATGATCAAAACAGGCGAATTTCTTCCTTTTCTTCCTCTGATAAAAATGGCCCTTCCGATAATTGGAAAGACATTAGGATTAGGCGCGCTAACAGGCATAGGTTCCAAATTAGGAGAGAAGGTGGTGGGAGGGAGATACAATAAAAAAAGGGAGGATTATTTCCCGCCCTCTCTCCCCTAATCGCGAAAATGTTGCAAAAACAACAAAAAGGATCCGGCCTTTATCTAAGACGCCCCCCATACGGATCCGGCCTAAGTCGCGTCTACCAGCCTCAAATTTAGATCTAATCAGTGAAGTAAAGAAAAAAAAATAAAATTTTTCAGAGGCGTATTTATGCGAGATCAACTACCAGAAAAACCAAACCCTACCGAGACGGGAATAATAAATCTCGATAAAAATACCGGCCCTGGCACACACTGGGTTGCATACGCGATTAATCCTCGCGAAGTTATTTACTTTGACTCATATGGATTAGCACCACCAAATGAATTTATCAACTACGTGTCAAAACTAAATCTTCCAATTTGGTATTCGACTCTTCCAACACAAACATTAGCGGATCCACCAATATGCGGTCCAGAGTCAATTAATGTTCTTGACGCAATTTCAAAATCATCCGGTCCGTATCACAAAATTGTATTTGAATACGCCGTAGATAAATATCATGGTTGATATTTACGGTAGATTTATCTACAGGAAGGAAAAAGCAGAAGTGACTGACGTCGATCTATCAAAGTTCGCAACCAAGAGCGATATTAACAATCTTCTATCGCTGTCAGAGGTGGACCCTGGCGAAGTTGCTGTTTTTCAAAATACCGAAGGGCGATTACACACTAGTAACGTGAAAATAACTGATATAATCAAGCGAGAAGAATATAATGATCATATTAGTCAGTTTACTCGTCAATCAGAATTAGTGTTGAAATCTATAGCTGATATTACTGATCTATTAGCGGTATTGCCACTAAAGGCTAATATCGCGGATGTAGAAAAATCCGACAAAGAGCTATCAGCGGCGATGCTTCTAAAGGCCGATAAAGCATTACACGACGATCTTCAGGACAGAATGATAAAAAGATTTACCAAGCTAACTAACGATCTTAAAAAACTAGACGATACATCAAAAAATCTCAATAAAAAACTCGATGAGGATATAAAAAAATTCATCGAAACCTCCTCAACTACACACAGCGATCTCATCGAGAAAACAAAGAAAATAAACGAAGATATCGCCCAAATCAACAGAGAGATTGAATCGGCACGTGCATTAATATTTCAAAAAGCCGATAGAACATCACATAACGATCTTACCGAGAAAACAAAGAAAATAAACGAAGATATCGTCCAAATCAACAGAGAGATTGAATCGGCACGTGCATTAATATTTCAAAAAACCGATAGAACATCACACAGCGATCTCATCGAGAGAGTAAAATCCATTAACGAGGAAATTACCAAAATAAATATCTCGTTAGGTCAGAGAGCAACAATCGACGATATCAACAAGGAAATTAATAAACTCAGCGATCTTGTTGTTCCCGAATTTACTAAGGGGTTTAACGCGATGCGTGAATCGACAGATGAGAAAATAAAAAAAATCAACGAGGATCTTCTCGACGCATCTACAAAAATTAGCGATATTAACACAAAAATATCACCATTGAATCTTCCAAAATTGGCACGTTTTCACGTGCCGGATCAGGTGGTAACAAAAAATATACAATGCCGTGTTCCATTTATGGTAGAGACACAAAAGGGCGCATGGACACCCGAGAATAACATATTTAAATTTACCCCGCCAATTACTGGAGTATATCGAATATTTCTTCAAGCTCCGATAAAATTTAAAATAGGAGCCGCAGGTAGCATTTTTTTCAATGAAAATTTTAATTACATTATGCACGCAGGTTACACTTCCACATTTGTGCTAGAACCACCAGATAGAACCAACATGGGACCAGTGTATTATACTATATTTTTCGAATTTTTATCCGAATATACGCAGAATCCGTAATTGTTATCGTAGATTAATAAATGACCGCATCGGATTACCGTTATAATCAGGCGCGATCATGGCAGGATTCGCTAAAAAAGCTCCTCGACGAATATCAAACAAAAATAAAAAAATACCAGCGTAGATTAGTTACCATTGACGTTGCTGTGTACGCGGTATCTGCGGTAGTTGCCGGCGCGGGAATAATTTTATCCGCGGTAACAACGATAGCGCCAATCGTTGCAACGATAATAATCTCGTCAACAACGACAATCGCTGGTGTTCTCAATATCGTAGCGAAAAAAATATCCTCGTGCACGAGTGAAAAGTTATCGTTGTACAAAAACAAACTAACCAAGGTCAATGACGCGTATTCGAGATTATCATCGTTGCTTTCGGAGAGTCTCAACGATGGCGTTATCTCCGATCTAGAATTTTCGGCAATGATAAGTATTTACTCGGAGATTGAACAAATGAATATTAATAATGTCCGAACTAGCCCAGATCGTGACAAACACGACACCGCCGACAACAACGTTAATATCGTTAAGCTCAACTAAGCCAGAATTTAGCATCAATTTTCCAACACCAATCAGCGTCAAAGAAATTGCGTTAACACAATTGCGTGTCTATAACAGCTGGCCTAATGTTAGATCGAAATCATTTGGCAGATTATCATCGAATAATTCACTTGTTTTTGCCAACAAAAACAAACCCGATGGAACGCCAGATTGGATCGTCGTTGGCATACCAACAGGTAGTTACGAAATTGATCAGCTGGATAAGGAATTTACTACCAGAATATCAAATATAACCGGCGATGATACTCCGGGAATAAAAATATCTGCGCATGAACCAACACTGTCATCGATGATAGAGTTGAAATCACCGTACATGGTAGATATTTACCAATCATCGATTAGGACCATATTAGGTTGGCCTGAAATCGCACCTCTAGCAAAACCAAAAAAATCAGATTTTATTATTCCAGGTTGGTACGAAGAAGCTCCTCCAGAACTACCGGAACCAAAAAAGGAAGATTTTACCACCGACGAAGGATGGTATGGAGATATCAAACACAAATTTCTGATCGATAGCGCCATCAACCTCATAAACAACCACAAATTTAACCTGGTAATATTCTCTTTTAATTTTAGGGACGAAAGAATTCTCTCGTGGTTGCCTCTTCCTAAAATTCCCCCCGGTGTGAAAATCTTCGACGCTACCCACATTAAGATAATAGCCCCCATAGAAGGCATCTTGGTAAGAAGAACCATCAACGAATTTAATCAAGAACATAAATTACATTTAAATTTATTGCGGGAATCCTTTCATGAATGCATCTTAAATAAATCGGGCTCATGTAGCGAAATTATCGGACGCGTGAAGATTTTAAATCAACTCGCGAATGATGTTGAATATTATCATGGTATGTTTATTCAGGCGATAGTCGACGATATATCAATTGCCGATTATGTTCTTCCTATTAGCAAATTCGAGTTGATCAAAAATTCAGGAGAAAAACAAAAATTTATGAGATTATTTGAATTAACCGAGGAAACGCTACCAAATTTCAAATTCCCCGATTATGATGTTGATAAAATGAGAAAATCTGTTACTGATACCATCGATGATTTATTTCCGAAGTTACATGCCGCGTGGACTAAAAAAATACAATCAGAATCGATTCTCAGACACGATAATGATCCCGCCGGGCAGGGGCGGCATATCTCGCCAGGTATCGTTAATATAACGGAAGTTATCGCGATTTATCTTCACGCGGATGTTGTCGAAGGCAGCTACAATGTTGATTCGTCAGAGTCAAATCAAGCGCAGCAGGGTTTTATCTTGTATTCGTTTTCACCTAGCGCCTCTCCGGGTTATTTGATAATAAAAGAGCCAGTGAATCCATTTTACCTGCGATGTCATAATCGATTATTGTCGAAGATAAATTTCAAACTAACGGATCAGAAAGGAAATTTGCTTGATATCCGCGGGGAAACTGTTAGTATCAATCTGCTGGTGAAATCGTGAGAATCTGTACACCAGGGAAAAATAAAATAAAATCCAGGGAAATTTTCAAATCGTGAGAATCTGTCTGCCAGGGAAAAACGGGCCAAAAAAATAAATAAAATCCAGGGAAATTTTCAAAATTGGAAGATTTTTTTAATTTTTATTTTTTTTTGTGGAATTTCTTCAGGAAGATATTTCCTTGGCCTTGCTCTCATCGACTAGCTTTTTCAACTGCCTGACGCGCGAGCTTGTAATTTTTCTTGATTCATATTCGTCGGATAAAATCAATCTAGCTTTTTCAACCAGCGTCGATAATTTAACAAAATCCTCAATTTGATCATCGCTGACTGTAGCTAACGATTGATACATCGCAATTTGGATTTTCTTTATTAATTTGTATTCGGATGGTAGCGTGTATTTATATTCAAGTTTCCCCTGAACAATCGTCTCGAATTCGGATCGAATTTTATTCGTGTCCAACTCCGAGGGAAGATTTATTTTTTTCTTTCTCAGGTCATCGATAGCTTCAATGATGTTGATTATGGTTTCTTCATCCATTATATAACAATTCTGTAATATTTAATTATTCTTCGTCGCTCTCCGAATCGAATATTATTGGGATATAGTAAAACTCAATCCACTCGTCAAATTTGTAGGAAAATGCTGCTTTACATTTTTTTTCTGCCACTCGCCACACCGATGCTTTACTAATATTATAATATTTTGCGGCGGCGGTCATCGACGTGAATATCATCTCCTCACCCGTTTCCTGATTTATCGATTTGATGGCCTTGGCGTATTTAGGGTGCCTACCAACATTACCGGATCTACAGTTTACGCTCTGCGTTACCGCGCGAAGGTTAGATAATTTATTATTCAATTTATTTCCGTCAATGTGGTCGATAACAAGATCGATTTTTATTGGTCATGATAGCACTCGTATACAAACCTGTGAGAAAGATAATTCGTTTTTTTTCTTTTTTTATTCTCACCGACAGTAAATCTGAGATAACCCGAATTATTAACCTTACCAACATTTTTCTTCGTTTTGATATTTCTGACAATACCATCCGATGATGCCTCGTATCCCTCGATAGTTGGATGAGATCTATACTCGTGCGTGATTGTTGCTGGAGGAATCGTCGATTTCATTTCCATTATATAATATTTATCTGTCTAAATCATAATTTGCCTTGAATCGATTAATATAATCCTCTTCGCATGTTATTATCGAGGAAGATTTCTTTTTGTAATATCTGAGCAATTCCCGATAATTTTTCCCTCCACAGGATAAACACAACCGTGTCTTTCCTCGCGTGCCAACTTGACAAACTAAACACCGTTGTGGTCCTTTACTACCTCGTCGAATTGCATATATGTGAGCGCCACAATAATCGCCTCTGCAGGATTTGTCGCATGATTTTGTTGATCCGATTGGTATCCACGAACATTTATTCATTATAATTTAAATATTTGTCTAAAATATAATAATGGATACATTTGATCTTGATGAGGCAGAATATATCATTCCTGAGGTCGATCGCGCCAAAAAAGAATTTTTCGATGATGGGGGGATTCATGTTTGGTCGACTTGGAAAACTAACGCTGTTGATGCTACGATGAATCTGGAACGGGCCAAGAAGATAATCGAGCATATAAAAAACTCGCATTCCGAGGAGCGATTTATCTTTGGAATAAAATTCATCGCACAAATGCCTGACGACACTTGGATTATTCGCGATAAACGAGATCCCGTGCGTGGCGGTAAGAAAAACGTCGTTCTTGATAAAAATTCGAAGCCAGGATTGTTATTGGGGATTGACGGTCCTTATTATGCTAGAGCTTATCCTTCTAGCGCTGTTGTTTATGGAATTTATCGGCTAAATAATAATCCTGACATGAAAAATCTACCTGCGATGAAAGAATCACTGATGATAAATTGCGTTGCCGAGCGCGTTATCGAGCACATGAAAAACGCCCGTCGTGGATCTGGATTGACTCAGTTGAGGTTGAATAAAATTAACGCGTGGGCGAAGACAGTTGTTGATGGCGCATCGATTGACGATGTTGCTGTGTTGAGCAAGAAACTTAAATTTCCTATCACGGTGAAAACGCTATCGGGAGAAATATTATACTCGTCGCCGTATAAATCTCGAGGAGTACCAATCGAGATTGTTGATCATAATTCACATGCGTGGTCGCAGTCGGTAATGATATTTCCGCGAAATCGGATTGTTAAATTTTATCCTGTGGAAGGTGCAAAGGATAATTCCGATGCCATGTTCCGATATATCAAAATATTAGCCGCGTCTGATCCAATATCAGTTTGGTTATTCTCGAGCGAAGAAAGGTATGATCAATTTATATTGCCGCGAGGAGATATTTACCGTGATGAAAAATTACATGAATCTATGAAAAATATCGCGGTGAAATATTCGTCAAATCCTGATCAGTTATTAACGAATTGTTTTACGGTTCCGTCTGTTGCTGCTCATGCTGCCAGAGAAAGAAATTCGTGGAAACCTACAAGGAACGAATTTCTCGCTGATATTCAACTTAGCTGTATCGAATACGGCCATGGCGGATTGTGGAATACCAAATATTATTTCGAAGACATGATCTCCGTTGATATGAGCGCGTGCTATCCTGGAAGTTTCCTCGGATACGGCGATTGTGCGGATTATTTTGCTAAATTTGGCCATCCCACCAGCGAGATGACGAGAGTAGCGATTAACGGACCGTTACCTGATTTTGTCATGACCGGATTCGCTTGTGTTACTTCATTCGAGTTTGCTGAAAATTTACATAAAATTTGTTATATTTGGTTCGGTCGGCATTTCTCTCAACGCAGATGGGTCCCTATAGTGTTATTGAGGTATATGCGGATTCATCAATGTTAATATCGTTGACGGTGAGCGAGGCGATTATATCGTATAGAAAACAAACTGAAGTGTGGCTACCGACGGATTGTGAAAACGCGAAGGATATCGGAAGAAAAATAATTGGCAAATTTACTCAAGGAGGATCCGTTGATCATAAACACCGACACGCTAGGTTGTTTATCAACGATGCCGAGATGGACTTTATTATTGCCGATACGGTATCGCGAGGAATATTCTGCAACAGAGAAAATATTATCATTGACGGAGAAAAATTAGGTACCGTAATTAGCTATCTCGACGGAGAATCAGCGCAATATACGCATTTGAGATCATCGATGCTCGCTTATGTGAGTATAAATTTGCTATCGATGATAAATAAATTTTCTGATATCGCGGTAAGGGTCGCAACGGATTCGTTTTATATCGATAAGAAATATCAGTATAGGCTGGATAATTTAATCTCCGATGGCTCTTGGGGCACTTGGAGGATAAAAAACGAGGATATTCTAGATTATTGCGAAGACGCCGATGTCGAAGATTGCGATAAATTTCATCGAGATAAATTTGAGGAAATATCGACGGCTGCATCCGCATTTGATCCGATTTCGCGTAGTAAATTCGTTTACATGAATGGTCCTGGTGGTAGCGGTAAAACAACGCGAGCGATAAATTTATTTGCTAAATCTGATATGATAGTATTGACTCCAACTCACAGATTAGCGCGAGAAATAAGGCAACGCGGCGTTGATTCTGGTACGTATCATAGTTATTTCAAATACAGCGGTGGATTATGGGATTCGGCTCGCATGGGAAACAAATATATCAACAAAATTATAATATTTGATGAAATTTGCACAGTAAATTTAGTTGTATTACAATCGTTCCTGGCATGGCTGGAGGAGAAAAATACCGCTGTGATAATGTGCGGAGATCATGGCCAACCTGATCCGATTGATGGTGAATCTCCTCACGAATGGCTCAGGAATTTCGTTGACTATTATGAGGAAATCGACGCCGATTATAGATCCGATGATATTTTACTGACCGAATTCAAAAAAATAATTCGATTACAACCGAATAAGTTTCAATGCGATGTGATGAGAAGAATAATCGACGAGACTCCGATGGATATTTTTCTAAATTTGTGGCGTCCCGATCATTTGATCGTTGCTAGTAGGAAAATTATTCGTGATATTATTCAGGAAATGTTATTTAAGCTGCATTGCGAGAAATTTCCAACATTACAGGTGCCGTTGTGTTACAGGCCCGCTGATACCAGGAAACAAAATATCAGTGTTACTTTACCATGCGGAGAGGAAAAGATTTTGGTACTGAACGATATTATTCTCGTTGATATTAATCTTGTCAATGACGCGATAAACGCAGAAAGATCGCCATGGAAACTAGGATATGCAACAACGATACACTCGTCGCAGGGATTAACCGTGGATGGCCAAGTTTGGATCGTCGATGATAGAATTTCCTGGTCAAATTTAGTGTATTTAGCCGTGTCAAGAATAAGAAAATTATCTCAGTTAGGTAGAATTCGGTTTCACATTAATGACGCTGGCGGTAGTTGAGTATCTTTCGGTATTATTTGTAATTCTTCCTTGGTAAATCCGCGTTGTGGCGCTAGCGAATCTAGGAAATAAATTGCTGGTCTCCCTGACGATCTTGTTACGGCTGATATTTTATGTGTTGTTACGCTCCAATTTGGATCGGTTGCTCTTTTTCTTCCTCCTTCAGCCTCGCCTTCTTTATATAAATACCTGACCGTGACGCTACCTAGCACAGGCGGAATTGTGGAATCTCGCTTTAGTGGTATATTCGATTTTGTAATTGCAATTGCGGGTTTCATTGCTATTGTTCGAGTTACTTCGTTATTTAGCGCGTTAATCACGTGAGGTAATCTTGTTACCCAATCATGAGATCGATTATCTTGAATAAATTCGCGCGCGTACTGATATCCGAATAATCGTTCTGCAAGAGTTTTATTGAATCTTTCGACGATAGCCTGATTGTGATGAACACCTACAATACCGCGACGGATTTTAACATTATTCTTTTTCATCAGTGAAGTAACCGCGCCAAGAAATTCTCGACCTGGATCAACCTGGAGAAGCTTCGGCCATGTTAATGGAGATCGTGAATAAATTTCGCTAAACGCCTTAGCGATCTCCGTTGCTGTTTTATTCGATAACGGCTCGGCTTCCTTGTATCTGCTAGCAATATCAACAACCGTCAAGACATATTTATATGTGACTCCGTCGACGGTATCGTAAGGAAGAAACATTAAATCAGCCTGATGGACTTCATTAGGGACACTGACGGTGAAACTTGCATATGGTATTTTCTTAGGCGGAGGAAGATATATTTGCCAGACCGCCTGTTTCGATAGCCACGATTCAGCAACAGATTGTTTTACTTTAGCGGCCTTGGCGAGTTTGGCTATTGCTGATTTTCCTCGCCAAAAACCTCGCGGAGAATAATATATTTGCTCCATTATTATTTACCAGCACCGAGTACTAATTTACCTTTCATCGCGCCTTTTATCAACCAAGTTGCCAATTTTTCTTTGAAACTTTTGTCAGGAATCGCGTTTAGTGCGTGAATTAGCCTGACATCAGCGAGATGCCTTTGTTGTAAATCCCCACTGCGATACGCAAGATCGTGATAGTAACACGCGTTATCGATGGCGTTTACTGGATCTTCGCCGGGATTTGGTTGATTATTATCGTTGAGTCTTATATCGAGCCTTGTGCCGGGTCCACAGTAATTGTATCCTGGCAGATGTTTTTCTCCGGGATATTTCGCCCAAGGCAGCCCAGGTAGATTTTTCAAGGAGGCGGCAATGTCTCCTCCGGTTCTTCTATTTTTTTTTTACAAATCTGAATTTGCGTGTATTACAAACTTCGCATTCTCCTGCAATTGCGTTCCTGTTGTTGCGTGTGACGATTTCGGTTGGATTTATCGTAGCTGTGCGCGTGCGACACTTAACACAATATAGATCCATGTATTCTAGTAACATGAATGTAATTGATTTTTCGGCCACGAAGAAACGCGAGCAGGTGAAACACAACGCGGTGTTACCGAATTCGATAAGGATGATAATTATTGGCCCGTCTGGTTCTGGAAAGACGCAGTTGTTGCTAAATTTGATAATGCGATGGTTAAAATGGGATAAATTGTATTTGGTTGCACCGTCCGTTGATGATCAGCGTTGTTATCAAGTACTAAAGGAATTTAGCGACAATACCGACGAAGGCACAATCGAATTCATCACAGACATTAATGAAACTCCATCAGTGGAAAATTTAGATGGTGATGTTAATAATCTTGTCGTTTTCGATGATGTTATGCTGGATAAGCAAACTAATCCGGCTAGGATATTCTCGCGTGGCCGACACAAGAATACCGATGTTATTTACGTGACGCAGCGATATACGCAAATTCCAAAGGTAATTAGGGACAATTGTAATATTTTGTCGGTTTTCAATGGCGTCGATACTCACACGCTAAGAAATATTCATCAGACTTGGTGCAACGGCGATATGGACATAAACAAATTCAAAATTTTCTTCAGCCGCGCCCAGGCAACACCGCATGGTTTTATTACGATTAATCTTCATGATCCGCGTAGTAGATATCGAATCGGTCTTGATAAAGTTTATTCATGAGACTCGCAGCCAAACTTTGCAAACTTCATCGACGGAATAAAATTTCTCCTACCCCCCCCCCCAAAATTGCTGTCCGAAATCAATGATTTTTGCACACAAAAATTGCAATCGGTGACGAATTTACGCAAATTAATTCTCGCAGGAAGGCTTATTTTTGCTTTCTGAGGCTTCTACGGAGAAAGTTTGCGTAGGAAGGTTTATTTTGGTCTGACCGTCTGGTCTGTACAACTTCCCTGCTGCTCCATGATTATGTGCATGTATTTTTTTTATTAGTTGCATTTATACGCCTGGTCAGTGTTGCCTTTGTTGGCGCTGTCGTTTGTATGTGAAAATATTTCTGCGGGAAAATACAAAGGTACTTTGGGATGTTGACAAGCTTTTACATTCCAAACATGAAATTATTACAAAGAGAACTTGTAACTATGTAAACAGGAATTAGCATTCTTCCACGACATAAAACTGAAATGGATTGGTTTCAATCAAATTCTTTCATTGATCTACTAATTAATTAGTCGGTCAGTTCTAGCCTTTTTATCATTCAGTTCGACAGTGATCAGTCGAGATCGATTATTATTTTTGCGTCAATTAGAATAAAATTTTAAAGTTAGAAAGATATTGTTTTCGACATTGTATAATTTTGTTATCGTGGATTAGTTTCTTCGAAAATTACTCCCAAGACTAAAGCGAAAGAAATTGGACTACAAACTAAAAGACGGCTGGTAGACCACATTTGGAGGACATCAACCCACCCACCTTAGTTAAGAGACCAAATCAGAGGACACCCACTCAGCCGTGTAGAAAGAGTAAATCTGCTCACCAAAGGGAAACCTATGCCAGATAGCTGGATAACTGGGGTGTTGCGAATCTCTAACATTTGCGGTACTTATAATTATAGGAATAAAGGCTAAACGTTTTGCTATAGATTTATTTTGATCAGAAAAATAACATTTCACTATAAAACAAAATTCTTCGAAAGCCACTGGACTTGAGATAAACACAAGTTCGCAGAGCCGTATAGAGCGATAACGGGCACGGGTAAGAAACACCCGAGCCTCTCCTAGTTTTTGTTCAAGCAAGATTTCTTTTATAAAATTAAAAAGTGTTTGTGGCCCGGGCCCGGGGGATATATCCCTGGTTGCCCACCTCCTCTTGTTGGCCCTGCAAGTTCGTCAACTCTTCGAAAAACGAAAGGAATCTAAATTTTATTTTTGATCGAATATGAATATTAATGATGATGAAAGTGAATCTGTATTCACTGCAACGGTCCAAAATGTGCTGTATTGACAAATTTTCAATTAACTGAATACCGATAGTACAATAGTCAAAAAGGTATCAAGATCGATAGTGTACCTTTAAGATACGAAATTACAAATAGATGCAGACCAATGCAGTAGTAAAATTAGTTAGCTGACATGAAATATATCAAATATACTTACCTACCTACCTACCAGTACCTATCTACCTACATGCATAATAAACAACCTGTTTACCTACTAACTAAGTCCTTCAACCATTAAAATTCCCGTCGTTAAAATCTACCATTTAATGAGCTGATGACGAGCTGTGCTTTTTTTATATTAATAAAACTGTTCTGCCCCCCACATCACAAAAAAAAAACATTGTAACAATTCTCTTCTAACTTCCCAAAAATAATACCTTATTATATCTACGTATCCAGGTGGGGAAAAAATCCCAGACCTCCCTCTTGAAAAGTAAATGGTCTCAAAGTACTCCGTTGATTTGCTCAGTAGGAAAGGACTTCGAGCGTTTTGTTGTTGGTTTTTTTTTTTTCTTTCTTTTTTCTCGTTCCTTCTCTATTCTAAATCGGACTCGTTGTTGGTTGTGGCCGGTATAATCTTGAATGGGCTGTGATTAAGTAACACATTAGGACAAGATCATGGACGTAAACGTGCATTCATAGGGCAACACACTACTGAGGCGTGTTTGTAATATCCATACAAACAGGATTTAGGGAGTGCATACACGTACACATGTAACAGTTGTACTTCCTTGTATAACAAAACTATTATTATTTTCACTATACAACAGATTACAAGATGGACGCTGGTACCGCCCTCGGCATATCCTTTGGGGTGGCCACGTTTGTTTTCCTAGCCGGTCTAATTATCTACTGCCTTCGGAAAAGAGGGTGAGTATATATATATCTAACAAACACGGCTACAACTTTGTAAATAGAATATCAAGGGCATGTATATACACTATGGAGTGAAGGTAGAACCTCTGTGTCATCGACAGGCACCTACTGCATATCGAACACTTTATGTACATGCCTTTGCTACGACCTTGTACAAACTTATAGACAGGTGTGCTTTTGCCAATTGGGGTGGAAGGGTGGTGGTGAGGGGGGAGTACATCAGTGCTGCTCCAGGCACCTACTTTAACTGCACAGTCAGTCATGCTAATTAAAGAGTATTTATTATTTCCGATGGCCCGAACGGACTATGGGGATACATTTTGGTGGATAGTACAATAAACAAGGTATCATCGTCTATAGTGTACATGACACAAAGAAAGCATATTAAGAAACGAAATTACATATGGATGCAGATGCAGGTCAATGCAAATTAAATAAGGAGGTTAATTAACTAAATATCTCCCATGGAGAAAAGAGGTCTACATTATTAAAGGTAATACATACAATGAGAAGTTATGTAATTGGAATTCCGGGAATAGTTAGTTATCTTACGTCTGAATATTCCACTATATTTTATGATAAAAGCTTTAAAAATGCAAGTGGCCAAATTATTCAACATTTTTGTATTCTGGGTAAATTATATACATTTAAAGATATTTGGTCCTTTCTTATATATCCGTATATTACGAGCTACATGTACGACTTACTGACGTGTAAAACTGAAGAACTTGACAACGTACAAAAAATGCTTATCAACTAAACTTGTTGTTGTTTTGGGGTTTAGCATCATTTCTCAGCACAAGATAGGCTATATTTTCAAGTTATACCGGCCACCATAAACAGTATGGGGGGCCCGAGTGGCTGAGTGGTCTAAAGCACACACCGTTACGGATCATTGCCATCTCACCACTGTCTGGGTGAGTTCGAGTCTCGGATTCGGCTAATGTGGTTATGTGAGAAAGCTTCTCGTGGGTTGGTGGTCCTTTCGGGGTTTTCCCACATTCTTCCTCCACCATTTATACTGACCGACGTGTATAGCCTATCTTGTGCTAAAAATGGCGTTAAACCCTACAACAACAACATAAACAGTATGTATGTCGGCCGGTATAACTTGTGCAGGAAGAACCCGGGAAAACCCCAATGAGACCCACCGACCCACGAGAAGCCACTGGCAGCTTTATCACATACCCACGTTTGCCGAGCCACGATGGCAAAGATGACATGGCACTGATCTGCGAAAATGAGCGCTTTAAACCACTCGGCCACCCGGGGCCTTCCACAGAACTGGGGATTTGATAATGAATCTGCTCAAAGGACTACTGACAATTTTACGTTTTGCAAAACCACATGCTAACACATTTTTACGAAGAATTTTACTTCGTTTAGGGGCCCCGAGTGGCCGAGTGGTCTAAAGCGCTCACCGTTCCGGATCACTGCCATCTCACCTCTGTCTGCGTGGGTTTGAGTCCAAGGCTCGGCTAGCGTGGGTACATGGGAAAGCCTGCCAGTAGCTTCTCGTGGGTCGGTGGTTCTTCCCTGGGTTTGCCAGGGTTCTTCCTCCACCAGTTGTACTGGCCGCCATGTATAGCCTATCTTGTGCTGAAAAATGGCGTTAAACCCTACAACAACAACAACAACAACAACTTCGTTTAAATTACGATCAAGACATATATAAGATTGACTTTTTCAAGTCATAGCTACAAACAAGATAATGGACGAATGTGTTTGGAGCTACGTATACGTCCGTGCTGCTGGGATAATATCCAAAATTGCATGGTAAATTGGCGAATAGCGGAGACACTTACGTGGCGTCGACGGTGCACAATATGTGGCTTTTCTCAGAATAATCTTAAACGTTTTCTGAAATATGATATAATTTCTGATAAATAAATGTTTTCATCGACGTTAGACGAAGCTAAGTGTAATGTTCATTATTATATGGCACGTGTGAAAATCTCTTTCACTTGATTGTACGACCTCGCGTTACGTATGATACTTATTTCAATGTTGCATTTTCGTGACGTCATTGACTGTTTCTTTACTTCATTACGTTAATTTCTTAGCTTATAGTTCTAAATCAGACTGAATTGCAGTGAGTTTCTTTCTCTCAGTTCTGTAATACAATAACTAGAAACTTTTGTCGCGATTAAAAGTCATATCGATATGGATTTTTCACTTCAGTATTTATCACGATATCAAAATGGTCCAACATGTAAATGGTGCTGTCCTGACAGCCAGTATGATTAACCTGGCAGCAAGTAGAAAGAATCTTATTATTGCTGCACCTCCTGAACAGTGACCGTCGAGACTTGGGTTTTACACCGAAAGACTTGGTATGATGATGAGCTGCCCTAAATGTAAATGGTTCCCCTCAGACATCCAATATGGCCGCCATGTTGGCCATCTTGAAAATCTTGAATGGTCATATTATATTTGAATTTTTTTTAAAAAGAAACTTCTTGTCTAATTGATCGTAATTGAAAATGGTGCACCTCACAAGTGAAAAATATGTCCGCTAAACCGTAACGCCACTTCTTAACGGAATGATATAGCTTCATGAGGTTTCACCCGAAAACGTCTTGTTGTATCTCGTTGGTAATAAATGAAAATGGCGCCACCCTGATGATAAATGTCTTGTTCTGTTGTTGTTGTAGGGTTTAACGCCATTTTTCAGCACACGATAGGCTATTCATGGCGGCCAGTATTAATGGTGGAGAAAGAACCCGGGAAACCCCCGGAAAGAACCACCGACCCACGAGAAACTACTGGCAAGCTTTCTCACATACCCACATTGGCCGAATCTGAGACTCGAACCCACGCAGACAGAGGTGAGATGGCAGTGATCCGTAACGGGGAGCACTTTAGACCACTCGGCCACTCGGGGACCGTCTTGTTATGTCTACTGCCTCTGGAGGGATAGTAGAAGTGACATAATTTTCATTAAATACTTCTTATAATATGTAGCTGATCCCAAACGAAAATTGTGTCAATTATGTTCATGTGTCCATTGAATAAGAAATGTGCTGATTTAATATGGGCGCAGTGACAGCCGTCTGATGTAATTCTCAATGTATTATCTTAGTAACGTTTGGTTTTCATTTAAAACAAACAAATAAATAAATTAGTATGGTATATAGTTCGACTTAAATAATCTTGGTGCCGTTTAGACCACCAGTATAGCTGTTTTCGTAACCATCTTTTAAACCTGGTTTTAACTGCATCTTATGAATGGATGATTAGATAGGCATATGGTTGACACCAAAACCGTATGGCCATCTTGCAACGTTTGTGAACACTAGTCCTCTTTAAAAATAGTTACACTAATATGTTGGTGTCGTTGCATAATTTCTCATTATATTTTTCTAAAGGAAATGATCCCACCCATCCCCCAACAAAATTTGCAATCTATCGATGTTCCTTTATTAAAATGGTACTGAGGCAACCTCAAAACTGGATACATCGAAAGCCGTCCTGAAATATTTATATACCCACCTCTCTTGAACGGACGGTCAAAACGATATGGGGCTTTCGCATACAAACTGTAGCAGAATATAACTAGTTCTAATCAAAATGGTGCTAATCTCAAAACGGCATCACATCTATCTCGAAAGTGATGTTGTCACTCTTCCTTTTGCGTGATTAATGCCATGGAACAAAAAACACCTGTGAAATTTAATTGGTTCTGAATAAAAATGGGGCCACCAGCATATCTACAATTTTGTAAATGAGTTCTGACTGCTAGAATTTTATGACCTTGCGGTCATGTCAAAGGTAACTGCTTACATTTCTGTACATTCATTAAGTAACGTATACGGTAAGTGGTACTTAAAACAGCGAATTTTAACGAAACTTTGTTTTTAGTTACAGCTCTCTGAAATTGATTTTAAGGTTAACGATTTTGACTTTGGTTTCCAAATGTACTGGCTTATAAACATGAGGACACTTAGAAATATACATATATAATCTATAATTGAAAAATACGTTGACTGTTACCATTCAAATAACTGTTTCTGTTTACAAAAATATTACTTATAAATTTAGCCAACTTAGCATGATGTGGTTTTATCTTGATGCTGTCGTAGAAAAGTTCTATAATCTTATATTCAGTGATATCAGGTTAAAGGTCAAATGCCATGATAAAATCGTCTTATTGCTCTTACAGGTATCTTGTGAACATGTTAACTCCGACATAAGAAAATATGATTGCTACCGGGTCTTTCTAAACAAAATACCAGAGATTTTGTTTCAATTCTCAACAGTAAAAAAGAAGAAACGGTCTAATCTTGTATTCCAGGAAATCATTTTCGTCCAGTAAAGCGTCAGTCTCTTAGAGGGACTATTGTTTTATTTTACCAACAGTATCCTTATCTTCTGCTGATTGTAATCATCAGTGAACTAAAGTTCCCACCGTGATTTCCTTTTATCTTTTATTTCTTCTCTTTCTAGCAAACTGAAATGTTGCGATGATGGCATTGAAAAATGTATCCAGAAGCAAAGGAAAAGGAAAAAGCCTCTGAAGTCATTTAATGCAAGCAAAGAATGTTTGTCCAATGAGGATGATGATGATGATAAATTAGATTCTTGTTCAGGTCAAACCTTTGAGACTTTAGACGCGCCCAAATTGGCACGTGAGCTCTTTTCTATTGGGGATCATGACAATGACGTCACTCGCACGCGACAACGACACTATTCAGATGACGCAGCAGACGATGGATATTTTTATGATGAAATATTTGAAACATCTGCTTTTGTTGATGAAAGAACAAATAGATCAATAAAAAATTTGACTGAAGATGGAGATTTTGAAGATGACAATATTCCAGACATTGTTTTCAGAAGTACATCTTAAGGAAATGAAAAAGAGGAATAAATTGTTGCGAACGTGGAAATATATTTGGTTATGTACCTTTGGTTCACATCACGTAACAACCATTATATATGATTCATTGATGCTTTAGTCTACGTGGAAATAGAGACGTCTCTTTCCTACCGGAAATTAATTGAGTAAGAAGTTTCTTATCTTGACTTAGATGTTTGAGATTGTTTTGGTTTATTCGTTTGTTTTAGAAGGACAATGAGCAGGTATTGTGAGAAAAGGTCTAATGTATTAAACACACACACACACACACATTGGCGGAGAATAATACATATGCGTTTATTAGCCTACATAGAAATATTGACATATGTTTCCTGCTGGAAATTGTCTCAGGCCATTCCTCATACGTTTCTTGCGCAGATTCTGTGTTCATGTAAAAGTTTTAACATTACAATGTCAGTGTTGATTGTTTTAGGTCAACACGTACGAGAAGTAGGTTTTCGCTTCGAACAGAAAGCTTATGTACCGCATTTGCTCGCTTATACGTCCAGTCGAACTGCAAACTGCGCAGACCAAGATCTGGGTTAATGTAGTTTGTCAGGAGTAATCAGTAGAACAAACAGCATTGACCCTGCTCTGCCAGCGCATGACGCGACGGAGACGCTTCGTCTGCATTGTTTGCAGTTTGATTCGACTTAAAAGCATGGTCAATGTTGTTTGCATTTGCATTCGTCTTAAAGGCAAGTAATTAAGTACTTGGCTAAAAAATAGAAAAGTTTTGTCAAACGGTCGTTGATGAATTCATTGATGGCGTAAAGAAAAGAAAAGATCGTGAGTTTGATTTTACGCCTAACTCCGTAAACCAATGTCCTCTGTATGAGTAACACTAACACCGCTGGTCATATCACCATAATCGAAGAGCTGCTTGACAGTGTACACAGATATTAACCGTATGTATTGTAAGGGACATTTGTTTCATTCCGACGTCATTCGTTAACGTCATTTTCGTTTGTGTTGTGTATCAAATATGTGATCTGTAAGAACTATATAAGTGAAAAATCCTCGTGTTTATTTATACATATCAGATTGGAGATTCGGAAATTGTACATGTTGATGTTTTGCACTGTGAAATATTATCAGGTCATTGATGAACTTCTGTATGATGTGTGATGTTCATTGTTATGCAAATGAATGGCTGTGAAATTGAAAATGTTTGAATCCAAAAATTTGATTGATACTGACAAATACGTTTAGTTGGGGCAATATAAAAAAGAGACGTTTTAACACTGACATATATGTGTGTTTGGGGCAACAGAAGAAACGGGGTCGTTTAGATAATGACAAAGACGTGTAGTTCAAGGAACAGATAAAGGCGAAGTTTCACGGAGGATAAAGTAATTTTACGTTGAAACAGGTTTATAAATAGAACTGTCCATCAAGGAGGCCTCGTAACGAGAAAATGGATGGTCGTTTGCACACAAAACACGATTATTGCAACTCACTGCCATTATAACAAATATACGTAAAATACTTTTTATGGCACCGTGCCTCTGTATCCTTTGTTGACATGACTTCGTTGTTACGTGATGTTATTTAAGTTCACGTCTGTACAGGATATTTCGATTACCTCATCGTTTTCATAATTTCATTCACAAACAAATTATGTACAATGTTAGTCATTGAATTGGTTCCATCTTTACTTGAGTGTAAGTTTGTACGTGTATGTATGTATGTATGTATGTATGTATGTATGTATGTATGTATCTAGTTAGTACTTTAATTTTTTTAAATATTTGTAAATGTTTTAAAACGAACAAAGTGTTCAAATTGTGTGAAACACATTTCAATTTTTAAAACTCATAATGGAAATTTTAAAATAAAACATGTGTTGATCCATGTAAAGTACGAAACATTGTATTTTAAATACTGAAGGAAATTAAAATTTATCTCACTTTTATGTTATATGCAGATGATAATATTTTAATATACATGTAGATCTAATAATGAGTGACATGAGACGGTTCTGTAAAGTCCATCAAAGATGTACATATATTGTGACTACATAGTCATTATTGTGAGTGATGGCCGTATTTCCCCGTGTAATATACTCACTAATTTACAAACACTGTACACCCGGCTCTGTCATTGTATAATGATCTGACAGATCGGAGTCTAAATTGATCGCATTTGATTTGGGATGTACACGCACATATATTGTAAGACCGTATATACTCGTTATAAGTCGAGTTTAACTGCAAACAATGAAGATTCTGATCTGTTGTAGCATAATGCGCCTGCAGATAAAGGTATATGTATGTTATTGCTTTCCTGATTACTCCTAACGAACTGCACAGATCCGGATATGCATGCGCCTTCGGCGGATCTGGGTCTGTGCAGTTTTGCAGTTGGACTCGTCTTATAAGCGAGTACACTGTATTCATTAGTACAAGCCTGGTTCTGTGTTGCTTCACAATAACATTGTATCGTATCATATCACAAACAAAACCTTGTAATATACGAATCCATATCGAATTAATATTTAAAAAGATAAGTTACTGAATGGTTTAATAGTTAGCCTACAAAGTATGTATTGTGATTCGTGGGTTTACAAATGTTAAATTAAGCATGGTTTTCATTTTGAAAATCACTCAACCGGTTGTAACTTAACTGAGATTAGTTATGCTCACCAAAGGTTAGTGCACACTGCTTCAACCGTAAAACGGTAATGTATAAAAACAAAACTTCAGTAACAAGAGTATTAAAGTTTATTTTATTGTAAAAACTGCATTGAATATGAAATATATCTTTCTTTGTAAGTTTTGGATACATAACAACACACGGCAAGTTTT
This sequence comes from Sinohyriopsis cumingii, assembly GCA_028554795.2. NCBI lineage: Eukaryota > Metazoa > Mollusca > Bivalvia > Unionida > Unionidae > Sinohyriopsis > Sinohyriopsis cumingii. Next base: position 108,159,391 of record CM068828.1, on the reverse strand, counting down.
TATTGACGAGAATTCTTATTATATCAAATAACGATTTGAACTTCTTTTAAAAAAAAAAAAAACAACAGCATCTATTATTGGTGTATCAGCGTTCTTTTTATACTAAAAACTTAGTTCATGTGCAATAGCGGGAGCCGCTTTGACTCATTGGTTAGCGTAGCTGACTCATGACCAGGCCCGGCCCTAGGATGTGCTAGACCCCAGGCAGCAAGCGATGAGCGCGGGACCCCAAACAAAAAAAAATTGCATTGCGGAGATGTATTCCTGAAAGCGCGGGGCCCAAGGCGATTGCCTCGTTTACTTTGCGCTCAGGCCGGGCCTGCTCATGGCCGAAAGGGTGCGAGTTCGAATTCTACCAATTAGCTACCGCGTTGTGTCCTTAGGGAAGGAATTTTACTAAAAGTGCTTCGGAACTAAATTGCCTGCTTATGTTGATGTGCAGCATAGCATCAAACCAAACCAAATTCGTGCAGTAAATGACAGACATTTAAATTAAATTCAATACCATCTATACTCGCTTATAAGTGGAATCTAACTTAATGCGCTGGCAGATCAGGGTCTTTATGTTTGTTCTACTGATTGCTCCTTACAAACTGCATATACCCAGATCTGCTAGCACGTTATACGACTGTAGATCTGGATCTGTATAGGTTGTATTTGGACTCGAGTAAACGAGTATACGCCGAACCGAACCGTTCCAAATTATTATATACCTTTCACATTTCTCAAATCTATATACAATTTGTATGTTCTGTGTCAATGGTCCTATATATTATATAACTTGTATGTTACATATAAGTAGTGTAAATAAGAGCTTCCAACATAATTAATATGCATATATTTTTTTCAAAATTTCATTTGGTATTGATTATCAATTCCGTATGTACTCACTTATAAGATGAGTCAAACTGCAAACAACAAAAACCCAGATCTTCCATAGCATAAGGCGCATACAGATAAGATTCTATATTATTTGTTCTTCTGTTTACTCCTAACAAACTGCACAGATCCAGATCTGCCGACACATTATGCGACGGCAGATTTGGGTCTTTGCAGTTAGTTCGTCTTGTAAACGAATACATAGAGTAGATTACCGGGTCTTTACTTCTCCCGTATATACAACATGACTCGGGATATAGGATATTTTAAAAAATAATTTTTTTTAAAGCTAATCATTGTAATGGAGGGTCATATCATATCAGTTGATTTGAATTACATTATATGTTATAAATACATCATTAAGTTCAGTATAACTCATTCTGTTAAGCATGCATCTGAATCATAATATGATATAATTTACCCTACAGCAAAAGTCATACAACTCCTCCAACTTAATTAGGATATTCATATAACTCCTCCAACTTAATTAGGACAATTATGATATTAATTTTCGTTTTTAAAATTTGTTAATTATATTTTAGTGTACGATAGTAATGATTACACTGGGCGTACCGAATCAAAATTCGTTTAAAAAATCATCCTTTCATTGCTTTAAATAATGACAGTAGAAGTTGCTGTTTAATTCAACCTAAATAGGACCAATTGTCGAACTGTCATGCTTTTGCAGTTAAGTAGGTCTCATCATTGATCTCTGCTGAGATCTGATTGGTCAAGTCTTATCAGCAAATACTGCTGACATCTGATTGGTCAGGTCTTATTAGCAAATACTGCTGACATCTGATTGGTCAAGTCTTATCAGCAAATACTGCTGACATCTGATTGGTCAGGTCTTATTAGCAAATACTGCTGACATCTGATTGGTCAAGTCTTATCAGCAAATAGTGCTGACTTCTGATAGGTCAGTCTTATATGTGGTCGGTAGAATGGCAATAGGGCAACTTTGATGCTCATTACAACATCTTCGAGTATAAATTATTGGTAGTAATAATTATGTACTACGACCTACATGCCTTTCTGTATACTTCGTGTGTGTGTGTGTGTGTGTGTGTGTGTGTGTGTGTGTGTGTGAAACTAAAATCGTTATCACTTTGGTTTTGAAAATATTTGATATAGTTTGTGTTCAGTTAAGAAACCTTAACATGAATGACACGCGTTGTATACAGAAATAATACTCATGAATGTGGATTTATGTGGCAAGGTAATGTCTTTTATCCAGTTATCTCCCTTTCAAGTTAATATTCTGGGTTGACTACTCTTTGGAAAACTTATTAAGTGTATGTATTTATTTACTTTTTATGTTTAATTACTGACTTATAATTACTGACTTATAAACGTGTCTCCTAATTTTATGTAAAACTTTAAAAGTGTAACAATTCACAGCCGTGTCGGAGATCGAATTTGAAACCACCCTAACGCTAGATGAACTTTCAAACACTTGCTCTATGTAAGCCAATGTACTCGATCCGCTCCAGTGACAATATGTATGTATGTATGTATGTATGTATGTATGTATGTATGTATGTATGTATGTATGTATGCATGTATGTATGTATGTATGTATGCATACTGGGCTACTTATAAGTATGTGCAAGTATATGTATGTATCTGTGTATATGCATCTGTTTTACCGCTCCGGTGGTCTAAGTGGTTAGAGCGTCTGATTCGGATGTGGGAGGTCGCGGGTTCGAACCCCAACCGAGTAGTGCCCTAGATTTATAAAAATGGTACTAGCAGCTGCCTGGCTTGGCGCTCAGCATTAAGAGGTTAGTGTAAGGACTGGTCGGCCTGGTGTCAGGATACTGTAACTGGGTGGGACATCAAGCTTCATGTCTGTGGCATGATGCCCTAGTGCTAGACATCACTATAAACTGTCGCATTGCAGATATCGTATCGATGTGACTGAAAACTTGTTAAAGCTACGTTAAAATACAAAATCATACACTCACACATCTGTTTGTGCTCATTCTTCTTAGTGTTTGTAATTGCTCGTGCAACCATAAATATGATCAAGCGTGCATATATATGCTTTAATCAGATGTCGAACCCATGCTGCAAATAACGGCACCTATTGCCTATATCGACTAGCGCTTATACATAGGAACGATAATCCACTACTCCATGAGCTCTTCTCTATTCAAAGGATGAAACAAGATCGAACTTACGGACTATATTGTAGCAAGGTGCACGAGAACTCATTCGCTAGGCAAGCGGAATTCTACAGTGCCATAAATTATATTTAGCAATGCGTGCTATATGCATGAAATTAAATACTCGTATGTCGACATCAATATATGAAAAATATAAGAAAGCGCTTATGACAAGCTCCAATATAAAATATGTATACATAATGACTCATGTGGCCTAAGTGGTTATTACGTAGGCCTCGGATGCGGGAGGTCAAGGGTTCAAACTCCGGCCGAGTCATACCAAAGATTTATAAAAAATGGTACTAGCAGCTACCTCACGTGGAGCTCAGCATTAAGAGGTTAGTGCTAGGACTGGTCAACCTGGTGTCAGGATAATGTGACTGGGTGGGACATCATGTTACATATCATGATGCCCCAGTGCTAGGTATCACTATAAACTGCCACAATGCATACATCGTAGCGATATGACTGAAAAATTGTTAAAGTTACGTTGAAAACCCCAAAACACATACATAATGTCAATGAAGAGGGTTATACAATTATAATTCGTTCCAAGCCTAGTTCTCGAGTATTTTATCTCACTCGGCTACAAATTAATTTCCAGTAAACTAATGGAACAAGTTGTACGAGAACTCACTCGCGAGGCATGTTTGTGTGTATGTTATATTTTGATGCGATTTTTGTCTGTATGTTTGATAGTGTAAACTTTTTAAACAATGTTTTTATGTGTTTGATTATGCTTGATTTTTTACCGAATCATATACAGTCATATATTATACTGCTTTATGAGTTCGTGTTTCATAAAGTTATATTTCTTGTAGTATATTTTGCATTTTTTTAAAAATTCTTACCATTTAACTTGATGTGAAATAAATGGTATAATTGTATAATACTCCAGGTTGTACTGTGTGCAATATATGAAAATATAATTTAGTACTCTATTTTTTATAAATATAAACTAATGCTATACTAACATGTTTTCACATTTCAAAAATAATTTGTGAAGTAAATGGTTTGGAAACGTTGAATCTATGGCTCTTATTTTGTGGTAGATCATTGCCTACCTACCAGGGGCAGTAACTCTCTCAGTCTTCGATGACATCGGGGTCGCTCACCGGTTAGTATGTACTATTGAGAGACTGACTTATGTAAGGTGAATTTGTTTGCATTTTCATACCTCTATGCTACATGAATGTAACCTGACTGACATTTCTTTGAATAGTATACTTATATAAATTGTACATGATCTAAGCACACTGGTAACTAAAATGACTGATCCCTTATGATAAAAGGAATCACCCTGAATTAGTCTAAAGTACACTATCTTTAACACCTATTAAAATTTGGAAAATTAATATTGCCTAACTAAACAATGCCAGCTTCTGAAAGTACAATGAATTAATTACCAAATATATAAAGGTATTTTAAAAAAAAATGTTATCGGCTCTTTTTTTAATACAATTTACCTCTGAAATCCAGGAAGATGACCAAGTGAAGCTAGCACTTTTCTGAAAGATGCACATCTGGAGTAAGGCCAAGGTTTATACTCTGTAAGCCATATTACACCCATCAATCATACACCAAAAATTGGGGGAATTAAAAGTTATTTCAACAATACCTAATCTATACAATGTCTTTTTTTAAATAGCTAGTAAAACCAGTGAGGAAATCCGGGGAAATTCTTTTTCTTTAAAATTCTAACCTATGCAAAATAGGAAACTCTAAAGCGCTACCATAAGGGAAACAACTCTTAACATCCTTGTTTGTTATAAGGTGACGTTTACTGTATACGTAGAGCGAACACGTGGATATGTGCTTTTTTCTGACATCGATTGTGATAATATCAGAAAAAAGTAGAGATCCACTTGTTGGTCTGACTATACATATCTACCAATATTTGTACCTTCTGCCACCCTCCTCATTCCCATCCAACTACTAACCAGTCTCTCTGTCACTCTACATTCTTAACCACAGTAGCTCACTTGGTAGAGCGTCAGCAGTGCCGGATTAAACCCTGTGGAGGCACTTATGCAGTGGAAAGCTCCCGCCGCAAATTATCTCCTAATACGTTTAATCAATATTATTTTGATCCGTTGTCGCGGTGTCCCTAGGCCGGTGCCTACTCTGCCTATTTGGTAATCCGGCACAGAGCGTCAGGCTCGTAATCCACTGGTCGCGGGAACGATACCCGCCTAGGTCATCCCGGTTCGTTATCTTTGATATATCGTTGGGAAAGACTTGAGATCCCATTTCCTGGACATGCTATAGCAAAAAAAAGTACCGCTAAAAGCCAAGCAGGATCACCATTTATAATTCCATCTATTCTCTCTCTTATAAATATGCCCTTTTATCCTCGTTTACTCAAACGCTGTCTAACAAGTAAGATTGCAAAGTTTATCAAAGGTCAAACATGGTTTACAATAACAGAAAATGTGCCGTTTAATCGAAGCGATTAGAACCTCAACTCTTACTCCTATTTACCCACTAGACTTATTGAACTTCCGACTGCAATTTTAACGTGCATGCCATACCTCGTCCATATTGTGATCGTTTCACATGATGATCGTCTTTTACCCTTTATTACAACAGTATTCAGTTTATAAGACACGTCCTTATTGAATATATTTTACAGCTTCTGCACAAGATCACTAGCGGCATTTGTACCGACAGCTCTATACATGTATACAATTGAACGGATGCGGGAGGTTGTGGGTTCGATCCCCGGCCGAGTCATACCAAAGACTTAAAAAATGGTACTAGCAGCTGCCTCGCTTGGCGCTCAGCATTAAGAGTTAGTGTTAGGACTGGTCGGCCCGGTGTCAGGATAATGTGACTGTGTGGGACATCATGCCACATGTCTGCGGCATGATGCCCCAGTGCTAGACATCACTAAAAACTGCCACACTGCAGACATCGTAGCGATATGACTGAAAAATTGTTAAAGCCACAATTGAAAGATCGATAATGGAACCGGAAGTACGCATGGAAAATGCGCACGGGATGCTTTTGTTGGTTCTACAATGTCTAAGAAATTATGCCATGGCTTACAAACTTGAAACGATGTTTCTTTAAAATAAAATGCTGCTGATTAGCAAACCTATTTTTATAACGATGCATGATGTAGCTTAAAGAAATATTTGTCAGCATTATCATTGAATCAACCTGATGTGAAATGGTATGTAATGTGCGTTATAACCAATTCTTTCAACTTCAACTTTTTTCCTAGCGATCCCACATTCGGCGTTAAAATTATTACATACATACTTCAGCAAAAATCAAAGGACGTAAAAATTCTATAAAACTATCAATCTTAAGAAAAGATGTGGAACGAATATTTAATTTACATTAAACGGGTTGTTCCTGCGTCAGTGACAGCGACATGCAAGCTCGGTTTACACGTTTACCAAAATTTGTAAACCTTGACAGGCAGTAAACTAAAATAATCCTTTTACACGTGTAAACGTTGCAGCCTTAATGCCGCACCTCGCTCAGTTTGTGATTGTTTCATCTGTTTTGTATGTCATTTACCCCGTATGATAACAGTATTTAGTATGAACAATCTGTCTTTGCTTAACGAATCTAAAATTTAGGTTAAACATCCCTAGACTCGTCATGATGTTATTTCCTACAGCTATGTATTTATAGGTTACTGCATTTGTATGGGAAAATATGAACGAGTTTTGGGATGAAATACTGCACGACCTTGGGAGTGAAGTATATCCTTCCGACAAAACGAGTTCATATTTTCCCATACAAATGCAGTAACCTTTTTATTATATGCTCATTTTTTATTCTACCTAAGGTTTAATTATATAAACAAAATACACCACAAGAAACAACGTAAATGAATGAATGCCGTATTCCAAACTAAATACACAAGCGCAGATTTGTCATTACACAATGACATCATTATTAATGCGCACATAACTCCACCCAGATAAATTTGAACTTAGTCGCGCGCTCGACATAACGTTCGAAAGAAAATGGCGTGTCTAGTTAAAATTGAAATTTGCAGTCATATTGTGAATGAATGCGCATTGCAACAACTTTTCCATTTGATCTGGAATGAATATATTTTGGTATTTTGTTTCGATTCGACGAAAGTTTTTGATTTTGGACTGGATTCATCTGTGAAAATTATACATGAAATACATCGGATTAAAGTGGCGCGGGAGAAGCGTGATTACATCTGCAAATAATTTTCTGTTTCTGTCATTGAATGTTTGAAATCATAATGTGGGAAAAATATGAAGTCTTTCAATTGCAATTATCAAACAGACGCTATGGAATTTAATGCTTATTTCATTCTGAGTGCAGTAAGGAGGATGGAATTGCACTTATCATCGAAATTACAGCAGAATTTCGAAATGTGTAATCCAGATTGAAAACCTATGACATGGCTCATGTAATTCGGATTTGCAGAATTAAGAAAATACATGTTGAGGAAATTCAGGATGTAAAACTGTAAGTATATTTTATTTTGCCATTCTTGTCACCAGCTAAAGAAGAGAGTATATGACTTGTCACTTGTATGTTATTTGTAAGGAATTTATCTTCCGTCTGTTATATAATGTAGCTAGCCTAAATCCGTAACATTGTATCAACGAGGAATGTGCCAAAACAGATGGGGGGTTTTGCAGTCCACGAAACGTGTTTTAGTTCATTCAGAAACAAATTTAAACAACCACAACGTAAAGAGTCTCTTACGCGAGTGTACATGATTTGTGTACAAATCAAAAGTGCTGGCGTCTGCGTCCATTGTTTGTTTACGATAGAAAGTAGTTCCTTTATGCATGTGAATGCTATATGTGTATTGTCGCGCGAGTTCAGTATCGGGTAATATTGAACGATTCTGACAATGTAAAGTTAACGGGGAAAAAATGAGCATATAATAAAAGAACATGATGAAACAATTAGATACTATAAATAGACGTATAGACATACATACATACATACATACATACATACATACCGCTCCTGTGGCCTAGTGGTTAGAGCGTCCGCCTCGGCTGCGGCAGGTCGTGGGTTGGATCCCCAGCCAAGTCATACCAAAGACTTACAAAAATGTTACTAACATGTGCCTCGCTTGGCGCTCAGCATCAAGAGCTTAGTGTTAGGACTGGTCGGCCTGGTGTCAGGATAATATAACTGGGTGGGACATCATGCTACATGTCTGCGGCATGATGCCCTAGTGTTAGACATCACTATAAACTGTCACACTGCAGATATCGTAGCGATATGACTGAAATTTTTTTAAAGTTACGTTAAAAATCCAAATCAGACACACGTAAATAATAATAATAATAATAATAATAATGAGGACTTTGTAAAGCGCCTAATCTTTAGAAGCTCTAATCGCTTTACAACATTACAACACCTATAAGATAAAAAACATATAATGATATGATTACAAAAACAAATACCATGAAATTAGAAAACATTAATAAAACATGCTGAGAATATTTAAGGTAGGAAACATTATTAGGTCTTTAAGTTTGTTCTTGCAGTCGAAATAAGTGAGTTTTGAGAGCCTTCTTGAATGTGATTACTGTGTCTTTGTGTCTAAGTTCAGTGAGCAATTCATTCCACGTTGCTAGGCCCTTGCTATGCAAAAGAATACTGTCCATATGACTTTGTTTTCATAGTGGGAATAATGAGTATACGATTGTCAGAAGAGGAGCGTAAGTATCTTGCTGGTGTACACATGTGTGAGGTCGGATAGGTATATTGGACTAGAGTCCGACAGTGTAACGTAGCACAGAGAACACATTTTGTGTTTGATTCTGGATCGAATGGATAGCCAGTGTAGGGTACAGAGCAGCGGGGAGGTGTGCTCTGATCGTAGGTCTCTATGTATGATCCGAGCAGCTGTGTTTTGAACTTTTTGAAGTTTCTGGAGCAGATATTGAGATGAACCAGACATAACTGAGTTACAACAGTACAGTCTTGAAAGTACTAATGAACACACAAGTGTTTTAGTGGCATCAACTGAAAGATATTTGCCAATTGAGCTGATGCGTCTCAGCTCAAGATATGCAGCCTTGCATATGTTCATGACATGTTGGTGCAATGTGAGAATACTGTCCAGAGTAACACCTAGGTTTCGTACAGATTGTGTTAATTTAATGTTGGTGTTCCTGATATTTATTGTTTGAGGTAAAGGATGTGAATGAGAAAGCCTTTGTGTTGTGATCAGAATGGCCTCAGTTTTATCATCATTCATCTGCAGCTTGTTACATGTCATCCATGATTTCACATCAGAAATGCACCTCTCTACACCTTGGATGGTAGCATCAACTTCAGTTGGGTGGCTAGATTTGTATATTTGGGTGTCATCAGCGTACAATTGGTGAGACACTGGATGATGATCTATGACACTTGAGAGCGACTGAGTGTACAAAATGAAGAGAACATGTCCAAGAACAGACCCCTATGGAACACCACAACATAGATCAACTGGGCTGGAGTGTATTCCATTTGCACATACAATTTGTGTCCTGTTCACCACGTAGGACTTGAACCACAACATGGCTGTATCATGAATGCCAATACATGCTGGAGACGGTGAAGTAATATATAATGGTCTATTGTGTCAAATACTGCAGACAAATCAAGGAGGGTGAGGACTGTAATCTTTCCTCTATCCAACGCAGAGAGAATGTCATTAACTACTTTTAGAAGAGTAGTTTCAGTACTGTGGCAAGGGCGATATGCAGAATGTACATTGCTAAAAATACTGTTTGAATTTAGATAAGATACAAGCTGGGATAGAACAACCTTTTCTAAGATTTTTATATGAATGGGAGATTAGAAACTGGGCGGTAGTTCTTTAAATCGTTATGGTCAAGTGTTGGTTTCTTCAGCAGAGGCTTTACAATGGCAGTTTTGAACAATGATGGGAACTCCCCGGATGAGACAGAGGTATTAATAATATCAGTTAGTGAAGGCAATACTAGATCTAAGCACTCAAGCAGCAGTGATATTGGAATTGGATCAAGTTCACATGATGACTTTAGTGCACTCTTCATCAGGATTGTACGTACAAAATCCATAGAGACAGGTTCAAATGCTGCTAATCGTTGCCTCTCAAATTCAATATCCCAACTGTATGGTGACGACGAGTCAATTGAAATTGTGGTGTCAAGCTTATCTCTAATGGTGTGTACTTTGTCACGGAAGAAATTTGCAAACATGTCCGGAAGGTCGACTGGAGAGAAGGTAGTTGGAAGTGGTGTATATTTGTTCCTTGACATTAGCTTGTTAGTAATCTCGAAGATTACATACATACATACATACATACATACATACATACATACATACATACATAACCTTTTTGCAATGTAAGATCCTGATAATCGATGTATCTACGATGCTTCCTTCATTTCTATTGTATGATGCTTCTCCCGAAATAGGGTATTACCTTTGTTTTGTAATATTCTTATTCACCTAGCGGTGCCAATAAATATGTACCTTGGAGAGAGAGAGAGAGATAAAGAGAGAGAGAGAGAGAGAGAGAGAGAGAGAGAGAGAGAGAGAGAGATGGGCAGACAGAGAGGGGGCTTTGTATATCTTTATGTCTCCTTTTGTCCGAATAGAATAGTTGCAGAAAGAAAACACTGCGCCTGATAGATCAGTGTCAGCAACAGCTTTTTTTCCCACTTCACAGGGGTGCAGGAATCCATTCATCGTAAAACCGTGCTTTTGATGTGCAAAAAGAAAGGAAATTATTTCATCCAATATTGTGTTCATTTTCTTCCATAATGGTTTCAGTCTTATTTCCAATTATAATTTACGGGAGAGACAGACATACGCATTTCAGGCTTGCAGTTCCTTTTGTGTATACTTTTCTGCATACAGTTAGTAGTATATCGACACAATGTAGCGTTGATTTAATGTAATCATACACAAATTATCATAAATATTTAACATAAGACATCAATTTGCAAACAGGCTAGGTGGTATGTAGAAAGAGATCTGATTATTTAACAACATTTTTAATAAACAGACTTTGATATAGGTCGATAGGTAGACAACTAAAAGATAGACAAGCGACGCTGATTTGCCTGTTCTAACCACAGTTTGGGGTATGTGTATGCCTGCCCTGGCCACAATCAGATGTCAATCAACCACACCACCATTTTCAAAGGAGTTCAGGTTGGGCTGTTTGTATAAACGCTGCGTACAGCAGGTACTACAGTGATTTGGAGAACTTAAAAACCGTGAATACTAAATACGGGTCTATCATGTACGCAGGCATTGACAAAATACTGTTGATCACAGTTTGTTGTGGGACAAGTATTTTGTTGTGCACATTCCATCTAGGAGAAGGAAGTTAATAGATTGCTTGGCACACTTGGAGTGCATTTAGCATACTTTTATGGGAGTTTCTCGTACATTTGTCTGGATGTTTTTTATGTTATGTTTCGTTATGTTGTTAGAACAAGGAGTGATTAAAAGGTGTATAAAGGTGGAAGGTACGCGACTCCTACCGTTCTGTTACGCTACACACTGTCATGATCTGACAGGTTCTGTGCCAAAATGAGTAGCTTTTTGACATAAGGCGTTATTATCATTGGTATCTGCTATTTAACAAACACTTATCTGCTTTTTAACGCACAGGTTAGCTGCCCATGGTATTTTCCACCTTAGAAATACACATCAAAGATCATACCTATGGATATAAAATCAATTCAATGGGATTAATCGAAATCAACTGTACACCCGGGGTATACTAACATGAGCAACACTACAGAAACAAGGGTAAGTACTGAACCGTATTACTCAGAATGCTGTTTTCTGCACTTACGAGGAAAGGTGGGGGCAGAAGCGATTTCGAAGGTTATATGACAAAACAATGGCATATAGTCAAATATGAACTCCAGAATACTATAGCGATGGGCATCTTTATCCGAACCTCTCCATCCCCAGCCTTTTTTAGTTACAGTGTCAGCCTCGTCATTCTACTATGGCCATTCATTGAAAGTTCTTGAGCCGTATGTGCACATCCGCACTCTCGTCACCTTCGCCACGCGCCAAATTAATTGGCCAAATATTATATAATGAAACTTTCAAGTGCCGAATTTTCGAAAATTAAAGTGTCTTGTGTAAATTGGAAATATTCTGAAATATTGAGTGACTAAGCTGCTGCTATAGCGTGAGCGTCTGTGTTAAGTGCTAATTATTGATCTCAGCAGTATACTAGATTACATTTTGAAGGATATGATTTTAAGGGCATACAACATATGAATACGAGAATATTAATATTGAAAATGGCTTAAATAATTGTCAAGGTGTAGCAAGGCTTTTATCTGGAGAAATTCCTGGGGGGTATTCAGGCAGTCAAGCAATGAGGTCAGTATTATCGATTTATTGTCGTTGCGTGTAGCTTAAAAGCAAATAGAAGGTATCTAGGAATTTCTTGAGGCTATGTTGTCTGCAACCTTAGCACCCACAAGAATGATCGTTTCGAAACCGTTTTTAATCGCTTATAAGTGAAGTCCAACTGCAAACTGTACAGACCCAGATCTGTCGTCGCATAATGCACGGGCAGATCTTGGCCTGTGCAGTTTGTTAGGATTAATCAGTAGAACAAAGAACATACACCTTAATCTGCAGGCTCATTATGCTACGGCTGATCAGGATCTTTGCTGTTTGCAGTTTGACTCGACTTGTAATCGAGTACTCACGATACACATATTTTTTTTTTTTTATACCTGTAGTGAATGTCAAATACCGACAATTTCTTCCTTTCTTATCATAGTGCGTGCTGCACTTATGCAGCTGTTTGCCGAAAATAATCATGTAAGATAAGTTACATTTATTAGTGCAATTCTGAGAAAAATAAAATAAAAACCTGCCAGTTTTTGTTTTGGGGATAGCCTTTCAAGTCTCATGCAGCAAGGAAGTCATGTCTTTGAATATGATATTTTCCTTTTTTTTTACACCAGGTACATAAACTATTACAATATTCAATTATTCCAAGAAATAGTACATGTGGTTTTATTTTCCTGCCCGCAGATGAAATTTCCATCGCAATAGAGTCGTGATTGAGAGAGAGAGAGAGAGAGAGAGAGAGAGAGAGATGGTATCGTAACCTATCTTACCATATTACCCCCCAAAAGACCGGGCTCCTTGTTGTTCTTTCTCTTCATGATTATTCAACACCTTTGTTAGATTAATGAAGCATAAAGTGGACGATAAGTCTATCAAACAAGCGATACGAGTTTTCTGAAGCTATCACTGTACCAGATACGTTCTTTAGGCTTAGAGGATAATGATACGTACCCACAAGGTTTGACATATTTTTCTTGCAGAGATTGGTCAGTAAATGGTCATTCATTCGTCATTTTGCCGTATGTGCCACACTGGTCACAAACGTTGAAATGAAATTATGTACTGTTTAATGCAGAACTTCTCAAAGCAGGCACGTACTAACAGTAATGTATTATTATGTGTGATGAAACCTCTGTGTGTGCGTGTTTACGTGTGTGTGTGTGTGTATGTGTGTTTGTGTGTATAGTTGCCAATATAAAACCTCCATAAACCAGACACTGTCGGGATAACAAAAATTGTCCGTTTTATAGAGATGGTAAAAGTACGGAGGTTCCATTAATATTAAAACAATGCTGGTTTACGGAGGACTGGTTTAGGAAAGTTTCATCACTCGTTCACACACACACATACACACACACACACACACACACACACACACACACACACACACACACATATATATATATATATATATATATATATATATATATATATATATATATATATATATATATATATATATATATATATATATATATATATATATATATATACATACATATATATATATATATATATATATATATATATATATATATATATATATATATATATATATATATATATATATATATATATATATATATATATATATATATATATATATATATATATACACACGTGTGCGTGTGTGTGAATGTAATAGTTATTTAGAAAAAGAAATCCATCTATTCCACAAAGGGTACATTTATGAAGCAAAAATAAAAATCTGCAATGTGTCTGATTATTGTACTGTACGTGTTCAACTCCTTCGCTACTTGATTAATTTTGAATTTATTATAAATAATAGTGCAGTAAATACTCCCACGTACTTTGATATACAATAGTTGACTAAAAATATATACAGTACTTGTAAAGAATGTTCAGCCTGCGGTTCACAATGATTTCAATAAATATTGATGGATTTGATTTTCAAGCAACTTTAGGTTATAAAAAAGGTACTTTCCTAAGTGACTTGTATCTCAGATGATCAGCACAAACCCAGGCCTCGAGCTAGGCCGTAGGAACGGATACACACGATTACCCACAGTAAGTGATTATTTCGCCATACATTCGGGACATTTTCAGTAATTTTGCACAGAGGCCCAGTTGCTTTGCATTGTTAAGCTGTGAGTGTATTGATGTACATTAGTATGTTTTGTTCGCTTTTGATATGGAAGTAAGTAGGAATGATTTATACTCGACCTCACGCACTAAAATCTGGAAGGGTAGTGTGGTATTAGTACGGCTGGTAATTGATTCGAAATATGTAGTATAAACATAATTTTACAAGATTATATGTGTGCGTGTGCATATATATATATATATATATATATATATATATATATATATATATATATATATATATATATATATGCCAGAAGGCCTACCTAATTTTCTACCCCACATACATACATACATACATACATACATACATACATACATACATACATAGGCAGAATGCATTTGAACTTAATGTCTGATAGATGTAAAATAGAAATAATATAGTGAAGCAGGAGGGAGGTAATAAACTATATTTTGGCACCAAAGAAGTAGGTCATATCTAAATTGGCGTGAAAAACCAGGTAACCACGGTAATTAATATTAAAAAGAGGTTTTTCAATCAATGAGAGTGTAATAATTAATAAGAAAATGATAATATATGCCGTAAATATTGCGCTTAGGTTTGTTATCAAAGTTGTTGGATTATATTTCGCCTTCCGAGGTAAAATCGACAGATTACTTCTCATATATTGACAACATTCAATAACTGGACAATGTACTTAATTCACAGAAACAAAGAATCGTTCATGTGACATAGTAACAGTTTAAAAGGACATAGGAAGCGCATGCCACGGGGGAGGGGGTGAAAGGATGAAACACATTGTGAACAGCACACTGTGTCATAATGTTTGTGGGAATATGCTGCAGACGAACTTGTCAGAAGACTTCCACGAAGGGCAGGGTACCTAATTATGAGGGCAAAAGATATGGACAGCAAGGCGTATAGGGCGTAAAATACACAACTACTATTTGTAGGAAAAATATTTGTTTGTCCTAAAGAAAATAAATACCGCTGTTGCACACAACAAGTAAAATAATGTGCTGGAAACGTACCATATCGAAAAATGGCAGTAATGACATGGCATGAGGCTTTTAATATGGGAAAGAGCAAGGTACTGAATAATGATTTCGTATAATAAGGAACACCATGCAACTAAAACATTTATGATCAGAGTTTTAAGTGTCATCTAGGATGAAAACAGTAGCCATGGAGGAGACATTTTGCTGAGAAATTGTTTGCTTCTGTCACTCGCTGACCCATTACCTGCTCCCTTGAATCTTTATTATATACATTCTGCACGTTTTGATATGTCATTATGACCACGGACACGGCTTTCCATGAAGAACACAGTGGGTCCTCTGTTTAACTTAAATCATGTCTGACCAGCTGGGGGCGTCCAAAATACACACTGACAGAAGACGGTTTGTTATGAGAGAATAGACGACAATAACTCGTCTATCGCCTTAAGGTACGTCAAAAATTAATGTGTACTGAAAATTGGCCGGAGGGGTGTGTGGTAAATAAGTTTTGTATTTTTCATTTTGTCCTGCGGCATGTATGTATTCTGGTTTTGTATTTTATTGTTTTTATTTCGCCATGGGAAAAATTCTTTATCGGCTCATTTCTATGGAGGGAATTTCCGCCATATTTCTATATATTCTGTATTTACTGTGGACAGGAGATTGCCTCTATAATTCATTGGATGAATTTAATTCTATGCGTAGGTTTCTATTAGTATTTGCTGCATGTTCTATTTGGATTATCCTAATTTACTGTTTCATTCTAGATTGCATCGTTACTATGGAGGCGGAATGCCGCCATAATTTTATATATTCTGTATTTACTGTTAGTATATTGCTGTCTATCCTATTCTGCATTATTCTGTCAGTTTTATATTTCGAAAGACAGAATTCAAAATGTTAACGTGTGTAATAAATACGCACAACAAACCCACATGAAATTCGATAATTCGAAATTGCAGTTGTGTAATAACACACTCAATAAATTCAGTAACAAATATCGGCAGATGTAAAGATGCAATCTAGAAAGAAAACCCTACACAAATTGAAACTGCAAATATAGGATAATACAAAATAGAATCTACAGCATATACTGATAGAAAATACACGCATATAATTCAAATACATGCAAAGAATTATGGCGGTAATTGCTCCTCCATATATTTTTCATCGGTGAATCACGTGATGCTCTTTATAATTAATGTCCATCTTCCACCCCCACCCCCACTCAAACCCCAAACCAGGAGCAAAATTCAGGTTGGGAATGATCGGAGAAAATCGTATGCAAGTTTACAAAAAAACAAATGATGAACATTAAAATATCACAATTTGTACGAGTGACTTAACTTAGGGATACAAGAGGCGTTCAAGTTATCATAGCATTATGTAATTATGAATTGGGTCCATTCACTAAAGCTAATTAAAAACAAACT
This sequence comes from Sinohyriopsis cumingii, assembly GCA_028554795.2. Classification (NCBI taxonomy): domain Eukaryota; kingdom Metazoa; phylum Mollusca; class Bivalvia; order Unionida; family Unionidae; genus Sinohyriopsis; species Sinohyriopsis cumingii. Next base: position 108,142,515 of record CM068828.1, on the reverse strand, counting down.
CCGAAAAGTTATTCTCAGTGGCCCGGACCAAGGAGGGGAAGCTTGAAAGAGTCCCAAAATTGCTATCAAACAAGCGAAATTGTATTGGAGGGGCTCCAGAGTTAAGTTTTGATGGGGTGGGGTGGGGTGTGTAATGGCCCAGAATAATTTGCTTCGCTACTGGATGCAGACGACACACATAACTACGTAATACCACCCCCACCCGCTTTAAACATTTACTAGAAATTCAAGGTTTTAAGAAATATAATTTTGGTAAATTTACGAAACAGAGGTGCCCTTGAATTATCCGTTTTGAAGCTATAGCATGATCACAGCGGCCATAGTCACAGTTGGATATAAGACTGGTTTATATAATTGGATATCTTGTACTGGTATCATACAACTAGGCGTGCAGACGATTTCGTCTAACCTCTTTCAAGAGGAAGCAGTTAAAAAGAATCAGTCAAGCGATTCAGGAAAAACAACAAGGGCATTGAATTTCGATAAAACAAAATGCTGCGTGTAAAACTTTACCTCGACTTCTTACTTACGTTACTTGCTTTATTTTGTTTTACCATGCGAGTTGAGTACTAAATTATGTTATGATTGAATTTTGAAAGTTGTTTGTATAAACGGCATAAATCACAATGAGATCAAATGCATGGTAATTGCTCTGAAACCAATTGTCAATGAGATTTTCAGCTTTTTCTGGGCAAATGCCCATCAGTTTAGTCTTTTAAGGGAGCCCAAAACTGCAATCAAGCCCTGAGACTTCATTAGGGTCAGGACTTCCAAAGCATCCACCAGATTCAGATATTGTTCTTGTATATATGACCATTGGCTACCTCTAGTCGAGACCATTGTAATTAGAGGGCAGATAAATTTGTACCTATGAATGGCCTTCCAACTATCTGGCTATAGAACATAGCAACACAGAGTATTTAGAGCCTTGCAGAAGAACACGCCACAGTAGCTGACGCGGGTCATATCTGATGGTAAGATTTTAAAACTCGCACCCTGTCGGAAGTGAGTCCGTGATATGAAGCACCCTAATGGACACTAGCTGGTCGAATGAGAACGTTGCAGTTGAAATTTTAATGTCGTATTTCGAGAATTCCAATTTCATGTGTTAAATCAAACTGCGAATCCTTAAAATCTCATTGTCTATGTCTAGATTTTAGATCTTATATGTTGAATTGTGCAGCGATGGTTGAAATTCCAACGTCCTGTGTCCAGAATTCCAAGTTCACATGTCGAATCTAACTGTTAATGTTGAACGTTCCATTCGATACGTCGAGTATTTTGTTGTTGTTGTTGTTGTTGTTGTGGGGTTTAACGCCATTTTTCAGCACACGATAGGCTATATATGGCGGCCAGTATTAATGGTGGAGGAAGAACCCGGGAAAACCCCAGAAAGAACCACCGATCGAGTATTTAGATTGCAACTGTTGAATTACACAGCATTGGCGGAAACTTGGATGTCAAATGCTGATTTTTATGAGGTGCCATAGCATACAAAAGATGGTCCAATCAGAACGTTGCCGTTGAAATTTGTAATGTCATATATCTAGAATTCCAATTTCACGTGTTATATAAAAAATGCTTGTCCTTAAAGTTCCATTTTCTAGGTCGAGATTTAGACTGTATCTGTTTAATAATAATAATAATAATAATAATAATAATAATAATAATGAGGACTTTGTATAGAGCCTAATTTTTAGAAGCTCTAAGTGCTTTACAACATTAGACAACGCCTATAAGATAAAAAACATATAATAATATTATTACAAAAACAAACACCATGAAATTAGAAAAACGTTAAAAAATAAAAAACATGCTGAGAATATTTCAGGTAGGAAGCATTATTAGGTCTTTAAGTTTGTTCTTGCAGTCGAAATAAGTGAATTTTGAGAGCCCTCTTGAATGTGATCACTGTGTCTTTGTGTCTAAGTTCAGTGGGCAATTCATTCCACGTTGCTGGGCCTTGGTATGCAAAAGAACGCTGTCCATATGACATTAAACAGTAGTGGTTGAAAGTTGTATTTTCTATGTCGAGGTTTTAGATTGTGTCGTTTGAATTACACTGTGGTGGTTGAAATTTCAATGTCATACGTCGAGAATTCCTAAGTCATGTATTGGTCCAAAGAGTTTATGTTGAAAGTTCCATTTCATACGTTGAGTATTTAAATTTTATCTGCTGAATTACACATCGATGGCTGAAAAATCGATATAAAATGTCAAGTTTTTAGATTATATATTCTGAACTATACGGCAGCTGTCGAAATTTTAGTATCATATGTCAAGAGTCTCAAATTAATATGTTGAATCACATTGATTGTGCTGAAAGTTCTATTTCGTATGTTGATTTTTTAATTTGTATCTCTTGAATTACAAAGCGGTGATTATATATTTTATTTGCTTGTCATAATTTATATTTTTATATGACGAAATGATGTTTTGGTGATAAAATTAGCATCACACAATGTCTACTTTAACAATTCAAAATAATATTGAGTATTAAGCTACATTATTCGTGCATTCGATTATGAGGCGCCATTACATTTCATGCATTTACATTCTGAAAGTTACCATTCACATGTCGAGAATTATTATGAATTTCTTCGCTAGAGGTTGCTCTCGTGAGGCTGCTTCTCGTTGCTGTGAAATTCAGCAGATGAAATCTAAATACTCGTCGTATGAAATGGAACTTTCATCACAAACAGTTGCATACAACGTGTGAATTAGGGATTCTCGACATATATTGTAATTTCAACCAGGTTCTCTGTGTAATTCAAAATATATACTGTAAATCGTCAACATAGGACATATAAATTTGAACCACCACTGTATAATTCAACATATAAAATCCAAAATCTCTATCTAGAAAATGGAACTTTAAAGACATGCAATTACATCCAGCACGTGATATTGGATTTCTCGACATACGACGTCGAAGTTTCAACTGCAACTTTCTCATTGGACCAGCTTTTGTACCCTATGGTGCCTCATAGATTTTTAAGATTTTATCTAAGCTGATCCAATGAGAACGTTGCAGTTTAAATTTAAATGTCGTATGTTGAGAAATAAAATTTCACATGTTGACTCAAGATGTTTTTCCTTAAAATTCCGTTGTGTAGGTGGAGACTTTAGATTTTATATGTTGAATTGAACAGCAGTGGTTGGAAGTTTTATTTCATATGTCGAGTATTTACATTTCATCTGATGAATTACACAGCGTCGATTGAAACTTCGGTGTCCAATGTCGAGTTTTTAGATTTTAGCTGTTGAAGTGTACAGCAGTGATTGAAATTTTAACGCTGCACATCTTAAATCACATTCATTGTGCTGAAAGTTCCATTTTGTATGTCGTGCTTTTAGATTGTATCTGCTGAATTACACAGCGGTGGTTGGACGTTTTAGTTTGCTTTGTCAGATTTGCTATTTTTATTTATTGAAATAATTGTTGGGCTTAATAGTTACATTACACGGTGACAGTGTTTACTGCAACAATTCAAAATAATATCGAGTGTTAAGATGTATCATTTGTGTATTTAATTATGAGGCCCCATTACATTTTATGCATTTACAGTTTGAATCTTATCATTCATGGTTCGAGAACACTAGGAACATCCTCGCTAGAGGCCGCTCTCGCTAAAAGAACCGCGTTATTTTTAGATATGGAAGATTCCGTTGATTGCTTTTGGTGAGCGACAATACAATGACATATCTACAGACTTTCGTGACCTCACTCATGTATTTTATTTAATTTTTTTAATTTTTATATCAGTCAGGTGTATGCAGTATTAAATTTGTGTATAAAAACTGTCCCTTGCACTTCCCTAATGACGTCATCATCAGCCATATTTGTGGCATGCTGGCAGATTTCCTGTTGGGTTTTTAATGGTGTTTGGAAGTTGAAATAAATTCATTGAATCTGACGATGCTGTTACAAAAACAAACATACATAAATAGAACGCATATCAGGTTTTATGTTAGTATCTATATAATCTGTTGATGCTTGACCCTGCTTTATAAGTTGATTTTGCTTCAGTTTCGGCTTGCTCAAATATAGGGTAAACAGGAAGATCGTCCTGGTAAGATGGATAGAATATCGTCTGCTAGTGACCTTATCGGGAAGCATCAACAGGAATGGTTTTGGGTCATAAACAGGGACAATAACCTGCATGCATCTGCTTTTTAGTAAATTACATTTAGATGAATGAGTTTACAGTGTATCAATATGTCTTGGAAGGGAGAAATGTGGAGGGGGAATGTCACTCAAAAGAATACAAAACAAGTTTTAGAAAAAAAAATCTTTATAGCTTTATTAACATTGACAATTATTCGAATTCTATACGAATACTAATCTTCAAACAAAAATTGCGTACGCTTTAGAAGTTCAGTTGCAGCACATGCGTGTATCCTTTACCTAAAGAGAATCCTCACTTCGTCCTCAACTGTGGTTGGTTCTGCCGTTCTTGATCTTGCAGACGACCTATCTGATATGTTGACTCTACTGACATTCTGCCTCATCTAGCAAGCCGAACTTGTCATTTGTATCAGCTTAATTGCAGATAGAACTAAGTCATTCAGCACATTACTACTGTTTGTCAAAATAAGAGTAAGATCAATAATTTCAGCAGAGATGTACTTGTATTTACGCGCATCATGATAATATGACATAGAACACAATTAATTTTACTATATGTTCTCTACATTTGTTTCTCAGTACTGACCTTTCACTTGTGTGACAATCAATGCAGATAATAGATTAATCTAAAATACCTTCAAAGATGACTTCACGGTGAAGTTCTCGTCAAAGGTTGACCTGCTCTTTTTTGAGATGCTGGACTGTCAACATAGCAGCATGTAAACAGAACACAGATTTCACTTCCGGATCATCACCAAGGCCTTATTACTCACTGTGCACTGTCGCCGAAATACACACAGACAACAACACCCTGAGATCATATTATCAAGAATAAAACGTTACCTTTAAATCCCTACCAAAAATGCGTAAATAAAACTCTTCTATCACCACCAAAATGAGAAAGGAAAAAATGTTCTAAAAATAGACTAGAACTACATTCGTACTGAACTGGAAGTATTAATAGTAACCCGATTCCAATAGAAAGGAGCGACAACGACAAGCAACCTTCTTGTTAAATAATACGCACCGAGCGACATCTAGCGAGGAAATTCATAGTAATTCTCGACCTGTGAATGCTAACTTTCAAACTGTTTATGTATAAAAGGTAATGACGCCTTGCAACATTTTACACCAACGATACATCTTACTACTCGATATTAATTTCAGTTATTGAAGGGGTATTCTCATCTTGTAATATAAGTTTTAACACAAACATAACATTTCACTATATAAAAATAGCAATTCTTACAAACACAATGAAAGGTCCAACCACCGCCGTGTATTTCAACATAGAACCTGAAAACTCGACATTCGAAATGGACAGCTCGACATTGGACATAAAAACTTCAACCAACGCTGTGTAATTCAACAGATGAAATCTAAATACTCGACATATGAAATGGAACTTTCAGCACAAACAGCTTAATTCAACACGTGAATTAAGAATTCTCTACATATGACATTGAAATTTCAACTACCACCGTGTAATTCAAGAGATACAATCTAAAACCTGGACAACGTAAATGGATCTTTTATCCATTACTGTGTAATTCAACACATACGATCTAAACTCTCGATCTAGAAAATAAAATGGAACTATAAAGACGAGCATTTCGATTCAACACGTGAAATTTGAATTCTCAACACTTTCAACAAATGAATGTGAATCAACGTGTTTAATTGAAATTGAAATTCTCGACATATGACATTAACATTTCAACAACCGCTGTGTAATTCAAAAGATACAATCTATAAACGCGACGCTGGATATCGAAGTTTCAACAAACGCTATGTAATTGAACAAATGAAATCTCAATACTTGACATACAAAATGGAATTTTCAACACAATCAGTTTGATTCAACACGTGAATTAAGAAATTTCGACATGTGACTTTGAAATTCCAACCGCTGCTGTGCAATTCAAACAACACGATCTAAAATTTCGACCTGGAAAATGAAACAGAACTTTAAGGACAAGTAATTTAAAATTTAATTTGCAACGTTCTCATTGGACCAGTTATTGTCCGCCTCATACCGTGATTGTAACTACTGAGCTACCGTGACTCCTATACCAATTAGCCCCGTCGTGCGCACCGGACTTATTCTACATTTCTGAACACACAGGTGGTTGATTTTTGTTGTTGTTGTTGTAGGGTTTAACGCTATTTTTTCAGCACACGATAGGCTATACATGGCGGCCAGTATTAATGGTGGAGGAAGAACCTGGGAAAACCTCGGAAAGAACCACCGACCCACGAGAAGCTACTGGCAAGCTTTCTCACATACCCACATTAGCCGAATACAGGTGGTTGAGAATTTGGATTTACTGCAACTATAACGTTTGGTCCATGGCATTTAAAGACCTCAGAGTAATTTATGTCTTCGGTACGATTCTAAAGTGCATTCTCTCTCCTGTTTTGTCAAACAAAGTGAATCATGCATCATGAGGGATTGGGCGTATTAGAAACTTTAGCACGCCGCCAGCTTCCTTAACTACGGGGCTATTTATATGGACAGCCCTTCTTACGTCAGCACATCAATAAACAGTCACAATTTTATGCACAAGTAACAGTTGCTGGTTCTGTTCTCTCGATCTTTTCAGTTACCATATACAGGTACGCGTACGTGCTTCCAATTGTCGAAACACCGAGTTTAACACATTCTGCTAATATATGAACTCTTAATGATATGTTCACAATCGATTGTGGCGTAAAAAATGTCCTTCGAGGAAATGAAAGGCGAAGCAATTAAATCTCCATTGATGCCCGACTACCAAGTCTCCCTGAGATTTTTCAACACGTATACAGTGCGACCAAACAAAGCTTTCAGACATAGAGATAAATTATAATTAAAAGGCACTTTTAGTCATGTGAAATTGATATTACTTCCGTTACACCTTGCAGTATTACGGTAAATACTGAAAATCATGCTTACAGGCATGCAACAGATAGGATCTTGATTCTATCAGTAAAAAGGGGTGTGTGTGTGATCTCATGACAACACTATCCTCTCTTACCAATTAACACAATATAAATAACTCTATAGCATATGCTAATTAGCCCGGAGTCAACTAGGGGTCAGGGTTCGAACCGTGAGAGTTCCCGAGTAATATCTTAACACTGAATTTTCTGAATAGTTTTAGGTGTAAGTGTTAACTACTTTGGTCATCATTTCTACTGGGTGTTCGGGTCGAGTTTTGTATTGCATGGCATAAAGTTCTAATATTCGGCTTAGAAAGGTTTACTGATGAATCATACAAATGCAAAAAAGAAAAGCACTCATGTGAAATTATAGTTTCGTGATGTATGGTCTATAGGTAATATGAGAACAATTAATGTAGCATTTTCGCGTCTAAGAAGCTTTCACATGGCAAAGAGTGTTGTCTTGTGGTCCCTGGAAATAGGAAAAAACATAGGCGATCAAACCACGCACATGCAGGTGTTAAATTCGCTAGGCATGAGACCCATTGCGTGTAACAGTATCATTGTAACAGGCAGAAAGAAGGTCGTCTTGGCAAATATTAGCTACTAGTTTGTTATCGGGAGATGAAAGAAATTCAAAGAAATTAGTGAAAGAATAGGAAGTTACCTACAATTAATAAAACAAGAAATTACGAAGGTATATTTACCATATACAGTATATCCTAGGTGATATGACGGAATCTGATTGATGAACCCCTCTCCACTTAAGAACAAGACCCAGTCTATATAGCGCATTGTCATAGTTTTCAGAAAATAAGTATTTTTGAAATAGTATTCGTGGTATAAGCTGGTAATTGGTCTGCTTATCATGGTAACTAAAGTTTTAAATTGTTTGCACACTTGGCTAATAACGACGACAACAAGCGGAATCTCTGGGATGAAAATGCAAAGTAGCTTTTTTATATAATAAAATAATTGTTTTTGAATCTATATTTCTTTATATCAAAGACATACGAGTATCGTGTAATTTTAAAAACTTCAAATATTCTACAAAGAGTCAACATATTTCATAAGATTCACTTATACACAGTTTTCAGAGACTACAAAATATAGCTGTTAATGGAGCAACCAAATTACAGTCCAAGTTACCAAACAGTTTTTGTTTCTCTTTACAAAACATGAGCGTCTTTATGATATGGAACTTTTTTGTATGGGCGTCATGCTCATACAATATGATACTTATCATATTCTTGTTAATTATCCAACAACTCCACATCGTAAATCTTACAAAGTCAAAAGGATTTTTCGTGCTAGAATAAAATTTTCATTAATCGTCATAGCCAAGACTAAACGCCATTCGGATGGCATGCTGCATTTGTTCGCTATCGGTTGTGCGTGTACCAATTTTGTAGAATGATCTGGTGGTGTCACAGTCTGTTAGTGTTGTACGGCCGGAAGACCGTCGCAAATTCTGCTTTCCATCTTGCCTGCAACTGTATTTATCCAGATGAATCTTTGTCTTTGGTTTTCCATGGCGACAAGCCTACATGAATAGTTGTGAGTTGCTCTTTGCTGGATTAATAGAAAGACAAGACAAGGAAGTCTGTGTCATTGTATTTTGTTGACTGTGCCTTTACAGTTTGAAGGGAGTTTCGTGGATAGGGATCAAGTTGGTACGGAAGATATTTCTGTTTAAATGGACTTGAAAAACTGACGCATTGCGATGAACATGATCTTTGCTGTTTGTTTTTAAGCATTACAGACCTCACTCTAATATTTGAGCCTGTTTTGTAATGCATCTATTTGAATGCCTCTACATTCTCTTCTCTTAATGATGAATCAGTATTAAGTAGTAAGTGATATGTTTAAAAGGTTGAAACCAATATATATATATATATATATATATATATATATATATATATATATATATATATATATATATATATATATATATATATATAAACTTGACTTTACCTCAATTTCTCGGTTATTTCAATCTGAATAAAATCAGATCTTCACTGTTATAACTGAAGATCTGAGAGCGACCGCTTAGGGGTCATGTTCTGGTAACCTATGTTTTTACTATAATCGCTAATTTTATCAACCAATCAGATGAAGTCTTATATCTTCGCGCTTGGAGCATGAATAGCGTTGACAAAGAGCTTGAATGTGTACGGAGTGATTTGATTCACTTTCAGATTTTTGAAAGCTGCATTTCCATTGGTTAATTCAACAGTTGCCAGAACACGCCGCTTATCGGTCGTCCTCTAATCTTCACGTAGGAGAGCGAAGATCTGATTCTAATCAGATTGCGATTATTTCGTTTGACAGCCCTTGACACAAGATTTGAACTAAAATTCGGAGTTTAAGTTAAAAAGTATGATGCAAACCTTTGAACACAAATTTAAAATCATCGCTGGACAATATGCCCCCCCCCCCCCCCGTACGTTTGCATCTCTGTCTTCTAGTGAATTGCTTACATTGACGCACAAGACGAACCGTAGCGTCTGAATCACACCAGATTCACATGAGACTGAAAAGACCAATGAACAATGTCTCCATGATCTCAAAAGTTTGCCGGACAGCTGCTTCAGCCAGTCTGTTGAAGCATGCTTCAGATTCTGCTGTGATTTAAAAAATAGTATTGGACCATATATGGATTGCAATTGTAGCTAGCCTCAGTAGATGAGTGTTGACAGATTTCTTGGTACAGTATTATCATTCGTCAAGACCTAACTACTGCAGCACTGTTATCACCTGGTAATGCAAATGAGCTGGACGCTGACCATCAAGGCCATGATGGAACGTGCTGGTTCAGGTTGTTAATGTTGCAAGCAAGGTTCCACATGGAATATTTCTTCTCCGTGATTATGTAACTCGAAACATTTAAGAGTACAATTGTTTCAGCTACAAACTGTTTCCTTTTTGCTTTTGGTACAATATTGGCAAGTAAAGTAAACACAGGTCTTTCTTCCATAGTCACACCAAGATTCCTGGCCCATCAATTTGTACTTCCATATATATTACTTGTCATTATTAGTGATACATGTCAATTTGATGTAATCGTTCCGAACACAAGATTTAGTGATGATCTTGGTAACCAGGCTGATTTAGAGTCAGTTTCATGAATACAATGTTAACATCTATATTTTACCGATTGCTGAAACATTTACTTTCAGACGGTATAAACTGTGCAATGTTCTAATTTGTTGCGATGCAAACCCTTAACTAGGTTTTCATGTTTAACCACTTTGATAGTACAGGCTTAACAAAGTTTTACAGCAAAAATGTCCGAAATGGTTATATCAAAAAGAGAAGTCGTTGATTGTTTCCGAATAAATAAATAAGTAAATAAATAAATAGCCAACACCTAAATAAAGGAAATATTCAGATAATATTAGAAGAGATTTTCAATTTCTTTCAATTATTAATATTCGTCCCGAGCAGACGACAAGGCATGTTATTTAAAGTGTACTTTGTCACAGGTAGGTCAATGTTCACGAGAAACTTGAGAGCGAATTTATTGCTTGCAACGATTGTAATTTAAGCACGATATATTAGGAGTAAATGTACCATGGAAACAGCATGGTGAATGTAGTTATTTTTTTTAATGACATGTATGTACTCATTAAATATTACGGTTATACACAGCTATGTTCTTTTTCTTCTTCAATACTGAAACTGTACAAGTTATGTCACGGACATATCATGATGCTTCTCACGTGCTTCTAGTTTGCCTAGCCTCCATTCTTAAACTGTATCATTTCATCTAAGTAGTGTCAAATTAAATTTCGTAGAAAAGCAATGAGGTGTTCTGATTGGCAAGTGCTGTAATCTTGTCATCAATAGATGCATTTTAGGTGGCTGCACACATTTCTATGTATAATATTACACTGTTGTACAAGAAATATGTATGTATGTATGTATGTATGTATGTATGCATGCATGCATGTATGTTCGTGTGTGCGTATTTATATTTGTGTGTGTTTGTGTATGCGTATGTATGTATGGTTGTATTAGGTTACTGGCACGTCAGCACAAAAATGGCAATATGGTGCCGATTAAAAGGCAAAGTTCCAAAAATGTAAATATAAAGAATTGTATAAAATCCCTAGGAAGATGAACCTTTGAAATAATGAAAATGTAAATAAGTGTATAAGAATTATTAGGACGACAAATCTTTCCAGACAAATACGAATAATGGACGACAAAGGTAAGGTGAAGATGTTCGAATTCTGTAAAATGTACCGTATATAACGTACAAGATAAAGGTGTTTTTCTTTTCCACTTTCATCAGCCAAGGCTCGCAAAAAGCTGGAAATTATTCAGTGAGTCTCAATCAGTCAGTATTAAACCATTATCGTATGAGATTCTGTTTATCACCGTGTAATTTGTTTATTCAGAGTGGAAATAGTCAGAATGAATAGCTAGCAATTTTCGGTATTTCATTTCAATCTCGTTCAGAAGTCCTTTCGCGTGAACAAATTGTCCCAGACGCGAATTGTCGCAACAATGCACAATTCGACAATAACATTTTAAAGTAGAATATTGTTTACAAATCACAATTCAAATATTAAATGAACTCCTAATAGACAAAAATATATTTACATTGACATAATTTTCAACACTGGATCTCCGATGGAAATTCCTGTGCGATGTAACAAAGTTAACTAAGGTCAGCTGGAGTAGTTGTAGCGCCATATTTTAATGAGACTGCTTGCGACATTTCCACCGAAAAGCGTGTAGATTCCATAATGGATGTTCACCACAGATACACTATTTGACATTGCAGAATAAACAGCATTTCAGTTGTTTGATCTTTGTTGATAAAAAAAAATTCTCATTTGAAAAACTAGTATTAGACTATGATTCTCTCCATAAGCGAGGCAATCTTATTTAATCCTATAGGTTACTATTTAAACCATCCTTGTCCTGGAGAAGGAGTGCAAAATCCATACCGCGTGGTACAGTAATGTAAATGTGACAGTCTGCATTACAATAGGCTTGCAGGCTCGACTCGGCATAGACTCGGTATGTACTCGTTAGAGCGAGTAAAGGCTTTTTACCGTTCTCCCACGTTTTTCATTTATCTGTTCAGACGTTTACTCGTGTTCTAGTTTTTATTTTCCATTAGGATTGATTGATTCATTCATTTGTTGTGGTTTTACCATCGCTGTAAGGCTATATAGTTCCACAAAGTGAGGTTAGATGAGAAACGATTTACGTTTGAAAAGTGGCTCATTATCAGCCAGCGATCCAAAAACGCACAAAAAACATTGAGATGGTGAGGTTCCCTAATGTAAATGATGTGTAGAATGGTAATAAGACTATAAATGATAATTTATGGAGATCCATTGGACACATGCTACTTAAAAACAAGCAAAGTAAATAGGGTTTCCTCATAAGCTGTATTTTAGAACTAATGTAAACTTCCTCCATGACATGTAAAATACAAGACTTATTAACTGCATCTAAACGTTCCTTCATGTGCTGAACATCGTAGTAATGATCCCATGTAGGTTGGACATCGAACGAATGTACAAGAAAGTGTTTCACAGTAAAGGGTTCGTTCCAAGAAACGCACCTCATGTAGGTCTTCGCCACTGAATACTTTGGAGTGGGTCATACAAGTATTACCAATTCTAATTTATGCAATGACTACCTAGTCCAGGCGGATGGTTCAGTAGGAAGAGGGCCGAATTGAGGATTTTTTTTTTGATTTTTTTTGACAGCATCATTCCATGGTGCCAGCCACTTACAGAATAATGATATTTTTATGCAAGTTTTAAAATCAGATAGAGATAGAGCTATCTGGCAGCGCGTTTTGGTATTTCATTACCTTAAATATAGACTGGGTAACTTATCATATACTATATTGTGAGAGGTACATAGCGTTGTGTGTTTAATGAGAATAGTCAAAAAGGATTCTCCAACTCCCTCTTGTGGTGTGATCGAAGTACTGACAGTGAATTGGATATGATAATAGGGTTTAAAATATATATGTGTTTGATATATTTCAAGTGAAGACCTATTGCCCTGATTTCTGCTGAAAAAAAGCAATGCAACATCAGGCAAGCGAAGTTTTGTAGTATGCTTTTTGCCAATGAAGGATACAGCAGCCTTTTCTCCGTCAATAGGCCACATTCCAACCTACGCAACTACTAATTTTGTGTATTAAAAAGCATATTATGTGGGATAAGTCAGAATGTACATTAGGTTTAGTACAAAGCATATTTTATGGGGTCAGTCAAATTTTATAAAGTGCATATTCTGTGGGGTCAGTAAAATTTTATAAAGTGCATATTCTGTGGGGTCAGTCAAATTTTATAGAGTGCATATTCTGTACGATCAGTTAGAATGAACATTATGTTTTATAGAAAGTATATTCCATGGGGTCAGTCAAATTTTATAGAGTGCATATACTGTGGGTCAGTCAAAGTTTATAGCGTGCATATTCTTATGTTAAACCTTAACACAAGAAGAGTAAAAACAACAAGCTTTGAAAAAATACAATAATTCATTTCCCTGGGAAAAAAATCTGTAAAAATGAAAAAAATATGAACTTACAGTTTTATAGAATCAAATCCAAAAATAATCCAAGAATAATCCACGAATAAATTTTTGAAGTCCTAATAACAAAATGTTCTTCTGATTTCAAGTTCGAATACCGACGAAGAATCTAAGATGGAAGACGATGACGCATGGTGCAACCTGTAGTGTTGAAGTCTACAGTCCCTTGTAGAAACAAGAATTATCACTCCCGTTTTGGAAATCAAAATAAATTTCATAGTCTTTGTTTAAGAATCTGATATGAGCACGTATTTTCCAGAAAAATAACAGAATTAATCCTTTTGAATCCAAGTAATTTGAAATAACTCCAAACAGCACAACATAAATTTGAAATAGCTCAAAACAGCACAACATACAACTTCCAGTTGAACAGCCCAGCTTCTACTGATAATAACTTCCCAAACAGAGGTTATATGGTCTTCAAAAACGTAAACAAGGGGTCACGTGATCATGTTCTGGAAGTTTATAGAAATTAGTACTTGTTAAAGATCACGTCTACCCAGTGTGACCCTGACAAAACCAATCATTTGACTCTAAGAAATAAAAAAATAATTTAAAAAAAAGGTTTGCATCTTAAACCCGAAGTCCCATCATCACCTCGAAAACAACCAATCATTTTAAAATAAAATAGAACTTGTTTACGTGGATGCTACAAATTTTGAAACAAGGTCAGGATTTCGATCAACACCTGGTGTTTATAAACTAACAGTCAAGGTCAAACTATTTTCTGAAAAAAATTATCATCTCTAGTGAATAAATTTGCATTACAATATCATGTAATGAAAAATAATTATTTTTAAAACTGACAAACAATTAAATTGAAATAAATATATATTAAATCAGATATAATTAAATCAAATATACATAACAGTATTCTATGGGGTCAGTCACATTTTATAGAGTGCATATTCTGTGGGGTCATTAAAATTTTATAGAGTGCATATTCTGTGGGGTCAATGTAATTCTTCTGATAAGTGTCTCTTAAATTGTATCCCCAAAACTGCATTTCTGTGTATACGTTATTTTAGTCATCGTACAGCCCACAGATTTTAAGATAAGACTGGTGGCTAATTGTACAATTTATAACAAGATATTTCTTTTCTCTTTTTAAATCCTCCATTCTTTTAGACGATGTGATTATAATATATACATCTTAAAGATGGAAAATTCATCTGGCTTAAGAGATTGAGTATCAAACACTTAAAGGAGACTTGATGTTAGATGTAATTTTCCTGCAATAAAGTTAAAAAAGAAACGTGTCCATGGAACTTGGATAACCCGCCACTGTGACTGAAATGACCTGATCACAAGACCTAACGAAGAATGTGATGATCGGAGGAATTGACAAGGGCAACATACCACTAACTTGAACATTGACAAGGGCAACATACCACTAATTTGAACATTGACAAGGGCAACATACCACTAATTTGAACATTGACAAGGGCAACATACCACTAATTTGAACATTGACAAGGGCAACATACCACTAATTTGAACATTGACAAGGGCAACATACCACTAATTTGAACACTGACAAGGGTAATATACCACTAGTTTGAACATTGACAAGGGCAACATACCACTAATTTGAACATTGACAAGGGCAACATACCACTAATTTGAACACTGACAAGGGTGACATACCACTAGTTTGAACATTGACATGGGTAACATGCCACTAATTTGAACATTGACATGGGTAACACACCACTCATTTGAACATTGACATGGGTAATACACCACTAATTTGAACATTGACAAGGGTAACGCAACACTAATTTAAACATTCAAATACTAATAATTATAGTTCTTCAAAACTGTGATGTTATCAACCTACAATTTAGTAAACGTGTCATGGATTTTGATGTCTCGCTTAGAGCTAAAATGGAAACAATTGTTTTATTAAAAAATATGGAAATGGTACGTTAAAATAACTGAGCTAAACGTAAATGTAAGTACAAATCACTGAACCATTAACTATTTCTGGTGTCAGTACTACGAAACCTGCATACAGCACCAGTGTGCAAAAGAAACGTTGTTGTCTTTCTCATGAATCACTGAACAAATTGAAGTCAGTTATGGATATAGTGTTGCTACTGATACCATTACAAGTGATGTGACACCATAAGCAGTGGTACTTGAGAAAATGGAATAAACGTAATGGTAAATCGAATCTGCTGGACCGTGGAAATATAGGCTACAGTGACATAATTCTCGTATGAAACATCTAGTTATCAATTTATATGACTGAACGAAATAGTTTCAGAAAAACTGCAAATCCTGACCTCAGTGTTGATGCAAGATAGACAGACAGTTATACATCATACGCCAATCCCCTCCCTCCCCCCCCCCCAAATACTTTAATGTATATGGTTGTCAAGGTTAAGGTTTTTCAAAGGCTTTCCGTGTGGAGTGGAAATCTAAAATGACCATGACGTCTTCTTTGAAGAGCTTTAAATGTCGTTCAAAGAATTTATGGCCGTAATTTAAGTTGTTAAAATGGAGGCTTTATCTGGGAAGAGGCTCGAGATTGCGTTATGGAGTGTTGAAAATGCAGCTCCTACCTTGTCTCCGTATATATATATATATATATATATATATATATATATATATATATATATATATATATATATATATATATATATATATATATATATTCATGTGGCATTTTTCTATTCGCCTAATTTTCAACAGCTATATTTGACTTTGAGGAAAAATTGGGGAAAATGTACATAGAACGTATATGGCGAGTAGAGCGACTGTTCAAAGAATGGTTCTTGTATCAAACTATGTGAACGATTATTCGACGAATTGTCCTTTCCATAAGGTGTTTGATACTGAAAATTTACGGATTGAGGCCTCGACGATATCCAGGAAAATTTAGCTCGAACCGTTTGAGCAAGAACTTCAAACTCGAACTCTGTGTACAGCAGTAGTAACCATTTATAACTTTAACTCAGAACTCAGTTGAAGTTTTTTGGAAGTTTCAGTCTCTTTGTGAAAGTTTGTCTCTGACTGTTTGATGCTTTCTCTTCATGCTTGCTTCAAATCTGACATAGACTACTTCAAAGTCTCCTTTCAAGTTATGGGATTTAGGAGCATCGACTTTCATACTCCACAAGATTCGACAATGTGGGGCGTTAGACCGATTTCAAAGAGTTTATTATGCGATCCATCAAGCGATGGTTCTTTATACCTTACTTCTTCCATACACTCTATAATCACACACACACAAATATATTTATCTATTCATACCCTGCAAAATAAAAATCCGATCCATTGAACATGTTCAATCACCCCAAAAATAAAGTATTATCCATGAAATGTGTATATGCCTGTCCACTCGCCCATTTCTTACCTGCAAAATCACTTACGCGACTTTTTCATCACCCTGGGCTGTAACAATTAACAATATAATGAAATATTCCATTGGCTGTTCACTTGTTAATTTAAACTCGTGGATATAGAGTAGGCTCGATATTCCTTCCCGCAATGCTTAAGAGGCGGATGTAGAGTTGGCTCTGTTGGATTAAGAGGCGGCTTAAGGAGGTAACCTTGCTGCTGTAATATGCATCCCATGTTACTGTTGCTGGAAAGTTCTTGGACTTTTTAAAGAGTGGTCTTTTTATATTAAAAACTAATTTCTATTATAAGAATTTTATTCGTTTTTTGCCTTTATATTTGTCATGCACGCCTTTTTGGGAATACAGAAACTTATTAAGCACGATATAGCTAGGATTGTGCTGCTGTTCCGTTAAGCGCTTTATATTCATACCGTACGAAATTAACACGTCTTTTATATTCATACCGTACGAAATTAACACGTATATTTTATATTCATACCGTACGAAATTAACGTATTTTATATTCTTACCGTACCAAATTAACACGTATTTTATATTCATACTGTACGAAATTAACACGCCTTTTATATTCATACCGTACCAAATTAACACGTCTTTTATATTTATACTGTACGAAATTAACACGTCTTTTATATTCATACCGTACCAAATTAACACGTCTTTTATATTCATACTGTACGAAATTAACACGTCTTTTATATTCATACCGTACCAAATTAACACGTCTTTTATATTCATACCGTACCAAATTAACACGTCTTGGATCCCATCAATCGTTTAATCATGATTTGCTTGTTGTATTGTTTTTTTTAAAAACAGCAACATACATTATTCGGACATGTATATTGCAACCAGTCAGTATCTTCAATCTACTATGACTCACGATCTAATAGTGAAACAAAGGATAACTACCACGACGGTTAGAAATTGATTTAAAACAATTTAAATAATATATGTCATATTTTTGAGCCAGACGATGATATTTAACTATTCACTTTAAGAGGTACAAAATCTTATGTCAAAATCTGAACAAGTGGTATGTAACTTGCGTTTTTGTTTCCTTTATATAATGATAAATGTCTGTAGATGTGAGCTTTTCTTAATTTGATATAAATAAAATGACGCTTTCGCATTTCATATGCTTCAAAACTGCAAGGTAACTTTAATCCGTCACGCACGTAGCTATCCCTACGAAACATTATGCACGGAATTATTTATAAGGATTTTCTCATGACCTCGAAATTTTTAACAGCTCTGAAAATAAATTAAAAGTTATGTTGATAACTTATAGTGAATGTGACAGTAATTTACCTCAAATAATTAAATTGACAGTATTTTTTAGTAAAAGGATTGGTTTATCAAATTTATAGTAATTGAAATCAAAGAACTGGTTTCATAAAATTTAAAGTAATTGACGTCAAAATGATAAGTTTTGTTAAACTGACAGTAATTGGCCTCAACGAATTAGTTTTTGGTGAACATTGGATTGCAGTTTGGATTAACATGACTCGTACCGCACCCACAGAGAGTGTTAGAGTTTACTCTAAATAAATAGTTCCATCAACATGTCAATCATCTTACTTAAGACCTCCATATAACCTTTAGCCATTGTCCCTGGGGTGTGGGGCGGGGGCTATACACTGAAGCATGGTGTGACACGTAGGAATGGTTCCCTCAGATTTAATAAGAGGTTTTATACACATGAAAGACTTTTGTACGTAAATGAACGCAGGTGGGATTTATATCTAATTTTGGGTAGGATGTTAATATTTACTTCCCAATAAGACGTTTTGTTGGTTTTAAAGCCAGTGATCAACCTGTTTGTGTATTTTAACATCACGTGCGAGGACATGAAGATTTTATGGAATATTTTTATATCATTTGGAAATTATACATTCGTTACACGGGGCGTTTATTGCATAATAAGTTAGTTTTTATTTGTTTTCCTCAATATTATTTATTGGATAAATAGTCGATTTTGCTTTGTTTTCCTCAGTAATATTTATTGGATAATAAGTCGATTTTGCTTTGTTTTCCTCAATGTTATTTATTGGATAATAAGTCGATTTTGCTTTGTTTTCCTCGATATTTTTTATTGTATAATAAGTCAGTTTTGCTTTGTTTTCCTCAGTATTATTTATTGTATATAAGTCGATTTTGCTTTGTTTTCTTCAATATTATTTATTGGATAATAAGTAGATTTTGCTTTGTTTTCCTCGATATTTTTGTTATTGTATAATAAGTCGGTTTTGTTTTGTTTTCGTCAATATTATAAGTCCCTCTTAACATGTGCGGATGGCCTGAATTTCAGTCTTTTTTTTTAAAATTCAATAGTATTTTTCGACTCGGTGCATAAGCGTATGCATAAGCATGTTCCACATCTCATTATACAGCTGTGAATATGGCGTATATATAATGTTTGTTATATGACCTCTAATAGCAAACAGCGTCTACTAGAGCTGTAAATGGGGCATCCGGTAATACTCCAGTATAAGACGAGGCCAGCTACAAACTGCACATACCCAGATCTGCCATCGTATAATGCGCCGGCAGTTCTGATCTGTGCAGTCTGCTAGGAATATCAGTAGAACAAATAACAGATTTTATCTACTGGCGCTTTATTCTACGGCAGATCTGGATTATTCTCTTTTGCAATTCGACTCGACTTATAAGCGAATACATACAGTGTGTACCGCTTGTTATATGATAATAGCTAAACAGTGTATACTGTTTTCTTTCAGAGGTAATATAGAAATCACTGAATAGACGCGTTGATTTATGATACTGAATAAAGTACTCTTCAAGTATATCCATTATTGTTTGTTGGGCACAGTTTGCTAACAAGGAAGTTCCCATTTGAATTTTGTTGCTATTCGTGGTATCTTAGTAAATGCACGGGCCTTTAATAAAAAGTGCGAGGCTAGCTTTGCTAGATTCTGTTCATTCGTCAAAATTTAATTTATACAGAAAGTGAAGATAGTCATCAAGTATTTTCAAAGTTATATCAATGATTTTATCATACGGGTCCAAACAATATATTCGGTAGTTGAAAAACTTGGGATTTTTCACACCGTATCGTTAATCATGATTGAAAATTGCAATTTCGCCAAAACCCAGACCATTTAAAATGCAGCTCAGAAACGATGAAAATTTAAGGCTTTCACGTTTCACCAAAAGAAAAGAACACAGAATTTCAAGATTGTATTTCTGAAGCTAAAGGAAGTACGAGGGATATTAGCATCATATCACACTTCAAATGACTGAAATCTTCTTCTGAGCGGCCTATACCAGGATATATAAAAAAAACACCGGAGATGACATTGCTGATATAATTATGGTCATCCTTTTGCAATTTTATAAATCCATACCTTTCTGATACACGCTGGCATTCTCTAACTTGTCACCCAGTTAACAAATCGGATGCACGTTTTACATAACCTTATCAGTGACCTAGTTAACAAATCGGATACACCTGGAAATTATCTTACTAGTGACCTTGTTGAAAAATAGGATACATGCGGCTTTTACCTAACAAACCAAGGTAACAAATTGGGTAAACTTGGTACTTATTTTACTAGTGACGTAGTTAACAAATAGGTTCACGCGGGACTTATCTTACTTGCGACCTATTTAATAAACGGTTACACGCGGGACAGTATCTTACCAGTGACCCAGCTGACAAATGGGTTTGGCTAAAAACTGATTTATTCTCACTTTTGTTTTTCGTGTGGCATACTAATATAAATCTTCGAATCAAATGAATTTTTGAATCACTTTGAAATGATGGCTCAATATAAGATAAAATCTACAATAAGGAGATCCTAATACATACACAATGCGTTTAACAGTTTATTCATGTTAAGTTGATTGCTGATTGTTTAACAAGTTATATCAAATTATACATTATACATCAGTCGAAACACGCTTGGGTCTTTCCTGTGATTTTTGAGGGGAAAAAAACCCACAAAAAACAACCCACGAGGGAAATATTACCGTGGCCGCCATTGCATATGCATATACTTCGTTTACCTAATAATGTCGTGTGCAAGAGTTCATTACGCAAAATTCGATTGAGATGAGTTATTGTTGCAAAATAAATACTCCAAAGTTTCATTTTTAAGCATTACTTACTAAAGCACAGGTCTCAAAGGTTATGACGGCGCAAGCACAAGGAATACTTGCAGACAATTTAAACCAAATGCGTGCTTACATTTTTTTTAATTCAAATGTTGTGAATAATATTAAAACATAAATGTTCAAGTATTTCATTATTTATTGAAACATCGTCGAGTCTTATTTTCAGGATTTGTCCTATTAGAAGACTATTTATTCACACATCTATCCAGCCATTCGTCCGACCAAAACCGAACGATTTGGGAAGTATCACACGATTACCTCCGAGTCTCTTACAGAGAGTCGCAGTTATTTTACTTCTATTAGAAGGAGATCGGGATGACCACGGACCAAGGTTTAGATGACCCAGTGGTCAGAACAGACTTACGCAACGATATATTCTGAAATTGTACGAAATGTGAGTAAGGTGGTTGTCTTGGTGTGGCTTTAGAGAAAGAGGTACTGGGAAAACACGGTGGAAACCCAAGATCTTTTGTGGACAAGAAACATACCCTTCCTTAAAGAAACAAAAGACCCGTGGACCGATGTAAAGTGAGCGTATTATCCAGGGTCTAATTAGGAGATAGCAATGTTTGTTCGAATGGTTACGCTGAAAGGGAGCCAAGTCAGATTTATTTAGTTTATTCAATACTCCATAATGCGATCTGTGTAGATTCGCGCAGGTGTGTGTGTGTGTGTGTGTGTGTGTGTGTGAGAGAGAGAGAGAGAGAGAGAGAGTATGCATGTCTGGTGGTGTGCGTTAGTAATTATCTCGATAACAATTGCAGATGTGTGCAACCTTTGACAATAGGTGCCCGCACATAGGGACAATGATGAAGCATTTGGTCCCCCTCTAGATTTCACCTCTAGACATGTTTTGTCTTACATCCGTAAAACTTTATAGCTGACCACTACATATAATCCCCCTACCCCACCCCAAACTAATTCTTCGGGCGTCCTTGCCTGTGGCATGACATTTTGAATCGCAACATTTGCTGTTCAAAGTAGAATGACAGCAGATCCTTACTATAGAAGGTTTTCAAGAAAGAATATATATATATATATATATATATATATATATATATATATATATATATATATATATATATATATATATATATATATATATATATATATATAGTAAGGTTGATCTGAGCTTTAAGTTTCTTGTTGTGTCCTTCTCAAGAGCGTTCGTGTTAAACTACTACTACTACTCCTAATACTGCTACATATTTTATAATTATTCTGGAGCCGCTGATTTCATTATTATTAATATGTATGTATGTATGTATGTATGTATGTATGTATATATATATATATATATATATATATATATATATATATATATATATATATATATATATATATATGTGTATATATATATATATATATATATATATATATATATATATATATATATATATATATATATATATATATATATATATATTTGCGTTTGTGTGTGTGTGTGTGTGGATTTATGTATGAATTATACATGTACATATTTTTGTTCTGAATATGAATCGTTCTACGCACTTTACGCACGACACATTAGAATCTGAATTAGAGCGCACCAAAACCGTCTCCACCCACGTTTATGTATTTTATTTCAAGCCGTGTCCTCTAGTAAATAATGTTACGATGATATATGAATACTATCAGTATTTCTTTTATTTCATGAAAAGAAAAACTTTAATGCAAAAACATTTAGTTTTTGCTTATGTTCCACCACGCCCTGTTATTTCTAATGTTGCGAATGGAGCGTACATTAGATAGGACTTTTTGGCACCTTCCCTGGTGGTTTCATTTGTCCAAGAGATGACGATATTTTGGAACGTGACATAAAGCTTTATATTAATTAATAGTGGATACAGTATCCAGACTCCAAATCTGTTTATTTCAACGATTAGGAAATATATTATTTCCTGTGCTCAGAATACGTGCCACTGTCCATGATTTTACGTGCTAACTGTAATAATACAATTTTGTTGTACAGAAAGATTTGGTTGAACTGACTCACATTGTTGATTTTCTTTAGAAATTCTGAATGTTATCATTATAATCATTTAATTTCCCCGATTAAACTTTTGAAAATCCTTAGGGAAATGTAACATCATGCTCATATTTTTAAGTACACTTTAATCAAAAACAAAAATTACATTATGAAAGCACTGCTTTCGTCATTAAAGTCGAATAATAATAAATAAAAGCAATAATACACTAATTTTCCCCTCATTTCTTGAGCTGAGAAATGGCCTTAAACCCCAAAAAATAACTACAACCGCCTCATACTTAAAAGAAGACAAGGTGACTATATGATACTAGACTGTCACTAGTAACAAAAACAGGCATTTTGAATTTTCGAAATGGGCTCCGTGGTTTGCAGTACAGTGGGTTGAATACTTATAATATGACATATGTATGGGATTTTTTATATTCTGGGCCTAATTGTTTATATTGAGAAAGGGTACAGTAGAAAGCCTGCAGTAAAATTAAAACTATAGATAGTCTGGATTTGGTGGCAGAAACTGAGTCTAGACTTAAATGATATAATCAGTTGGATTAAATAAATTGTAATTCTGTGTTTAAATCTGACCAACTAAAGGAATGAAACAGAGACAGACTTTATGACGTAATGTGACATGTGATCTTTCTGCTATGTCGAGGAGACATATATGATGGCTGTGTGAGAAGAAAACAAAACAACAACAAGTGTTAATGTCTGCATTTGCCGCTGCAAGACCAGTGTAGGTAAATTTGTCGAGTTTGCTGAATAATAATTTGCGCAAATTATTATAAAAAAATATTAATGAGGACTCATCAAAGTGCTTTATTTCACACACCCATCCCCGAACCCAACAACAAAACCATCGACTTCCGTATCCGGTCAAGCTTTTTGTATAAGTAAATAATAAGCGTTTTCACCATGTACGTTTGCAATGTAGTCTGCATATACATGTTGCAATAATGGGTGTTTTATTTTGGGGAGTGACTAGGGCTACTGAAAAAAGTAGTTGGAGATAGTACGCGAGGTATACCTTAAATACTTCATTTCAGACTATAATGTTGATTTTACTATTGTCAATGATATAAGTTAGGTTGTAAACAGGCATCACATTCTTCATTTACAGACACAATATTTCTATTTCATCTTGTAATTATTCATTAAAAGACTACATGAGGCAACAGTACACATTGTTCGGTATTCGAAATACATAACTAAACTCCGGCGTTTCAAATGTGTCCTTGCGTGTTATTATTCATGTTCTAATGGACTGAATACAGTGTAAAGGCTTTGGCTTTTATTATGGACGAAAAGCAGTTAAATGCTAATGGACTAAACAGCCAGTCTATAGTGATTGAGTTAAATGAGTTTTATTCTCTGTGGTAAAAATAAATGACACTGACAACCTACCAATCTATGTTTTCCCGTTCAAAAGCAAGGCATAGACAAATCGGTCTATCGTCAGTGATGTAAATGGAGCCTCTCAGTCTCACAAGCATCGGTAATGCCACAAGCGCCTGTAAATGCCACATGTGACATAGAAAATAACGTGTCTGAAACACAACAAAATTTATCAAATGTGCTGACTCTTCAGAAATAGAATTAAATGATATCCATCTGTTTCGAAAACATCACAGTTTTTTTCGGTGCACTTATATATCTTCATTGACACAGTAATGACACCTTCATTGTTTCATCTTACCCTTTATAGCTTGCATAGCCTCGTTACATTTGCTTTTCTTGATTAAAGAACAATTATTATTTTATGAATACTTTTACCTATTTCTGAACGTTTATACAGTGCTTTGTGAATGTTGTTGTAAATCGAACCTTTTTTGTAATTACTAGACCAAATAATGTGAGTTTTCGCCACTACACTCTACCAAAATGTATAAGGGTAACTTCTCCAAAGTACGTAAATATGTAAAGACAAACAAATAGAAATATATATACATACAGAGAGAGAGAGAGAGAGAGAGAGAGATGTAAATATACACCAGACAGAATGAAAAGTGTTATCCCTAGATTCCTATAGAAGAATGCTTGATAATAATAGGCAGAATTAATATTTTAATACAAATAATACTATCATACAGGTCAGAGAACGTTTAATTCGTACTCTACGGAGATTCGAACCCATGTCCGCGGGTAAACGGTATTTCCTCACGACTAAGCACACATCACCTAATAAATGATGTTACTCAATCGGATTAAATGTACTCGTGTGTAGCAGACACACTCAAATGACGACATAGTAATTAATTCTCATGTATCAACACAGTCATTCCGGATTCCTATGAAAGAAATCAAGGTATATAGAATTAATTGTAGAGAATTATAAATATACAGCAGACAGGACGAAAAGTGATATCCCTGGATTAACAAAGAAGAATTCTTGATAATAGTAGGCAGAAGTAATATTTCAATACAAGAGATGGACAGGTAGATAAGCAAAGGCGGAGATATACTGTCCATCCTCGTGAACTATCGCACGAAATAATCGGCGTACAAACAAAAGACGCACTCGCACGTAGACTTAAATGAATAAAGACCACAAATGGATAAACAAGGGACATGATTGAGTGGAAAGTAAACACCTAGCAGAGATAAACAATCTTCATCTAAAACAATATGACAGGTACCGCAGAGGCTGTACTTAATCAATTAAGCAATTATGACGCTTGCAGGTGCAATTTCGACATTATATGTCACAACAACGTAAATGTTACAATTCATTTCTTATAATGGTAACCCTCTCGTTAGAGTCGCCGGCTAACATACGAACGTGAATGACAGGCGAGAAAAGAACCAGGTAATATCGCAACCGCATTGTCACTTTATTGCAGTTACAAGCGCTTTTTGACACTTGTAACGGGTGATGCTGTCAGCGATGAAAATGGAGACGCTGCCTATCGGTTGAAAACGTGTCATTCTAGCAGTAGTTCGTCACACACAAACACACACACACATACACACACAATCTTCCAGGCAAAACAAAATAAGACGAAACACCGCCTTACAAGTGCTAACCAATTTATAACTGGTAATTAAACATGTTCTCAGTATATACTTTCCCCTGGGAGTTGAAAAATATATGCGTTCCACCATCAGGTGGGGCCAAATAAATAAGATCCTTATATACTTTAGTTTTATTAAGACCCAATCAACTATATTTTTGTTTAAAAGAACACTGGCGAATCTAAGCAGAGAATTAGCTGAAACTCGAAATGTAAACAATAATGCACTGCTGGTGTCAGGAGTCTCTCTCTCTCTCTCTCTCTCTCTCTCTCTCTCTCTCTATATATATATATATATATATATATATATATATATATATATATATATATATATATATATATATATATTTGGCTGAGAAAGTGTGTAGAGGGTCATGGGCAGTACTCTCGGGGATGCAATGACATATTGTTCACTAAGGAAAAACAGCAAGTGATGAACAACACACTGATAGTCTGATAGTCTTAACTATTGAAATACCCCTTGTATAATAAAAGTCATATGGTGCAACGTGACAATCACGGTATATCGTGTGCGCGGATTTTAATACTCATAGTATGTGGTTATATTCTCTGTTTTTTATTTGTTTTCTTTTTTTCTTCATTTTTTGAGGGTGTTTTTGCGGGGGGGGGGGGCAAATAAAGGGGTCCAAGAAATAAACTTGCAAAGTACATTTTTTGTGGTATATTCACGACGCATTTATTCGCAAACCTTTAATAAACTGGTATCCAGCCATCTGTTCCTCTCACTCCTTAGCAATAAAAGCGAATAAGCAAGCGCCACAAACGAGAGAGAGAGAGACTTAAAAATTACCCGTTTGTGAATGAGACAGTCCCAGAATGAATGTTTTGACAGAGGTCAACTCACACGACATTTGGGGGGTTTTCATGCAATGCTAATTAAGTTTTTAATTGATAGTCTCACTGACTGTAGCTACGTCTCCCCAAGCCTCCGATTGCTGGTATCAGTAGTATAGAGTGACAATCTCAGTACAATTCGGCACGATATGTCAGTGTCCTATCAACCAGACTGGCATACACGTTCTAAACGGGCACAAGAGAAAGGTTGAACTATTTTACTAGGGGGCGAAACTTATGTGAAAGGCGACGGACGATGCTGGAGATCAATAGCATGCAACGTGTTTAAAACTGTAATGCTATACGTAGAGACTTCAATGAAATTTCTATCAAGATTACTGAAAATATGTACTGAGGATAGATGAAATCATCACAACAGGTTACCTTCCAAATATGACAAAGGCAGAAGTACTTAATCTTTTCTAACAATCCAAATGCCAACATAATTCGGTCTGCTCTGAATTAGTGATATGAAATTTGAGATCTACCTCTAGATGCATGCTTCGGCTATTCACTGCGTATATAGGTATCCTTATCGGAGAGATCCTTTGTATTTGACAGTGTCTATACTATACGTCAATCTATACTATACGTCAATCTCACAGGGACTGGTATCGTTGCTTACAATGGACCTATCATAAATGTATTATTAGTAACTACAAAGGAGG
Organism: Sinohyriopsis cumingii; assembly: GCA_028554795.2. Classification (NCBI taxonomy): domain Eukaryota; kingdom Metazoa; phylum Mollusca; class Bivalvia; order Unionida; family Unionidae; genus Sinohyriopsis; species Sinohyriopsis cumingii. Next base: position 108,114,868 of record CM068828.1, on the reverse strand, counting down.
ACACTTGTCTCCTTGCTCGCGCGACCTATTTAAGAATAAACGCTGATATTTCAAGCTTAATAAATTTGGTACTGATATTTAGCTCATGCATGCGACTGTGTATCCCTGTCAAAAGTTTGACTTAATATCATACCTTTAAGGAATGGCAAATCATTTTCCCACGATACTGCTCGACATGGTCGCAATCGCGCCCGCTTAGTATTCAAGCGAGATCCCGCTGAATGGAATACTGTCTTCTCATTGGTTAAAAAAAAATGACGTCATGTATTTATTTATAACTTATTTTCAGTTGGCCGATGAGAAGGTAGTATTCCATTCAGCGGGTTGTTCTTGCATATTAAGCGAGCGCGATCATGGACATGTCGCGCAATTGTCCTGAAGTATATATGTAAATCTGGTAGTAGGTTTTACCAGAGGCGTAGCTGGGGGGGGGGGCGGGGGGGGCAGGGGGGTACATATGTCCCCGGGCGCCAAGGTACAGGGGCGCCAAAATGAGGCTTACAACGTTACATTATAATAAGTAAACAAGGGTAACATTCAAAAATGTGATTAAACGGGGAGGGGGCTGGGGCTCCAATTTTATAGTTCGTCCCCGGGCGCAAAATATCATAGCTACGCCTCTGGGTTTTACTGTTTATTTATCCTTTTTTAAAAGCTTTTTGATCGTGTACAATATACATATTAAACTATAGTTTTCTCTTCTAGAGAAAGGTATTGATGAAAATATGTTTAAAGGTTTAAAAAGTAAATTTGTATTCTTCTTTGAAAAGCTGTGCACGAACACCGGATGGACTAACCAGATATTTTAATTGCATTTTAGGAACATGACAAGGAGATATTCCAAGCCCAATTCCTTTTTGTCTTTTTTATTGATGATTTAGTTAAAAATTTACAAACTAAGTGTAATAGGAGTATTTTAATCACAAAGAATAAATTGGGATGTTTGCCTTATTGTATGCAGATGATGTGGCTAAATTGGGATGTTTGCCTTATTGTATGCAGATGATGTGGCTAAATTGGGATGTTTGCCTTATTGCATGCAGATGATGTGGCTAAATTGGGATGTTTGCCTTATTTTATGCAGATGATGTGGCTAAATTGGGATGTTTGCCTTATTTTATGCAGATGATGTGGCTAAATTGGGATGTTTGCCTTATTGTATGCAGATGATGTGGCTAAATTGGGATGTTTGCCTTATTGTATGCAGATGATGTGGCTAAATTGGGATGTTTGCCTTATTGTATGCAGGCGATGTGGTTAAATGGGGATGTTTGCCTTATTTTATGCAGATGATGTGGCTAAATGGGGATGTTTGCCTTATTTTATGCAGATGATGTGGCTAAATGGGGATGTTTGCCTTATTTTATGCAGATGATGTGGCTAAATGGGGATGTTTGCCTTATTGTATGCAGATGATGTGGCTAAATGGGGATGTTTGCCTTATTGTATGCAGATGATGTGGCTAAATGGGGATGTTTGCCTTATTGTATGCAGATGATGTGGCTAAATTGGGATGTTTGCCTTATTGTATGCAGATGATGTGGCTAAATTGGGATGTTTGCCTTATTGCATACAGATGATGTGGCTAAATTGGGATGTTTGCCTTATTGCATGCAGATGATGTGGCTAAATTGGGATGTTTGCCTTATTGTATGCAGATGATGTGGCTAAATTGGGATGTTTGCCTTATTGCATGCAGATGATGTGGCTAAATTGGGATGTTTGCCTTATTGTATGCAGATGATGTGGCTAAATTGGGATGTTTGCCTTATTGCATGCAGATGATGTGGCTAAATTGGGATGTTTGCCTTATTTTATGCAGATGATGTGGCTAAATAGGGATGTTTGCCTTATTGCATGCAGATGATGTGGCTAAATGGGGATGTTTGCCTTATTGCATGCAGATGATGTGGCTAAGGGGTCGTCCATTAGTTATGTCAACAAAATGGGCGGAGGGGGTTTGAAGAAGTTTGACAATTGTTGACATGGGGGAGGGGGGAGTTCAAGATAAATTGACGTCAACAATGTTATTTTTTTACAGTCAATTTAATAAATCAAAAAATAGGAAATTAGACTGTGCGTTGGTATGGCACACACTCGCTCGCCCGTCAACAGCCCACCAGTTTAATCCTAAACCGGTTGAGCTCTTGCCAAGGAAGTCATAGTCTTGCATCATCATATTTTGTTTTTATTCAATGTAGATTGTACACTTTAGACAGATTAACCACATATGGTATTAATCTGAAGAAATTAATGAATCAGCCACTATGCCCATTATAACAATTGAGGAACATTTGGCTTCCCCATGGGAAGATGATAGAAGCTAGAATATAAAGTCTCGATTTTTTCATGAATTCAAAGTGTTATAGTCAATTTGAAATCTGTTAAACAAGTAAAAAAATGTATTAAAATTTATTTGTAGACCTTTTAATTTCCATAATTCTATTTTTAGCATAAAAGCCATCCGTATAAAATATTGTTAGTTTGTGGGGGGGGGGGGTAAAAAATTTTGACATAATTTTATTAGGGGGGTCACTGAAAGTTTGACAGTTGTTGACAAGGGGGGAAGGGGGAGGGTAAAATATTGCCTAAAATTTGTTGACATAATTAATGGACGTCCCCTAAACTGGGATGTTTGCCTTATTGGATGCAGATGATGTGGCTAAACCTGGATGCTTGCCTTATTGTATGCAGATGATGTGGTTAAATTGGGATGTTTGCCTTATTGTATGCAGATGATGTGGCTAAATTGGGATGTTTGCCTTTTTGTATGCAGATGATGTGGTTAAATTGGCATGTTTGCCTTATTGTATGTAGATGATGTGGTTAACATGGGATGTTTGCCTTATTGTATGCAGATGATGTGGCTAAATTGGGATGTTTGCCTTATTGTATGCAGATGATGTGGCTAAATTGGGATGTTTGCCTTTTTGTATGCAGATGGTGTGGTTAAATTGGCATGTTTGCCTTATTGTATGTAGATGATGTGGTTAAATTGGGATGTTTGCCTTATTGTATGCAGATGATGTGACTAAATTTGGATGTTTGTCTTATTGTATGCAAATGATGTGGCTAAATTGGTATGTTTTCCTTATTGTATGCAGATGATGTGGTTAAATTGAGATGTTTTGATTATTGTATGCAGATGATGTGGCTAAATTGTGCTGAAATTGTCTGGTTATCGCAACAACAAATTAATGCCACATATGAATTCCGTCTTGAAACAGGAATGAAATTAATCTATCAAAAACAAATAATAATTGTCTTTCGAAATGGTGGCTTCCTGATAAATTATGAGCTTTGGTATTATAGGGGTAAACCTATTGAAACTATCATTTTATAAATATATGTGGTTGCCTTTCACATTGAGGTTGAGCTAGACGTAGGCAAAAAAAGACCATGTTGGCATCACAGATGTTGAATGAAGTATGTAGAATATTTAGGTATGAGCACACATTTAGAAGATTCCCTACCCATGATATGTGATATATTTAAAATATATGATGCTATGGTGAAAACAATTTTATATTACGGCTCAGAAATATGGTAGAATGAATATTCAACAGAAATATAATCAATTCAACACAGAGTCTGTAAAAGATATCTTAACGTACCAAATACTGTGAATAATTAAATTATTTATAGTGAATGTCGACAATACTATCTGAGTATAGCTTATATGTTCAGATGTGTAAAATACTGGACAAAAATGATACATATGCCGACAAGCAGATATCCTTTGAAATCTTATATTTTTTCTTTAAAAAATGGATGGTGCCAGCAAAAGCACATGGAACAATCAAGTTAAAATGTTTTATTCTCTCGTGGTTTTGGTTACGCATGGCTAGCGCAAGAAATGGGTGGTGGAAACAGTTTTTTGAGTATGTTCAGAAAACGTCTATTTGATTCGTCGTTAGAAATTTGGTCAAGTAAAACAGGCGATTCTAATTAAGCATGGCAACCACGTGTAAACAATGTAATTCATGATAACAGAATGTATAATGGATAGTAAATATGTATCCCGGCTCATGACATGCTACAATGATTTGTAATATTTCATAAAAGTAACCGTGTCGATGATCAGTGCGCTTCATGTCACGTGTCAGTGATCGAAACATCGTGTCTCTCACGCGATTGTGCCCCTCCTGCATCCCCCCCCCCCCATTTGGTAACTCCTAAAATTCCAGTTAGGGGCCCTAGGTGGCCCAGAGGTATATGGCGCTTGCTTACAGATCACTGGCATCTCCCCTCTGTCCGTGTGGGTTCGAGTCTCGGCCCGGTCAACATGGGTATGTGATAAAGTTTGCCAGTACCTTCCCGTGTGTCGGTGGTTCTTCCCTGGTTCTTTTCCGGGTTCTTCCTCCAATAAATATACTCGCCGTCATGTATAGCATTATCATGTACCGAAAAATGGTGTTACACCCCAGATAACAATAACAACCATTTGAATTATATGTCTTCTCCTAACTCAAAAGGAATTCATTAGTAGCTACGTACGAGGCATTCACATTTTGTATCGACATGCATACGGCAATGATAGTAATGTGTAATGCTATGTTTAGCCGCCTTTGCATTCCAATGTGGATGAAGTAAATGATATCTTGGCACAGAAAAGTTCGTGGAACACAAAGAAATCTACGCGGTTGCATTTCAGTGCTATAGAGATTTTTCAAAGGAAAGTGAACAAGTGAAAGAAAACTTGTAGAATTTTTTTTATTAAAGATGTCTTTCACTGAAGTACAATTATCGCTCTTGAAAACCACGATTAGTTATTATGGACAATGTATTGCCATTGTTTGAGGGAGAGGTGGAGATTTGTTCATCTGTTACAAGTCTTCACTTTCGTAAACAAATATTTATTTCCTTTAACATGAGCATCAAATGTAAAATGTCCCAAAATTTTCACCATTGTTTAATCTTTGTCACGAAGATCATTTAGGATCTGTACTTTTTTAGAGTATAAATGTACAAGTGTTGACTGAAACGACACTGAACGTAAACAGCATTCAGTCATCATTTCGCTAGCTAAATCATCATCATCATCATCATCATCATCATCATGCATGAACAGTTTTCATCTTATCTTACTCAGAACCATACATATTGTTACAGAATGCATTTTGGCCAAATTTATATTTTCACGGTGTCTGTTTTATGGTAACACCAATCGTATGAATTATAGTGATATATCTTGACTGAATTTGTGAGCTTTCAGGCCTATCTTAAAATGATACTTCTTCCTACATATGTAATCCATGCCAAACGCCTGTCTTCGTCTCAGTTTCGGAATGGTATTTAATACTAACAATAACAAAGGATGTGATGCATAATTTCAGAGAGCCTCCGATGACAGGAGATCTTCTGTGGAAAGGCGACCATCAGACGAGAAAAGATCTTCCGTCGATAGGACTTCCTTTGCTGCCCCAACCGCTTCAGGTTTTGGAGATGACGATGAGAGTTTTAACATTCTTACTAGAAGGAAGGTTGGAAAGAGTGAAACCAACAGACAGGTTTCAGAAATCATGGCACCAGACTTCGGAAAGGCCACTTTCTCAAAATCCACGAAAGCGTTTGATGAAATCGTAAGTTGCAGGATCCCTTGGGGGAAGCAGAATGCACGTGTAACAGTGATGGGTGTTTTAAATAAGGACACTACAATGGTTGTAGATATCCATTTTTGATACAAGTTATTTATTCAAAGGCAAAACACAAATTGTATTAAAAGGGAGAATCTGCATCGCTACACATTTAGGCGCAAAAGGCTTAGAAAATGAAAAGAAAGAGATTAATCAAATTATTTTTGTCAGATTAATTACTTTTTGATGGTCAGAAAAGGTATTTATAAATTCGACTAATTATTTAAATTATCTCAGATCTTAAAGAAATCGTGTTTTCACCGAGACAAGAACTTACATAAATTTATACAAGCTTCAGACGTTCTTCCTGACGTTAGAATGACGTAACACGTTAGAATATACATACTTTCTTCTTGTTCTAGTATTACACTTATAATTTAATTTACATTGTATTACACTTATAACTTACCTATTATTACACTTATAATTTAATTTACATTTTATTACACTTATAAATTACATAGTATTACACTTAGAATTCAATTTGCATTATTACACTTACAACCCGAGTATTACACTTATAATTTAATTTACATTGTATTACACCTTTCCGGTGGCCTAGTGGTTAGAACGTCCGCCTTGGATGTGGGAGGTCGTGGGTTCGATCCCCGGCCGAGTCATACCAAAGACTTATAAAAATGGTACTAACAGCTGCCTCGCTTGGCGTTCAGCATTAAGAGATTAGTGTTATGACTGGTCGGCCTGGCGTCAGGATAATGTGACTGGGTGGGACATCATGCTACATGTCTGCGGCATCATGTTCCAGTGGTTATCACTATAAACTGCCACACTGCAGACATCGTAACAATATGACTGGAAAATTGTTAAAGCTTCGTTAAAATTCAAATCACACACTCACACACATTGAATGACACTTATAAATTACATAGTATTACACTTATAATTTAATTTACATTGTATTATGCTTGTATTTTATATTGTATTACACTATAATTTAAAGTGTATTACACTTATAATTTCAGTATTACACTTACTTTTTGCAATGTATTACACTTGTAATTTACATTGTATTACACTTATATTTTACATCGTACTACATTTTTAATATACATTTATTTCCAAAGTTGTAGGTCTAACTGACAAACTTACTGATTAAAGTTTGATTGATTGATCGACTTTTTACTGCTGAAATATTGATTGAAAACATTTCTTTTAATAGAATTGTTTTAGATCTTTATTATTTTGTTGGTATTTAAGTGAGATTAAAGATGAAGTTATATAACCTTCTGGGTTTCGTTATAGTTCCTGGTATGTTAGCTTGCGATTTGATTAATTCCGCTCTTCAACAGTTCAAATGATTTATTTATTTATTTAATAGCAAACTTTCCAAGACGAAGATGAAAAACGTTCGTCTTCGATAAGCGTCGATGAAAATCAAAACGGTGAACACGGTGACAACTCAGACCAATCTACCGAAAGATCCACTGAACATTCGGACGAACAAAGCATATCATCAGTGGAATCTTTTGAGGCCAGCACGGGAAACTGGATCAAGTTCGCTCAGACTCGTTTCCAGGTTAAGTCGGCCTTTAGCTACGCGTGTTCACCGCTTCAGCAGCCGCTGCTACCTAAAACGGAGAAGGCAGACATTCTGGTAGGACTAATTATTTGACATTTCAAACGTTTAAAAAAAATTTCGCAAAGAATAAAATGAATTTAGAATAATATTTCGTAACAATTTCAACATGTCCATAATGACTTAAGAAGTCACATATATTTGAGAATCTCAAAGATCAATTGCATACGCTTGAATATGAGATATTCATTTATTCACCTAATCAGGTAAGACTTTTGTAAGAAACGGAAGTTCAAGTTTGCAAGTTATGTAACGAAGCTACATTTTCTAAACATATTGTGGACGAAACTTGAAATAAGCTCAAAACTCTGAAATCAAATATGTTGCTTTAAAACTTATATTTTATAATTCAGTTCTCAAAACTTGTTTCTTAAAAGTGTCGTAAATTTTTTTTACGTTATCTTGTCAGTTTATTGATTCGATGTAATATTTAAAGTACAAATTTACTGTACGCCACTAAGGAAGACTTGACTCAAAGAAATGAGCATTTCCGTCGGAAGAAATGTTTCGATATACACTTGTTCCGGACAAATATGTTTACTTTTATTATGGATATGGTTGTTTGTGAACATAGGCCCATATTCACAAAGCTGTAAACTTGAATGCGCTGTCGAACAAATTTGGTTAATTTTTTTTCTTCTTCTTCTAATCGATAATGAAGAAGAGGAACAGCATGCTACTGGTTTAAATATTGAAGTTATCTGGTTTAAGGATGTTGTAAAATGTAATTGGTTGTTGTGTGAAAATTCAATAAAAAAATAATGAAGTTAATGGAAATATTTTTAGTTTGGGTGTGCAATCATGTTAACAAATTTCGTAAATTTAGGGCCAGGCTGCTCCGTTACAATTTTCCTCAGCTGGACTGCACTCTTAAACTGAAATTCGGGTCAATAGTAAAGAATTATTTTGTTAAGATTCTCATGCAACAAATTTCCCAGACCTCCAGAATTAACAAATCTTTCCATTTAGATTAATTTCACCTCTTCAGACATTTCTACAATGATAATTATTTTCACGATCAAACATTTAGTTTAAGCATGTAGTCAATAGAAAACGTTTTGCAAAAGTGGGACCAAGTCCTTAAGGAAGACCTTTCCAATTTTGATGCAGTGTACAGAAAATATGCTTTGCTTTAATGCGTTTTTTCAAATGTGTTCATATGTTTTGGAGCAGGATTTTTGCATGTGTTTTCTTAATTTCAAGAAAAAGATTTGAAGCCCCTATGTATATCTATCACTTTAGTGTACTTACCTGTACAACGGTTAAATGTAATATATGGATTTACTGTGCAACTATTGCCTTGTGATCGACTAGAAATTAATATTTCCCTTTAATGAATCCAGACAATTGATCGATTTTACTGTTGGCACATCCATTACACCACGTGCTCGCCTTGATTGCACATGCTGATTATGAACCCTAACCATGATCGATAATAGCACTACATCTATTTATTTTTTTTTTTGACGTACGCAAGTCCCCACTGACTTCATATTGGAACAAATTGATTGGTAACTCTAGACGTGCTCTGGCAAAATAATTCTTATTTAAATAATGTCAGTTTTATTTTTGTTCTTGTTGCGCGTTATGTTCACACTGGTTTTGACCACGTGGTTTCTGAGCTTACTCGTGATAGCCGGTGACATTAATCCTAATCAGCACCCGATTCTACAGACTTCATAGTAGTTCCTCATACGACACATCTAGCTCGTCAGTTTCTTCTCGCAATCTGCTTTACTTTTTGCACCAATTCGCCATTACCGACTAAAAGGTATTTTGTCTAAAATACGATACACTGTATGCAGAATTGCAGGAATTTAATATTTTGGCCTTCACTGAAACTTAGCTTAATCCCTCCATTACTTCCGGTGACCTTTCCCTCCATTACTTCTGATGACATTTCCCTACATTACTTCTGATGACCTTTCCCTACCATTTTACCTAACCCATTTAGGAAATATCGTCTAGGCGATACTCACTGTGATGTCTTAATATAAACGGGAGAGTCACTTCATCTGAATCTGAATGTATACAGTGTAGGGCCAGTTACGACATAAAATTGCACCGGAAGAGGGAGCCACTAAAAAGTTAATAGAAGTGTTCAAGAACTGTCTTGAAGCTCTACACTGTTGGCGCGCACACAACACTGTCAATAATTCCAGTCCACAATGGCTTTTTCGAAGAAAGAATTTTAAATTGTTCTGTTCTTCATTTGCTCAACTACGAAACATCTACTGTTATTTGTTACTTGTTTTTCTACAAAGTGTATAGTTTCAAAATGAGGAAAAATTTGGCTTTTATTTTGGCGTTTTCGTCCTAATGATTTTAAAAATATATTAGGTGAGAGCCGGCACTAATCCTTCGACTACTTTTTAAAGGAATGTCAGACGGATCACACTACGCCTGTCTTGGAGTGTATGTAGACCCAGGTCCGATAACTTTTTGGTGACGCATCCTGCTTCACTGGTTTTGCAGAAAACATATACACATCTTGCTGCATGGGGTTGAACCTTCTCGACTCTTATCAACATCCTCAGTGTAGTACAGATCCTAGACGACACAACCATACTTTAATGTCGGTCGAAGTACAAAATTTTCTCAAACGACCTTTTGCTAAGACTTATGGTTACGATGGTCTAAATAACTGTATTTTGAATGAGTTGGCTTATGAACTCTTACATCCATTTTGTTTACTTTTTAACCAATCTCTTAAAGAATCAACCTTTGCAGACTCTTGGAAAGAAGCAAACGTTGTCCAATTTTAAAGAAGAGCAACCTTCCATCGTATCTGATTATAGATCAATATTTTTATTCGATAAAGCTGGAAAAGTGTTTGAAAGACTGGTTTCAAGCAAAAATTTAGTTGCTTCCGTAAAAATAGCATTCATGCCTTTTTAGTTTGTCTTTATTCGGGGTGATTCTACATTTAATCGATTAACATACTTCGATATGTGCAAAGCAACATATTCTGGTAAGGAAATTAGAGTTGTTTAGTGTTGTATTTTGCGATATAACTAAACGTTTCGAACGAGTGTGGCATAAAGGACTCTCCAAAAAATATATTGCTACTGGTATCACAGGAACCCTTATAAAATAGTTTTCTATCTAAAAAGCAGAATATGACGATTGATACTTCCGGGAGAGTTTTAAGAGCGGAGACGTTTAGAGCTGGTGTGCCCCAAGGATCAGTTTTAGGTCCCTTACTTTTCCGGGCATTCATATATATGATATATACACCGACTGCGTTTTTTGGCCCACAAGTCTTTTTCTGATCATAGATAATTCCATCGCTACCCCTCAGAATCTGGACTCTGACTTAAAAACAATTCCTCAGTGGGGGAAATAATTGGTTTGTATCGTTCTAAAATTGAATCCCTATCAATTTCTATGAAAATTAATAAACCCTTCCATCATCCACTATATTTGCTCAACCACAGAATTAAGGAAGTTGACGCTCACAAATATCTTGAAGGTTTTTTTTGAATGACTGCTCATGGTACAAGCAGATAGACTACATACAAACGGAGTGGTCAAGAATTAATGTAATAAGTAGACTCAAATTCCAAATTGACAGGAACTCTTTAAAAATTATATTTACAACTTTATACGATCTATTCTGGAATATGGTAATTTTGGTTTGGGACAAGCGCACATTACTCGAGAATAGAGAACTTGATAAATTGAAAAGTAACCAAGATGTTCCTCATGTCATGTTGACTATTCATTATTTTTTGTCATTTAAACTTAATATCGTCCGCCGTATGTTCATATATATTTACAACTTTCGAATCGTCAAAGGAGAAGAACATTTTAATCCATTTGCCTTCGTTCTAATCCATTACCTTCTATATTTGTACGTCATTTATTCTCCAATACAAAGTTATAAAATTAAATGTGTTTAAATTTAGCCTATCGAGGTAGAGGAAAGGTCATCCTCAATAATTAATGATCTTCTCCGTAATATAGGTAATTTCGTACCCAATTCCTTGCACGAAATTTTATTAGACTCAATTTCTCGACGTATGTCTGATGTACGATGAGTTACCCTTGACTGTCTGTTACAAGTATAGCTAGATAAATCACTATATTGTGTGCGTAGACTCGTCAATGCTCAATTTCAGTTAGTTTCATTTTAGAAACGGATGATTGTAAAATATGGGTAAAGTGTGGAAAGAGATTCTCTCTCTCTCTCTCTCTCTCTCTCTCTCTCTCTCATATATTGAGATGTTATTATGCCAGTCATACAGTTGTTGAGCAAACGAGTATTGAAATGTACAAAATTATAGATGCATCAGTACATCGGACCATCATATATCATTTTCTCATAATTATTAACCGAATACCTCGGCCTGTCCATTAAATAGCATACCAGTCCATTTACATAAATTGTTAATGCGTAGTCTCTACACTGCTAATTGAAATTATGTCCCAAATGCCTTCCAGCGCTTAAAGTTACAAAGGAACCAACCATTAACAATTAAAAAGACTTTAGCGGCATGTTTGTGAATCTAGCAAGGAATCACGCATGATGAACTATTATGAATTCGTATGAACTCTTAGTTCTTGACAGAATAACTTATGTAACAATAGTGTTTGCATCCTAATGTAAAACAATGATAACTCAAGACCTGTCATCTCGTCGGCGAATGAAAGCGTCTTGAATAGTTTGTGTTTAAAAGATCAATAAAAAGTGAAGAAACAAAAAATAAAAATGTATTTTTAGTTTCATGCAATATTAAAACTTCTTTACGAAGGGCAAAAATAATGATATGTTACCTGTAACAGTATTTTCGCTCAGTAGTACAGGTAACAACATATTGAAACATGATTGGTTTAAGTCATGGTCCGTGAGATTACTGATAAACGATACAAAAAGAAACGAACGGGAACGAATAAATCAGACAGGAAGGACACCACAAGTAATGCTAAAGAAACATTTTACTATTTTCCATTTTCAATGACCAATGATATATATGAAACCTGTTTCATGTTCGGAGCTTTATTTTGATCAAATTCATCGCTGTTATCATTTTTAAATCATCTACAGGCATCCCTAGCAGCCTGGGTCACAATTCTGAGAATCATGGGAGATTTACCGGAAGTTGATTACGGGGAATCCTTTGCTGTAGCTGGAGTGAGTATCAGGGACATTCATTCTATGCATCTAGCATTTTTCCATATATATATATATATATATATATATATATATATATATATATATATATATATATATATATATATATATATATATATATATATATATACGTGAGCACAGTAAGAATATGTTTCTATGTAACTAATGTAAAATAATGAATATATAAATATTTGGTTCTGAAAATCTGTTGGTAAGTTATATTTTATATTTGTAACAAGCTTCAGCACGGAAACTTCGTAAAGGTTATCACACAGAGAAGTCTTTACAGTTTACGAGATTTCAGTACGTACATCTAGAAACGAAAGAAAATTATAGCACGTATTTTTTTCCTTGTCAACATTTTTATGCAAGATATAATATTACCGCACTATATCAATCTATGTCAGAAACTAATCGCCTGCCTATTAGTCAACATCACCAATTGAAACCAAGATCAAAGACAGTTTCAAGTCTCATAGATCAAAGAAGTTTAAAAGTCTCATAGTAACAGTAAATTACACGCCTATCAGATGACACTCTAGAATACATCCAGAAATATATTATACGTGCAAAGTTTAACACAAATTAATCAGTGATTAAACTGATTCAAATATGTAAGTAGTATAAGGGGTCCTTGTAAATTTGTCCTTATGTTAGGGATCGCTAAGGACCAAAGAGAATTTAACATTAGTTTTTATTCAATATGAAGTTGAATGCGCTTGGTCCACTATGGAGTCTTTTGGAATTAGCATTAGTGTTGAGTCACTATCGTGTCTACGGAAATTCGACATGACGTTGCGATGGGATATAATTCTAATAGACTGAATATTGCCCGCCTCACACTACTTACGTCATCTTCCACTATGGTTTTTTTTTTTTTAAATCTTGCCCTTAATTTCAGAGCAATTGTAATAAAATCTTTTCCGCCCTAAGGAGACATGTGATTTTGGTAAAAAAAAAGTTGATTTTGCAAGTTCGGAATTAAGTTTTGTTATCCACTTTCTCCCTTAAATGATTATGTAAAGTTGTCTGTTTAAGTGCAAAATATGACAAAAAGTAAGTACGTTAATTGGGGATTACTGGATCATTATTAACTATAGTACGCGCAAGACGAATTTAAACTGGTGTTATTCCTATTTTGATCGCAAACCATAATTCCAGTTTTGAAAATATGTTTTACAAACGTTCAGTATTAGTACTTTCCAATATAATGGCCATTGTACGAGATGGTATCCATAATTAGAATAAGTCTACATTTCGAAATGATTATGATGTCTGAAGATTTTCTATGTATTCTGGCACAATATGGCTGCCAGTCCAGAGAACACTATTGAATTGCTGACGTTGTCCCAGCTGGCGGCACGACAGACAAGATCTGAGAGTGTGTGCAACAGAAACAGCCATTACTATTGAACATTGATTCAATCTGTCACGTGTCATAGTTCTATCAAGCCAAACTTTCCAAGTTAATAATTTGCAAATAGACTGATTTGCTGATTTATTCAAGTATGGCGTGTTTCTTGTTCACAGAAAAGCTCATGTACAAAATTATCGCTGGTTAAAATGTCGGTATTCTATAAGTATATAATCTTTATTCTTACAGCAATTACCACCAGTTGTTCAAAGAGTAAAGTCTAATTACCATAAGAAGTACTCAAAAAAGGACGTGGATGATGCATACAAAGCTTACACAGAGATGGTAAATTCTTTTTACCGTTGATGAACCTACTCGCCTTGATTCCTACCAGTATAAATACAGCTTTCACGAAGAGTTTATAATAAATACATTTATTTAGATTGGTTAAAATCACATCGTGTAACTCGGAAAACTAAAAGTTATTAGTTCCTAACACCACAATTGAATTATTTTGTATTCATACGCCCTTGGTGTGTTCATGTAAAGAATGATTCAAACTAATGCGTTTTATTTACTACTTAAGATAAACTTTTATTTTTTATAATTATTTGTAATAAGAAATGAACTTCATATGATGAAGGTTTAACGAGGTCCTTTCATGTATACATAGTGTATATTGGATTTTTAAGCTTCATGAATTCCATAAAATATTAAGCTATGCCATTAAACTTCATCGTGTAAAGATCGTGATGATATTCGAAGGTCCAACCGCATGTATAGCCCTCTCTTTCTCTCTTTTACAAATTTGTATTTTTGTTAAATTCACTTGGAAATGTCTCCATCTCATTAACATTAAAAGTTTTTTAAGTAATGAAAATAAATGGACACGAACGACCATTGTGTTTTTCTTACATACGAATGATCAACATGTTTAAGACATAACACAGACACAACATTCACGATTCAATGTATATGGAAGTCTTGAATATTTATAAGCTGTGAATTCTTTCAATTAAATGAAGAAATTAATGAACTTTGAGATGATGTGAATATATTTATTCTGTACGTCTGACAAATGAAACAATGCTAGACCTGATAAATTTACAAAACAGATTACAGGTTACAGATATCTTTTTCGTCTCTTTTTCAGTTTAAAGACCCATCTGCTATTGACAAAAAAGTTCCCTTCCTACCCGACAATAGGGAATCAATGTTGGAAAAAGTTCAATATATATGTGCTCTAGGCATATATAGAACCGATCTGAGGTAACACAAATTTTTCTTAAAAACTTTAGAATAAGAACAATATATTGTATTCAGCTGAGGATTCCTATGCATTCACCCTGACCTTTAAGTTTTTAATTTGGACATGTCTCGTTGGAGATAAGGTCCATGGCGCCACCAAGCCTTACTAGATCCGTAAGACTGTGAAGATCTGACAGTTTCTTAAACATCAGAATCGTTCAAATAATATATTCCACCAGGAACATCGTCAGCAACTTTCCGCGTGCCTTTTGAAGCTTGGAGGCATATAGGATTACAATTCTGCTGATGGAGTGCGTGTTGCTTTTAGGATTATATCTTATCAGATTAATATTTAGACTTTAGTTTATTTTTTAAAGTACAAAAGAGAAAATGAATACCACAAAACGCAAGGCAAAGTAAAAAAATAATACACCGATTTAAAAAATCAGGTTTTCAATTATTGTGTCAACTATTCTTTTTTTGGCCATTTTGCTATAATATTTATATTTTTTCCACAGGGACGAGCTTTATTGCCAGGTGTGCAAACAACTGACGAACAACCCTTCCAAGAACAGCACTGTAAGAGGCTGGGTCCTTCTGCAAATGTTCGCTGGGTCTTTTGTTCCTTCAGCAAGGGTAAGCTAATTGATAATTCTGAACTTTATGTACCATTTATTTTGGTTACATGCTAGCCAAGTTTAAAAAAAAAAAACATCTGTCGTAGGCATCAACATAATTACCAGAACATATATGACACACTATTTATGCAACTTTCGCCAGAAAGGTGTCAGTAATATGCGTAAAGGAGATTATGACCGCAACGTACGTTTTTCCGTGGTCTCTCCTCGCTTTTTCCCGTATAATCGGAGCACACAGACGACGGCCTCTTTCCTTAGGAGATGATGACACCGCCTCAACTCACATCAAAGGAAACGAATCTTGTCCGCACATTTTGTTGTCAGAAAAAAGCTCAGAGACCATGGAAAAATACACGAGGTGAGCTAAAGTATTTATCTCTGACTAATTAGCAGAGTTGCCTATATTCTTATATTCTTGTTTACACGAAAACGATGGCAGAATGCGTTGATTATATAATGATTTTACATAAAAGTTAAGGCAGATGACAGTTATATAGTGATTTTATATAAACGTGTTAGCTTAGCCCACAGTTGATTATATAGCATAATAATGAACTTGAACATTATCTTGGACAATTTTGTGAAAGCGCATAAGGTGAACAGAAGACACCAAAATGGTACTCGGTTAAACCAACCACTGTATGTGACTTTGAGCTGGCCACAGTTCTTGGTTTCTTCCCATTTGCATTGCCTGAAGATATAGGTATAAAAAAAAGCTTGGGAAGCAGCAAGCATATGTAACTTTTTCTTTGTCTTTTGGGAACAATTATTGAGCCTCTTATCACAGCAGACGAAAAAGTTACTGGCAACGATATGTGCGTCAGTAATATATACGGCTACAGATACAGCCTAGATGGCAATACAATTTTGTTTCTGGAATTCAAGTTACCGTTTTCAGGGACGTCAATAAGCTGCCTCATTATTTTGTCGCAATGATTATTTGGCATTTGAAGTGTCAGTTGCAGCCTCATGCGACGTGCTTGTAGATACGATTTTTGCAATTGCTCATGTGACCTATTTGGATTTTACCCAAAGTATGATTTAAAATTAAAAACATTTTAAGTAGAGGCCTTTAAAGGCACCAAAACCTGCCATACGAGAAATTCCAAAGACGTCTCCAATCACTAAAATAAAGAAAAATAGGAAAACAGAAAAGGAAAGAAAAACAGAACAACCGCCAAAAGAATAACATACTTGCTTCGACTCTGTGGTCACAAACTAAGTAACAGAAAGAAGCAAAACCATCAAGTATTGCAAAACATAACAAATAAGTTAATTTTCAAACATATAAATTTAAATGTGAGATGATTTACAGCATTATGAAGTGAATCCAAG
This sequence comes from Sinohyriopsis cumingii, assembly GCA_028554795.2. NCBI lineage: Eukaryota > Metazoa > Mollusca > Bivalvia > Unionida > Unionidae > Sinohyriopsis > Sinohyriopsis cumingii. The sequence continues at coordinate 108,097,926 of CM068828.1, read as the reverse complement.
CTAAACCTGATCAAGTTCTATGAAAGTCCAGATGAATGAAAAGTTACGTATACATCAAAACTAGAAATGTACTGGGCCGCCAAAAATCGTGACATTATCAAAATGGCGTATTCCAAAACTCCTTTGAGTAATTCACAGTAATTCTAGAATTCAACTAGAATAGACAAATTTAATAGATAATACAAGAGACTCTCGGTTTACGGCATGGCACAATATCCTAAGAAATGTCAGCCACATTACCTCAAATTAGCATTGAGGTATGCCAACATTCTCTCCACTGCACAAGTTTCCAATGCAAACAACTTCACCTTACATACCCACTCTCTCAAAGTACATAAAAACTGGTGAGCGCCACCTAAATAAATAGGCAAGTGAGTTGTTGTTGTTGTTGTTGTGGAGTTTAACGCCATTTTTCAGCACACGATAGGCTATGTATGGCGGCCAGTATTAATGGTGGAGGAAAAACCCGGAAAAAAAAAACCGGGAAGAACCACCGATCCACGAGAAGCTACTGGCAAGCTTTCTCACATACCCACATTGGCCGAATCCTAGACTCGAGCCCACGCAGACAGAGGTGAGATGGCAGTGATCCGTAACGGAGAGCGCTTTAGACCATTCGGCAATAGGCAAGTGAGAAACAACATTTACCAGTTAAATAATGTTATCGTTATTTTGTAAAAAGCCAAACCAGTCTTACATAAAGCTAACTGTAAAATTCACATCTTCGACACATTGACCAGTATCAAATTGTGTTGATGTGAATCAATAACAAACATAACAATATATTACATAACAATATATACCATATAAGTTATTTTATTACATTGTGCCTGTTCTTCAGTTCTGCCCATTTTTCCTTCAATTTCTGAAAGACGGCTTGGTGGAGTATGCGCAAAGGGTAGAGAGGTTACTGCGCAGGACATTCATCACAGGAACAAGAGGACAGCCACCAAGCTGGCTGGAATTCCAGGTAAATTTTGCCTACATTACTTTACCGTTCTTTAAATATTTATTCTTTTCCAAATCTCTAATTAATACTTGTTTATTTTTGTATTTATTCGCATTCATTCAACATTAACAATACTTAGCCATGGCTCGATTTAGGTCAGCATAAAATTATATCATACAAAATATAGTAAATATAGCAGGCAACTTAACTCAATTTGACTTTGTGGGCAAATTGACTCAATACTAATTTGGCTAATAATAGCAGTCAAATTGACTTAATATAATTTAGTAAGCATAGAAGGCAAATGTATTCGGTACTAATTGTGTTTTGGGTGAATTAAGTGTTTCAAAACAATTGCTTTCATCCTTGGTGATACATCATTAGAAAGATGTTGTTTGAGAACTCTGATAGTTTCATTGCCAGGAAATAAGAATGTACGATGTGAAATGTTTTGTACATCCGCAGCTGTAAAAGTTTTGTGTGGTAGGAAATGTTCATTCTACCACTGGTGTTTACTTTGACAGGCTGCCAAGAATGGGAAACCAATATTGATTCCAGTGATCATAATGGACGGAAAGCGTTTCTTGTTGGAAACGGACTCTGCCTCTACCGTAAATGAATTGTGCTCACAGCTCGCTGACAAAGTGGGCCTGAAGGAACGCAGCGGTTTTTCCATCTACGTCAGTCTTCATCATAGGGTGAGTGTTGTTGATTTTGTGGTTGTGTTTGTAGGACCAAAAGAATAGCCTTGCGAAGGCTTTTGACAATGAATTCAGGCTTCATGCATCAAGTAATAATGATAGCACATGTAAGTGTAGTTTCACATACTGAACGACGAAATCCCAACTGGCCATAAACATTTTTTACGTGTTTCCTAAGGTATGAATTTAAGACGCTGCAAATTGCTTCTTACCCATCAATATTCATTTCTGTCACATCTAATTTTAATGAATTTAAAATAAATATGGAAGAACCATCTCTCTTAATCTGATGACATGATGACCATACCTAAAACAATTACGTGTAGTATTCTCGTCAGTACGCAAAGTTACACTTCAGCTGTCTCAGAAGTTTTATTTGCGAATGGGTGGGTGGGAAGGTCATCAAATAACTTGAAAATAAACCCTTCCTCTAATTTGTGGGAAAAGAATTAATTATGTCATATTTGTTGAAATTAAAAGAAAATTTCAAAGCTGTAAATAAAAATCACAGCCTCTCTTCCCCTTTACCAACCAACCAACCACCCATGAAAAAGTGGTCGATTCCTAAAGATTTAGCAGAATTACTTTCTGTTCTTCGCAGGTTGCGTGTATTGGCCATGGAAACCACAGGGTAATGGATGCTGTAGCCGAATGTGAACAACAGACAAAATCTATGGGCATGCGCGAGAGCAGTAGCAATTGGCGACTGTACTTCCGTAACGAATTTTTCACGCCCTGGTTTGATCCTAGCGCGGATGAATTCACCACAGACCTTGTCTATCAGCAGATCATGCGCGGTATCTCGGTGGGAGAGTACAAATGTGACAAGGTCAGTTGGCATTAAAACTATTCCCATACCTCATCTTGTGAATTACATTCTGATTATTTGCTAACAGATACTTTGATGTAGAACTTATCCTTCAAGTACTGTAAAACGTATTTTATTTAACGCAGATGGATTTCTAAAATTGCTCTTGATTTGTTTCAGTAATGTCTCTTTGCCTATTGTAAGTAATGATTTAGCAAATAAATTAAATAGTTTTGAACTTCTTTCATAAAAGATGGTCTTTGGCTTGCATTTACAAATCTCCGATGCAATGGAGGCCGCATTAAAAGCACAAAGAAATGACAACAACAACCCAAAAATGTGTCCAATCAAAATAATTAGATGCGAAAGAAACGAATGAACAAATAAAGACAACCAATATCTTTAACATTCTCTGACTTTCATTGTATGATGAAAGTCGCAGAAGCTTCATTACGACAAACATAGTTTACAGTAATGAACAAGCCAAAATATAAAATAAATACCAAACATATATTTTCTGATTTCTTTCTAACAGGAAGAAGTGCTTGTTATGATGGCTGCTCAAAGGTATTACATAGAATTTTCAACCAATTTAGAAAAGACTAAAATTGAATCATTCGTGAAAGCCTGGCTTCCCAAAAAAAGTCAAAGCGAGAAAGAGCTTCCGTACTGGGTGGAACAGTTGAAGAGTGCTTTAGAAAAGGATTTTGTGAAGGAGAAACCCAAAATACAGTCGCTCAAATCGGATATTGTGACGTTTGCTATGAACAAGTGGTACACAATGTTTTCCAGGTTTTATGATGTATCGAAACTCATAGGTCCTGACCTGTCGTGGAATAAGGTGATTGTGGGAGTCAACTGCAAAGGTGTTCATGTACTGGATGAAAGTGAGAGTGTTAAAATGCACTTTTCTTTCGTGGAGATCTCAAAGGTTTCCAAAGGAAGGTTAGTACTTTTATTATATATTTCACGTTTGATCCAAATACAATTTATTGTAATCCGATTTACTTTAGTATTTATGCATACGATCATTTTCGAACAAAAATATACTATTCAAACTACAATGTTTCCTCGATGTCTTGCAATTCTGTACAGAACTAAAGTATTTGCTGGAAACGATTCAGGCAATATATGGTCTGTTTGTAGTGCATGCACATTCTCAATTAGCTATTTAAAATATATTTGACATCGACTTTGGTCCAAAGTTGTCTTTTAAAACGGAACAAAAACGAACCAGCTAGTTCCAGTTTCAGTCAGTCTCAACGTTGTTCTCACAAACTGGGATTTCACTTTATCTTATTTTGCCTATGGCATTTTTGACAATATTTTGGATTCTTTTCAGAAGTAGAATACAAGAGATGAGAAATAAATCTATTGTTCTATATTTGCACAGCATGGTCTTTTTTAGTTTTGTTTTTTAAAAGCCTTTTACATAATTACTAAATTATGAGGTAATCGTTATATTTTCTTCTGTTCTGAAGAATTCAGGATTTTATGACTTCGCTCTAATTCTTAATAAACTCTTAATATTTTGCGAAACATTGTTATAAATTAAGTAATACGACGGTATTAAAACTGAATACGATGAAGAAAATTGTGGATTTTAAAACGTTCAACGATTTAAAATATGCGGGACTCCTCATAACAAACAATATTCAATATAAAAGAAGAGACCCTATTGCAAATGTCCATACAATTTATGTTCAGTAAAGAATAGGAGACCCTCATGTAAACGTCCAAACAATTTACATATGACATTTTAATAAGCTGCAAAGTATTGTTGCCCTTTTATTATATGATAACTAAATCGGTGAAAGACATTTATTTGATGATAGTACCCTATCTTGAACCTTAATTTATGTATGATATATTGTAATCAACAAAGATAATGTAGAGTGCTGTTATGAAAAGTCTAAAAGAAGTATGACACGTCAGAATAAAACCCCACTCCTTCCGATAAACAAATGTATTTAAATTTGAGAATAGTTTACAGTGATAGCATACGGTTGTATCATCATTTGCATATTTACAGCGACACATATACTGGTATGGTAAACCAATGCAGTTTCGTGTACAGGTAAATTTGGATGGAGCGGTATTTATCAAATTTTGCATACACAGTGCTAGATGGGAAAACTTTATGCATGTGGAATTTTCGCGTTAAGCATACATCTTTTTATAGCCTTCATTATGTAGCATAGTGGCGCAAAGGTTTTGATAATATAATTCTTAGGAACTTTTTTCCAGCTTCCATACCACACACAAAGAGAGAGAGAGAGAGAGAGAGAGAGAGAGAGAGAGAGAGAGAGAGAGAGAGAAAGAGAGAGAGAGATTATTTCACGTTCTTGGTACATGGTGTCCTTATAAATTAAAATTCAGGCAAAAGAAGAAAACCAAATTAAATTGAAATAACCAATATCACAGTTAGTTTTCTTACTGCAGACATTTACAATACCCTTGCTTCCAATGTTGTCATCGGACTGGAAGCCTGGAATAAGTAAAGGCTGTTTTCTGTTTTCTTTGTCATTTATCAATTTCCTACCCTGCCTCCGAATAAATTAAATACAATTTCAACGGATTGTTTTTCCTGCTCGTTTTCATACATTTATTGAATATCAATTAAATATTTACAACAATGAACTCATAAAAATGGAATGTCCAGTTTTTTTATTGCTAGAACTTTCATATAAATTCGCATAAAATTCAGTTTTCAATCATATTGTACTACTCCGACATTAAAAAGAAAGAACAAGAAAAGAAGAAAATTTTATCTTTTACATTTGTGTACAAGGTAAAAAAAATCGACTTTAAGAGTTGTTGCATGAGTACAGTGTATATGTTACGATATTAGCTTGAATGCAGTGCATGCAGAACTGTGCATGGAGGGGGTTCATATATTAATCGACGCTTGTTAGTTCATGCTAGTATCGCTCCGGTGGCTGGAGTGATTAAGAGCGTCCGCTGCCACAGGGGCTCGTATCGTTGCTTATAATGTAACTGTTAGTCATACATTTATAGTAATAAAGTATTATTTTATATTATATATATGTCTAATAGTTATATTGTAAGCAACGATGCGAGCCCTTGTGCAAGCGGCTGCCTCGCTTGGTGCTCAGAGGTTAATGTTAGGACTGGTCGGCCTGGTGTCAGGGTAATGTGTCTGGGTGGGACATGATGCTACATGTCTGCTGAAGGATGCCCCAGTGCTAGACATCACTATAAATTGCCACACTGCAGATATCGTAGCGAAATCACCGAAAAATTATCAAAGCTACGTTAACAATGCAGATCACACACACACACACACACACACACATTTCATGTTGGTAGACGTATCATATTCACCGAAAAATTATCAAAGCTACGTTAACAATGCAGATCACACACACACACACACACACACACACACACACACACACATTTCATGTTGGTAGACGTATCATATTCTTGACATTCTAATTATTTTATATCAGAATATAAACTATTGGACTGCTCAACTGATTGTAATTGTATATTATATCCGACATATTTGGTTTACCCATTCCATACAGCTGAGCGCCATTTGTAATTGTTATGTTGGCCATTAATCCATCAAAGTTTTTTGTGTTTTTTTGGTACCTTGTATTCAGTTTATACTTCTTCTTCTACTTGCTTAAGTTGCAGAATTGAACAGGGAGTTCATGTACGTAAAAGGTATGCCATACGTTACCGAAAAAATCAAATTATTTTATTTATATTTTTACACTTTTCAGTAGAGCCAGTAGTGCTTTTATGTTAGGCCATTGAAGTGAGATACATAGTATACCGTGTATATTCGCTTACATGTTAGGTAATTTATAGTAAGTTAGAATGTATACCGTATATATTCGCTTTTATGTCGGGTCCATCTGAGAACAACATAGATCTTAATCTGCTGTCACATATTGCTCCGGCATATCAGGGTCTATGTTGTTTGTTCCACTGCTTGCTGCTAAAAATCTCAGTAGATCCAGGAACGCTGTCGTATTATGTGATAGCAGATTTGGTTCTTTGCGTTTGCAGTTGGATCCGACTTATACGTGAGTAAATTCGTATACGTATTCTCAAGTAATGTACGCCCCTTTACTTCTTAACTACATTAATTTGCATGTTGTCTATCTGTTAGCATGGCTTTTTATTATGAAGCAATTAATTTTATTCTTTTTATATCACATCATTACTGGTAATATTTCAGCTTCAAGAACAAGGAAGGGTAAGATTGTACAATTATATTAATATTCAACAGATTTCAGTGACAGCTTTTGCTTCTTCTTTCCTTTTGAAATGTTATTAGTACATTATATCGAATATCCGCCGGATTCATCTAAAAGAAAAGATGGTCAAGCCATCAAGTATGAATTTTTTTACCTCAGTCTTTGCTTGCTTCGCTTAATCTAATGCCAGTCATTCAGTTCATTTCATAAGCAAATCTGATGAATTGATACTTTATTTGTCTGTTATTTAAATTTAAAATGGTGTATTCAAATAATTATATACATGGGAAAGTTAGTTATTAATGTGTACAATTAATCTTTCTGAGCTCATTATTTTGTAGCCATTGCATTATCAGTTGAGAGTCTTCACACCGATCGGACACATGGTCAATTGCATCAATTATAATCATTATCACCTCAGGGCGGATCAGTTCTAGTGTGTGGTTGAGGGGGGGGGGTCAAAAGGGACCTGACTTTCATCGAAAGGGCACCAAAGCAAACGTCTGTGTTTCTATTTACTAAAAGTTTGCATAATGCCCAATAAACTTGCGCAAGAATAAAACGATGGTGAAACTTCAAGTGTCAACTGACTGTACGTTTGTGTGTGTGTGTGTGTGTGTGTGTGTGTTTTGGGTATTAATTTATTCTGGGGGTCCGGAAACCCCTACCCCCTCCCCGATCCGGCCCTGTATCCCGATTAGATACATAGTCAATTATATCAGTTGTAATCATTATCACCCAGATCAGATATTTGAAGAAATGTGTCAGTTGATGTCTTAAACAAACCGATCGCACTGAGGCAATTCTATCAGTTGATATCTTCAACATACCGATCACACAGAGGCACTTATGATATCTTTAAATGACCGATCACATTCAGGCAATTATATCAGTTGACATCCTTAGCACTCCGATCACAAAGAGGCAATTATATCAGTTGATATCCTTGACACATCGATCATGCAGAGGCAATTATAACGGTTGATATCTTTAACACACCGATCACCACGAAGGCAGTAATATCAGTTGATATCTTTAATACACCGATTGCACAAAGGCAATTATATCAATTGATATATTTAACACGCCGATCCTACAAACGGCTATTATATCAGCTTATATCTTGAACACATCGATCATACAAAGGCAATTATAGCGGTTGATATCATAATCATCCGATCACAAACATATGTTATTTTATCGTTGCTATTATTTTGTCTATCAGACACGGAGACAGTTGTATCATTTGAGACTTTACCAGTGTCAACCGTATCAAGTGTTTTGTCAAGCTAGTTTAGTTGATCGGTTAGTTGCTTGGTTTGTTTGTTTGTGACGGCATTTTCAGCATAGTATTTACTGTACATCGCTGAGTCGACCCTGGCTGGCTTGGGCGGGTTTTGAATCCGCGAACCTTGGATTCCAACGCTCTATCAACTGCGCGACCTCGGTGTTCTCTTTGAAGACTGGGTTGAGGCCATCAAAGTCACAAGACATGTCCCTCTGATCACAGTTTGAGCATTGTCTTACCTCATCCTGTACATTATCAGCAGGAGTTTTTTGGGAACCATTTCAGAAAGATTGGGTGCATTAAATCCACATAAATCATAATCAATTCTTTTTTACCGTCATCATTTTTTATGTTACTAAATCAAAATTGTCATTATTTTTTATCGATGAGAAGAATACAGCAGAAAAAAACTGGCATGATGGCGTCGTTCCTTCAGACTTTTATGTTTAAACAGTATCAGTACAGGAAACAAAGATGTTTTACTTAAGACTCGGTTAAGGTTATTTGGTGTACTCGCTTATAAGTCGAATTCAACTGCAAGTATCTGCCGTCGCATAATGTACCGGCAGATTTGGGTCGATGAGGTGTCTTTGTAATAACTATTAGAACAAACAGTATTGACCCTGATCTGGCAGAGCATTATGTGATGGCAGATCAGTGTATGTGTTGCTCACAGCTGCACTCGACTTATAAACATGTATACAAGATTATTGTTTATATGGAGTTTCTAGTTGTGATTTTTGTGTGCAACACATTGTATATTAATGAACAGTAAGTGAGACTGAAAGGTTCTTTCGTTTGAACCTCCTGCTTTATAACAAATTACTGGATAACAGTAAATGGATAATAATTTGACTACTGCATGAGGTAGGGTTTGTGGTATTTAAAAAACACATTCAATAACATTGTGTCTCTAAAAATGCAAATTTACTTTGTCACGCCAGTAGCTGACTTTCTTGTATTTATATGATTTTTCTTTAGTTCTTAAGTAAAATTTTCATGCATTAGACAGTAATATGTGGGACAAAAATTACTAATACAATTATTTTTTAAAGACCTGTCATTCATCAAATTTTGCCGCATCCAAAATTTAAATATGAAAACATAATATTTACGGTGGTGTTTGTAGTAGCCTTGGACATTGTAAGTAAGACTCATATACATGATATGCAAAATAATAATAAAATGTTTTCATGAAGGAAAGAAAGGCAACGAATTCATCAGTTTACACGATTATATGATCGAAACTGCAATATCATTATACCAACGCTCGTTCATCAAAAAATGTATCTTCTCTGTGCGTGTCATTTTCGTTGCAACATATTTCTAACTACTTTAGTGCAGATAAAGGTTACTGCGTTCTTTAAACTTATGTTTATGTTAAATGAAGTAATAAACACGCACACAAACTGTAATAAACACGCACACACGCACACAAACTGTAATAAACACGCACACAAACTGTAATAAACACGCGCACAAGATTCGAGAAAATACAATTTGAATACGCTGTTATGCCGTAGAGTATTAATGATGAAATGGTTTCTGAAAAGGCTCTTCATGGTCTGATTTTAGTATCCTTACCAATTAAATCAAATTAAATGACAAACGGTAAAACTATATTCATAACATGTTGGTGAAAAAGTTGTTAACCGTGCTACTTTAAGAATTTCATTAATCGGTGTGAGTTAAAGTACCTTTCTTGCCGACATTTCTTTATATTTGTGAAGACACAAGAGAATCGTTATGCTTTCCTTGTTTGATATGATTATTCATGTTGATCAAGTCAAACATGTTTTGACCTGATGTTTTCAAATTTCCAGAAAGTCTAAGTATAGAATTTTTTCAACATAGAAGTATCCATTTTATTCAATAGCAAAAATGACACACAAAAAGGTGGGTTTTACTATAGATGTAATTAAGGACATAAAAAGTCCTTAAATAATTGATTTTTGAATAGAACCTATATTTTTGCGAAATCATGAAAAATCAAGAATTAAGCGAACAAGTCAAGTTAGTTCATATTTTTATGTCATTATGTATTTCATACAAATCCTGTTACTGATTTTGTCTAGGTGATTTTCAAAAAAAATCTTTTCATAAATTTAAAAAATGCGATTTCAAAAAACTCTAGAAGATATCAATCTGTTCACCTATATCTATGAATATAACATGTGGTATATCAGATCTCCGGCAATTACAACTTTGAATTTACTTGGTTTTGTTGTTTTACGATAATGCAACTGATATGGAGGCGAGTAGCAGAACGTGTCTTGCCCATTTCACACACCACAGGAGCCGCTCAGGCTGTTCCCACAGTGTGAATTGAACTAACACCCTTCAGGAAATGAGTCTAACGTTTGACATTGTATCCACTGAAACAACGTGTCTTACTTTACATTTAGAAGCAAAGCAAATGCACTAACGAATATTAACCAGGCTTCCTAATTAAATTATAATGTTTTTTAGCATCTGACTTGCGTTTACTTTTGAAATATAAATCAAATAACAACAAAATAATTTCTTACGATAATCCCAAACCTATTTGACCCGCTTGTCTATTAAATTGCTTCAGCACTGCATTTATGTATATTAAAAAATTGTAATAATGTAAATCTGCTTTGAAATATCATTTTTCCATGAAAAATATTAAAATAAGTGATCTAGCCAAATGTAAGCAAAATGTTTTCAATAAATATAGGTAAAACAGAATTCCTGTTGATATTTATATCACAACTTTCCGAAGGTTAGGACATTTATACATGTATAAATTGTTTATTCGTGTATTTTAAATTTCATTTCAAATTATTTCACCAGTTTTCATAATATGATGCATATTGTATATATTATGATTAATGGATCGGCTTTATTTCGCGTCCTGTATATTTTTATATCGCAGTATATCAAAATAACTCATATAAAGGAATATAATTTAGGTTAATTGTATTCTCGTTTAAAACAGCGTGTTCCATACGTCTATACGCTTTACGCCGGGGACTTGCCTCTAAAATATTTGCATAAGAATGCAATTTTACAAAGCCAAATCCAAAACCTTCTACTCTGTGCTTTTTCAGATGAAAAGACAAAATAGTATTGCAATTCTTTTAAAGCTACATTTCTTTATTTAATCATGATTAACCTTGATTTTCTCAGCATTTGTACAAACATGTTTACATAAGTTATAATTCTCTTTCTTAAAATGGTATTTTATGAAATCGCCGTTGTCATGAGCGGAGAAAGTGAAAGATAATGACATTCTGCCAAAATGATGTATGAAATATACACCAAAGTTATGCACGGCAATAAATAAAACGTTAAAATTGGTAACATAATTGATCGAAAATGTCAATGAATTTGAACACTGCCGCTGCAAAATTGTTCTACCGCAAGGTCTAAATAATTACACATTACTTTCTGCTTCACTATTTGAATGTTTATACATTTAAGAACTAAGTGTAATTACATTGACTTTGGAATAATGCCGAGATAAATTTAATATCTGGAAAAATGCGTCGTTTGAAAAACATGAAAGTGTACCATATATAATATTACATGTTGTTGTTTAATGTTCACAAATGCAAACAATCATTAAATGTACTGAAAAAAGAAATTCCCACATAATGCACCATGAATTAAACTGAAGATACACTTTTCCGAGGTAAATTTTAATTAAATTTTCAAGGAAGACAAATTTAAAAAAAGGACTAGAACTTCTTTGTTTTATGGAACTTTCTTGACTTTTGATGCCTTCCTAACCAATTTGTATAAATATACTTTATTCAACCAGAGTAATAATTGCTTAATCCAATACTAACCGATGTTTCTATTTTTTTTTTTCTTTATATCTGAGTTCACCTAAGCAAAATCATCATTATCAATATGTGAGCCCACCTCTGTAAGTATGGTGGACCCAATTATTGGAGATTTTGAAGAAGAAAAAAATCTTATCTTAAATCACAGCCAAATTAAACCAGGTTGTGTCTGTGCGTCTCTAATGCACGCCAATATCCTATTTCTCGACCCTATAAATCGAAATCCTTAGTAACCGAGTCCATCCCAGTGTATGTAAATAAAATGACTCGTTAAGTTTTTTATATATATATAAAAACTCTCAAAATATTTCGGGCTTTGTCCAATCAAACCATGTGGTGTCTGTATGTCTCCGATGTACACCAATAACCTCTGAACCCACTTTATATTTGGTTTTAGAGTGCACATTGTCTGAAATTTTCAGATATCTGGTTACCATAACAACAGTTCAAGGAGATGACTTCCACATGACGTCGCCTCATGCAGATGACCTTTTCACCTTGGTGACTTCATTCCAAATGGGTCTCAGAAGGCGATCCAGATACGCTTTAGTGGTTCAAGATGCTTCCCATTTTGGTTTGTATATATTTGCAACATCAACTGAAAGCTATTGCAGTGACAACTGCTCGTTCTTATAAAACGAATAGTTCTTGCACAGAATTTGCATACATAGTTAGCATTAAACAAGGTTCAAAGTTAATTCAACGATTTTGTACGTACAGCGGATCATTGCCGAGAAACAGAACAAAAGCAAATTCAACTTTTTACACATCAGAAAAGTGGGATCAATTGTGAAGTGTGCGTTGTTGAAATATTTACTATGACACGTTTGTTGCGAATTGCAAATGTCTATACACAATGTATATAATTCAATAGAATATTTACCAACAAGATTAAGCTTATATTAAAATTGTGCCATCTTCGCTAGCCAAGGTTCCGATATGTTAACTCTATCTACTCCTTGGCAGATCAAGCAGATATGTATGTGCTTTGGGTCTGTGAATTTCATTGGATGCAGCGGCAAGACACTGCATCCAATGAAACTTAAGTTCAAATTTGAACACTGTTCCTTCATGATCGAGACAAGAGGAGCACACAACTTAAATGGACTGATAATAAGCGATTTTCCACTGCTGGTCCATGTTTGTACAAATACATTTCACTCAAATACACCTGTAATGGACTCTCTGGTACATAGTCATACTCCTGATGTTAGACTTACGAAGTATCCTTTTGAAGTCAATTTCCTCCACCATTTTTGGCCGATGTACAATGCACCACTGTTACATGCTATTGGTTAGCTGGCATTAGATCCTAAGGGAGGAAACCCATGGTATCCAATAGATGTTGCTAGGACAATCATGAAAATATCTGCTCGATCAGCCACGGTGTAGGTAGGGTTAACATATTGGAGCTTTGGCTAGAAAAGATGAAACAATACTGGCTTTCGTTTTCCCATACCAGTGTACTAAATGGAATGTTCATGAAAATTGTTACTATCTATTATATGACAGATATGAACTTCATAAATACAAAAATATAAATGAAGTTTAAAAAACACTTATGCTTATGGAAATATTTTAGTTCAACTTTGACAACATGGTAAATATCTAGCATGTTTAGCACTTCCATATAAGAGGTAAATTATAAATAATCACATGAAAGCGTAAGTCGATCTCTGAATGTTTCATTGGGTTGTGAGCGGTTATTGTTCACTACTACAGTTAAGAGTATGTTCCCATGAAGCAGTTTCCTAAAGTACCAAATTTAACAACACTGAACCTTGAGTTATGTTTGCTTTCAATTCAGCAATGCTTTTATCAAAAGAACACTTAAGGTTATGATGATTGCCAACAATGATGAAGGAAAGAAGATTATGATTTGATTGACTAAACTGTACCTTCAGTACAGATATAGTTAAATCAGGATTTATGAGAGCTATGTATTGGCCACATGCAAACCTATTTTAGCTTCAGCATCAAGAGTAGCTGACATAAGTAAATATCCGGCATGAAAGTACTATAATTACAAATTTAAACTCTGTCGTATTCATAGCCATTGTACATGCATCCTGACTTTGTAACATCACTGACAGTCTCTGATGGTGGCTGACAGAGGCCATGATAATACAGTAAGCAAAATATTGTCCATGCTGGTGTGGATATTGTGTACAAAATATTGTCCATGCTGGTGTGGATATTGTGTACAAAAAATTGTCCATGCTGGTGTGGAAATTGTGTACAAAATATTGTCCATGCTGGTGTGGATATTGTGTTCAAAATATTGTCCATGCTGGTGTGGATATTGTATACAAAATATTGTCCGTGCTGGTGTGGATATTGTATACAAATATTGTCCATGCTGGTGTGGATATTGTGTACAAAAACTTGTCCATGCTGGTGTGGATATTGTGTACAAAAAATTGTCCATGCTGGTGTGGAAATTGTGTACAAAATATTGTCCGTGCTGGTGTGGATATTGTGTACAAAAAATTGTCCATGCTGGTGTGGATATTGTATACAAAATATTGTCCATGCTCGTGTGGATATTGTATGCAAAATGTCACTTACATCCTAATACCTAAAATACAACATGGACACTCCATTCAAATCAAAACCAGCTGAAACAATTTGGAATAATAAGTGAAAACATGTTTGATTTGTCCCCAAACAAAGTTGAATATTTTTCTTACTCATTTCCTTAAAATCGTAAACAGAAGAATAGATAGCATAAAACAGCTTAGAATAACCCTACACAGAAGGAATAATATGCTTAAAGACATGAGGGAAAGACTAAATTATATAGCTTGATTATTGATATTATGGCCATACACAGTGCTTTGTTCAGCACAATCAAGAAACTTGATTAATTGTTAGCATCTGATTAATAAGGGATTAAACACAATATATCTTACCTCTACCTGCTATCTTGGTGCTTTCTCCTAATTGTATAATCCGTTGCTAGAAAATTAATCTTAATTGTATACACAACAAGGACAAATTGTTTAAGGGAAAATTGTGTAACATGTTATAAATAGTACCAGAGTAAACATTTAGGAATTGAAGTGACATAATATAAAATCCACAGAGAGTGCAATAGGATTTGGTGCAGCAAAGGGAGACCTAGTCAAACTGGACAAGCCATATGAAGAGTACATGGAGGCTGACGTATACCAGGGAACATGTATGCGGACTGGGAAACATGGCAGTCTTCCAAAGGATGTGGTCTACATACTGCCAACAGCGGATGAACCACAAGCAAATGTTCTGGTACGATTTGTATGAATGAATAAAGTCATATCATGTTTCTCTTGCCTGTGATGTCTGATGCAAGTCAAAGCATAACAGTCCTTCTGGCTGCCTGGACTTGATGGACAGTATCCCCTTTTTATATCAGTAGATCATCATCAGATCTTGCCCACAACTTCATCAGGGTGGGAATCATTCTGAGAAATTAAAGCCTTAAGGATAAAGTGTCAAGGTCTTATGAAACATTGTTTAAATTTCAGGTGGTTGGTTAAGGGTTTAAGTTGCTGAATCTGACAGCATCAACTTTTGTCACACTGGTGAATTGTGTTGTTAGACACTATGGAGAAATTTGACATGGGATACAAAACATTTCTAGTAATTTGATGGTTGAAATGCCAAGGTGAAGGGGTGAAGGTCACGCTGGTCAGTTGGTTTATTTTATTTTTAAGGAAGGAATGCATTCTCACATCTCTAACATTGAAACAGGTTCATTTAAAAATGGATCATTCTATGTGATAATGATTGAAAGGTCAAGGTGAGTCATTATTAGCTTTCAAGGGATATTGTTGGATGTTTTATGAAACATCAACATCTTTCCCTTTCATAAATTTGTTGTTATTCAGATATTGTGCATAAGTTTAAAAACATGAGATGAAACATCTCTAGCAATGTGATAGTTCAGTGGTTAAAGTTCAGGCTTAAAAGTGACCTTTTGTAATACATTACTAAGCCACAGTTGATAGTGTTGCTGGCTGGACATCAAAGTCACATATTTTATATATTTATGTGCCAAGAAATTAAGCTTGGCTCCAAAAGACACCAACAACAGACAAAGAATGAAAAATCAAGCTTTCAAAACACATTAAATGATTGCTAAGGATTAGTAAGTTAAAACTGAATTGATGACAAATAGTTATTTTACTCAAGCTTTAACATAGGTTATTGGAACATTCAGTGCTTGAGTGATTGTTTCTACAATATGAATTCCTTCTTACTAACATGAATATGTTTTTGACATACATCAGTTGATATAAAATTAATATTCTTTATTTGTACTATTATTAATTAAATAACATTAAGCACTTTTGTAAAAGGAAACTGCAAGGAAATGTGAACTTAAGTAATAGGGGGTATAAGTCAGGTGTTTGATGATTATATTTCTATAAGCTCTGATGAAAAAAGTTTACATATTTGAATAATGTGCCAAGACTTTTTTTAGGGAATGCTTGCTGTTCAGCTGAGGAAAGAGTTCCCTCCCTTACCCATGAATATTCGGTTTAGTTTAGAGGAGCATACACTTCAGAATTATGCAAAAAATAATTTCAGGTAAATATCTGGTTTATGTATGCATATATGTATCATTACATGCATGTTTGTATGTACATGTGCAAGCATGTGCATATATCTATGCATATGGATGTATTAGCATCATTGTGCCTATACGGTGTGGATGCAGTTCATTAAATAACAGTATGTCACAATATTAAGAAAAAAACTGTGCTTAATTTAAAAATGTTTACAAATTCAGATTTTATCTTTAGATCTTACAGTTTCTGGATTTATTTAAAATGATAGGTATTATTTCTAGAATTAGTTTAGAACTAATGTTGAATGTGAAATTATCTGAAGAAATTATTTCATTCAGTATCATTTAAAAGGAAGAAAGTAGCTTCGACTTTGAAATAAATATTTCCTTTATTGTTCTAATGCATAGAAAACCATGACATGCAATAAGAAGAAGAATGTTAAAGTCCACAATTGAATCATCTTCTCGATGTTACGTTAAAAAGCTAAAGCAATATTCTGATATTTTAAAAAATGGCCAAATAAAAACAAACAATTACAAAATGTTATTCACATATGTATCCTCAGGTTCTTTTTTTAGATTCCAAATATTGCTTCAAAAGATTCAGTTGGAACTTGTAATTTTAATATATTTTTAAGATGGCAAAACATTGAATTATGTTTTTTTATTGCAGACAGTCTAGTGATAACAAAGTTACCAAGTTACTGAGCAAGGCTTCTTTTAAGAAGGAAAAGAAAGACCCCCTATGGAAATTTTCCAAAGAACCCCTGAAGAAACCGCTGCTCAAGAGGACAAGCCAAAGAGAAGATCTCCGCAGAGCTGCTGTTCGAGCTTTCCTATATATCCTTTTGACCTGAAAGAAATACAAACACGTAACAACAGTGTGTTATAAATTTGGAATGCAAAGGTGAAATCTTTCATTGATGCTGATATATTCACTTTTAATTGAACGTTTTGATGTTTAATGTTATATCTAAATAGCAAAGCATTTACTCTCTATTTCATTTTTATATATGCATTATGTACACACATTGGGGGATATATTGTGACCTGTTATTTATCCTTATCAGTCCACATGTGCATATGTTCCTCTGTCTGCCTATGTGTAGGTTTTATCTTGTAACCTGAACTTCATCAACACTGAAAGAAGAAGCACAATCCCATTTGGTATCTTGTGTCTACTGGAGGAGTGGATAACAATGAATGTATCAATTCCTGGATTAGCCCAAGGAGTGGATAACAATAAATGTATCAATACCTGGATTAGCCCAAGGAGTGGATAACAATAAATGTATCAATTCCTGGATTAGCCCAAGGAGTGGATAACAATAAATGTATCAATTCCTGCATTAGCCCAAGAGGCAGGAAAGCAGATCAGATGTCATATGTTCAAATTTAATATGTAGGCTTCCTAGTAGCTATTACTGTCTACTGTGATTAAGATCATATTTGTATGTTTTACATAAATGACAAGGAAGGTTTTAAATACAGGACATAGCCTATCAAAGGAAGGCAAATAAAAGTGTGGATGGCTTTCTTCTATAGTTAAAGGTGTTGCCATTAAATTAGCAATGTTACAAACATGTCCTAACTTAGACATCAGAAACAAATATTAGAAGAGACTTTTATGTTGTTTTGATTATTTACATGGTTGCAGATATGTAACAAACTGCTAATATATATATATTTATCAAAAGATGGACAATATTCAACTCATTTCATAAATTAGGTATTAAATTATTACGCATTTGAGATCATATATATATACACTGTTGTGATGACTCCTTAACAATGTTACCCATACTACAATACATGGGCGATGCCCCAAATACAGAAAATGCAACAGATCTGGTGATTGCCAATGAAGGTGTACTCGACCCTGCCATTTGCAATGTGAGTCAGAACTTTACTTCTAGCATTTATTATTTTATTGCAAGTCAGGACTCAAAATATATTTTGTTTTCCATTTTTATAAATTTGTCTTTTTTACTGATGAATTTAATCTTTTTGCATGTATAGATTTAATTGATATTTCCAAATTTATATTTTTTCTATGAAGTCAAACACTTTGGTTTTGGATCTTGTTAAGAAGATGCTTTACCATGGAAACAATTCAGAACTCAAGAGGAAGAATTTATTTGATTGGGCAAGAATTTTGGATTTATAGGGATTGAACTGGATGAAAACTGAATGGGAGTAAAATCTCATTTCGAATGCAGCATCTGATTGTAGATTTTTTTAATTCAGTCATGGAATGATAAACTGCTAATATATGGAATGAATACCTATAAATAACTGTTTCCATCTGTGTACATGTTTCGCTTCTATCTGTGTGTGGCAATAACAGAAATTCATTATTAGCTACAATGGCTGGTATCTGTATATAGCTTGAGTCCAGTCCTTTGTTGCTTACACTAAATTTAGCTTTCCAATTCACCTCCACTATATTTATTTCTTTTTTTGTTTGAAGACTCATAAATGTTAAACAAACATTAATGGCAGGTGACATGAGATGCTGTCAATTATAATTTTTAAATGTTTGAGCAAATGTGGAATTTTGCTTGGAAAGTCTGCTACTTTTTACTCTCAAGATGAAAAGACAGTAATGTACTTTCCATGCTTTAGAGACATAGGTAACGATTTCAGACATGCCCAAGCTCGATATCAATTAATACTATCGCAGGATCCCTCAAGCAAACATACAATATGACCCCAAAAAACAAAGTACAATGAAATACATGTACCATATTTATCTAGTAAATATACTTTGGTATTTCTTTTTTCCCTTAACCTTATGTCTCTTTCATGGATGAAAAGTCATATCTAGTTCAATTAAATTTTACATGCATGAAGCCCAGTGATTAAAATTATTGCCAAAAATCTCTTGATGCAAATCCATAAGCTTAATCCCACTGAGAATCCTGCTTAATCCCACTAAGAATCCTGCTTAATCCCACTGAGAATCCTGCTTAATCCCACTAAGAATCCTGCTTAATCCCACTGAGAATCCTGCTTAATCCCACTAATAATCCTACTTAATCCCACTGAGAATTCTGCTTAATCCCACTAAGAATCCTGGTAATAAGGTATTTCTAAGAATCCTGCTAATAAGGTATTTCAGAATTTTTCAAAGCAGCTGGAATCGATGCTTTTAGACTTGTAAACATTCTGGCCAGCCTTACACGCCCTATTGATGTGTCCTATAAAATACATATGAGTCAATTTAATTTGCATGAAACTGAAATAAATGCCTCCTTAACCAACCAAAACTGATGTAACAAAAGATCTATGTGTCTTGCTAACACAGACATGAGTAACCAGTTTTTGAATGATGAAATCATAAGTACATGTATGAGAATCCATATAAAATTAAAGAATAATACGTGTGAAATTATTATCATTCTCTCTTTCTTAATATAGTCTCTGGACACTTTAACTCTGTTATTAACATAACTTTCTTGTTTTCAAGACTGGTATAGTACCTTCAACATGGATGAAAGAATTGTTCTTCGCGTTTATAAAAACAAAATTCAACATTTTGTATACTGACAGCTTAAGAGATACAAACTTACTGAGCTGTATTGGAAAAAACTACTCACTGTTGTCTTTAAGATTAAATTGGCATGTAGAAAGTTTGTGAATGCTACTAGTGTTAGTTTTTGATAAGGTTCTAGTGTAAACAATCTTACATTGATTCTAAAGTACTGTATAAAAATATACATTTTAGAAAAGAAACCAAAACTATGTTGTGTTTTATTAATTGTAAAAAGGCATTCAGCTTCTGCATGATGAAGCTTAAAAAATATTTTTAAAGTTATATATTGTATGTATCCAGAAGGCAAAGCATGAATAAAACAATAAAACAGACATCCCGATATTGTCATTTGCAGTATAGGTGTTCACCAAGGTGAAAACCTTGTGCCAATATTATTTCTACTATTTATCAGTGACTTAATAGATTTATTTTTAAATTCTTATGATGGACTAACTAGAATCATAACATAATTCATCAGACCTTTGATTATAAGAAAGTAGTATAGGGCTTTTTTGTCTTCATTTTTTGCCATTTGCTGGTCTTGCCATAATATTGACCGAGCCAGACAAGGAACTCCATGATGGTTTGAATGCCCCACATCTATACTGTCTTACTAAGTCTCTAGTAATAAATGCAAGCAAATCCAAAGTTTTATTTCTTTTTCCTGAAGATAAACATTTTACTTTTAATGGTTATATAAATTGTAAATTTTTTTAATAATCTGTATTGCTTAAGTTAAGTGTCAGATCTAATTACACTGGCAAGCTTGACAAAATAACGTTTAACTGAATAAGATTCAATAACATTGTATGCAACACTAAGAAAATGTAAGGAGCTCTGATTATCACATGATAAAATGTCATGCACAGGATTACTCCACTTACCAGCTCACATGATTGGAATTTATCATGACTGGACAGTATCTATAAAGAAAATGTTGCACCAGAAGATCAGCATTTTAATTTTCCAAGTCTTTTCTGCCCTTCAGGACAATGCTGAGATGATCAGAAAGTGAGAGCATTTAGCAATAGATGCTTCTTTATTTATGAAAGTGGGTGATTATCAATGATACATATATATGAAGAAATTCAATATACAACATAATTTACTCCTATGACAACCACCATGGCATCTCCTTACTGTCAGTAACCAGCAAATTCCTCACCAGAATTCTGAAGAATTGTCTTGTGCATCACATCAATCAAGGCTCCAGTCTGAGAGTTAGTGTGCCATCCAGAAAATACTAGTACCAAAAG
Source organism: Sinohyriopsis cumingii (assembly GCA_028554795.2). Classification (NCBI taxonomy): domain Eukaryota; kingdom Metazoa; phylum Mollusca; class Bivalvia; order Unionida; family Unionidae; genus Sinohyriopsis; species Sinohyriopsis cumingii. Next base: position 108,076,793 of record CM068828.1, on the reverse strand, counting down.
ACGACAGGGATGATGCACCATCCTGATCAGGAAGGCCTTTAGCAGATCCTACCATCACATTTCATGGTCAGTCCTTTCTGGCTATGGACAAGTTCACCTATATAGGCAGCACACTGTCATGTCAAGTCAACATTGATGATGAAACCAAAGCCAGAATTTCTCAAGAAAGTATGGCTTTTGCAGACTACTGCTAAATGTAGAGCAGCACAAAGTTATCAGTTTACAAACAAAACCAAATGTCTACAAACCCATTGTGTTCCCAACCCTACAGGATGAATATGAAACCTGGACAGTGTATAGATGCCATGGAAAGACGCTGAGCCATTTTTACATGGACTGCCTGAGGAACCTGATGAGAACAAAATGGCAGGACAGGGTCCCAGACCTTGAACTTCTTACAGAGGCAGACATTTACAGCATTCACACTCTGCTAATGAAATCATAGTTGAAATGGGTAGGCGATGCCACCAGGATGTCACAACAGCAACTGTCAAAGAAAATCAATGGCTAGTTGAGAAATCTCAAGGTGTTTGGAAAACATGCTTCAAAATTCCCTCAAGTCATTCTTGATTCACTTCAATGTTGACCTATAGTCTTGGGAAGATCTTGCACATGACTGCTCTACCTAGCAGTCTCAATAATATTAGAGCTTCAGACTTTTAATTCAGGAGCATTGCAGAGGCATTGCAGAACTGCAAACAGCATATCTCAGAACTGCAGCAATCCTTGATCAAGAACACCAATGTGGCATCTCATGTCTAGTGTGCCACAGACAGTTCAGACAACAAATTTGCCTGACAGCCACTCAGGGGCTCACAGAAATCCAACTAGTTAGTGTTGTCATGGTCATATTCAGACTCGAAGCAAGAACAGCAGAGGGAATTTAAGGTCAATATGAAAGGCAATTTTTCAAATATTTCCATTTGCCATCATCACATTCTAAGGATTATTGCAAATTTTGCCTGTCAAATAATATAGGTGAAAGATCCCATGTCAAGGTGTATCAAGTTGTGGTGATTTGACTGGCTGGGTCAAAACTGATGTACTGTGTCATTTGTTTGATGCAGTGGTTGGTCTAGGGTATGATAATGATGTGTGGGGTTCTGAAAAGCTAGATATTATATACCGGTAATCATTTGATTCGAAAATTTTGTGAATGCTGCTGACATTAATAATGTCAATATAGATCTGCATGATATGGGGTGAACATGGTATACAACCACTTAATTTATAGATTAAATAAAGAAGATGAATTATTAGAACATAATTATTGCATCTGTCTTTTAAAATAGCAAAACTCATGTACAAAGTACTACATTAAAATGCATAATCATAAAATATTTTGGAGTCTGATTATACCAAGTGAAGATTGATCATACAAAATTAAATCTGATTTGAAGTGTAATTATACCAAATAAAGTCTGATTTGAAGTCTGATTATACCAAATGAAGTCTGATTATACCAAATGAAGTCTGATTACACCAAATGACATATGGACTGTTGAAAATGATAAGTATTATATAGAAAAATGAACAGCAATATAAAGAGAAATGAACAGTAATACATGGAAAAATTAATAGTAATAAATAGAAAAATCGAAAGTAATGCAAAGAAAAATGAACAGTAATACATGGAAAAATTAATAGTAATAAATAGAAAAATCGAAAGTAATGCAAAGAAAAATGAACAGTAATACATGGAAAAATTAATAGTAATAAATAGAAAAATTCAAAGTAATGCAAAGAAAAATGAACAGTAATAAATTGAAAAATGAACAGTAATGTATAGAACATGTTCATGTTTTTGACAAGAATGGAAATATTTAATTTGTACCTGAAGTAACTACTCATATTCTGGACGGTCAGATAAAAACTTCTAGGACTATAACTACTCCTGAAATTCCTGTCTCTTCAGCTAGAACTAAGTCTCTCAAAATTCAAACGTATGAATCATAAAGTTAAAAGGAAGATTTATAAGGTATTCTAATAGAGGAGAGGAAATTTTATATTTGCACTTGGTAACGAATTTCATTATTTAATGAAATGTTGTTTCTTTGAAAATGAGAGAGGAAAAAAATCTTTGATAAATTCTATTACACATTTACATGAAAATAGTTGAATTACCTTTAGAAATTTATATACTTTGCTCTTACTTCTCTGCAATGTCCTCTAGGGAGCAGTGAATCAGAATGCCATGTTAACAATGATTTTAAATCAGTCTGCAGAAGCAATAAGGCAAAATTTAAATGTTTCAACTAATGTAATAAAACATACAGCATCTCTTTCTTTATTTAAATATCTTGTTCTCACTAATATTTCATTATCTAAGCAAAAAATGTGTACATATCAATGAAGAGGTTGCATGTCAGGACCTACAGCAACCAAATTCACCCTAAATAATGATTATTTTAATCTTGACCCTAGGCTACTTTCAATGGTTATTTAAGCTTGTCAAGAAGAGTTTACATTTTTGGCACATTATTTTCAAATAATCATAATGTGTTTTGTCATAAAAACCAATTTTTACAACAATGGGGAAAAATCACATAATTACAGTGTTTGATAAAACACATTTATTTGCTTTTTTTTTATTGACAGCGATATCTACGGGATGAAATTTACTGCCAGTTGATCAAGCAACTTACCCAAAACCCAGACAAGTAAGTACCTTTTTAGCGCCTGTAAAATGTTATTGGTCACTTTGGCAAGCTACTGTAAACCTGAATTTTAGGCATTATTAATATTTTTATCCACATAGTGAGAATTTTGTATTGCTATCACTCTGTTGTTGATGCCAAACATTTTCAACATTAAGACTTGACAACATATTTGGAAAATTATATTGCATATTGTGAGATATGGTGTTGTGCAGAACTCATTTTTTAATTGCTCATTAAATTATTTGTACATTCTTCAGTCCTACTCAGATGAATTTGAATGCTGTACAATACCTTGCCTTGCATCTGCAAATTGGATCACCATTTATTTGTATATCTTTATATAAATCAGAGTACAATTTTAGTAGAAATTCTATAAAAAGTGGACACTGGTGTTTCCTTGTACCAAATAGAAATGAGAGATTTGGAAACTTTTTGCAATGTGTGTCTTGTGTGTGTGTGTGTGTGTGTGTGTGTGTGTGTGTGTGTGTGTGTTCGAAACGGACCTTTGTACCATTATGAAACTGAATGTTCATCAATTTACTTAATTTAGCAAGTTTGCAACAACAAATTTAATTGATTGGTGATTGGTCACATACATGCTATGTTATGTACCTATTAAAATGAATAAGTTCAGCATCAGTTTAAGTGTATTGCTAATTATGAAATATTTTATGCCAGTAAATATTTTGTGATTTAGAGTATTACTTGTTTATTAGATCAAGAGTTCCTTGTTCAACAATGGAATATATGCATGAAACCGTGAATAGCAATGGGGTAGCATATAATACCACATTTGAAGGAAAACAATACCTAATTTTGTTCAGTTAGGTGCAAATTAACTTAGAAATTGACATACATGCCATTTCCATAACAGTCATGGGGGGAAAAAACCTAATTTTTTTATATTTAGGGACCTTTTCCTCAAGTACTACATTTATTTGTAGTCTGAGGAGGATAATGTCAGTTAATTGATTGAAAGATGACTACTATTGGAACTCTTATGCTCTTGAAGATCGAGTGAGGCAAGAGGCTGGCAGTTGTTTTGGTTCCTGTGTACTTCAGCATTCCCGCAAAATGAGCTGTTTGAGGAAATTGAACAATTTCTCAAGTCTAACAAACACCCACTAGCTAAGCGGTGTTTATCAAGAATACAAATAACAAAACAGTAAGTACTATCTGAATATTATCTGTTTATAAATTTGGAGTAGTTTATAATTTAGCACCACCATTGCTGATTTTTAATTATATAATAGGCATTAACAAATGTGTAAAGATCTACTGATAGAATATCCAGTATTCCCATATATTTTTTATATTTTCTTGCATTAACTTTACCTACAGAGACAGAGATGTTGTTAGTGGCAACAAAAAAATTACTATTACTGGCTGAAATAGTCATATTCATGAAATAGTTTGTGCTGTGGACCTGATCTTGTGCATTGTAACCATGCAGAAATATAGACTTGTATTTAAAAAACATAAAAAATAAAAACAGTTAAACACTCCTTACACAGTGGATGCATTGTATAATGATCACATGTAATTTTGTTTTTATTTCATTATTTACATATTTATTTATTTGTTTATTTATTTATTTTAGGGATGGTGGCCGAACCTACCCACCACACTATCTTGAGCATGAAACCATGGCAACTCACTCTTCTATCACCAACTATCACGTTCTGTTTCCAGACCAGTCTCAGATGGTGTGTAGATTCTTTGTTTATTCTTTACTGATACCTTTTTACTACCCTTGCCATTATGATCTTGTCAAATTTTCCAAATAAGAATTTAGTTCAAAGTACATATCATGGACCTCTCAGGTGGCCTAAGTGGTTAGAGCATCTGCCTCGGATGCATGAGTTTGCGGGTTTGAATCCCAGTTGAGCCATACCAAAGACTTCTAAAATTGGTACTAGCAGCTGCTTCACTTGCCACTCAGCAGTAGAAGATTAGTGTTACGGCTTGTCAGCCTGGTGTTGGGACAGTGTGACTGAGTGGGACATGATGCTATATGCCTGCGGTATGATGTCCCAGTGCTAGACATCAGTATGAACTGCCACACTGAAAACATGATATTGAAATGATGAAAATTGTTAAAGCTATGTCAAAAAATCTAAATCTGGCACACACACACATATATCATCATAAGATTTCTTTGTTTAAAAAACATTGTCCTCCATAACAACAAAACACCCTGATCTGCAATTGCATAATGTCATGGTAGATTAGGGTCTATATTGTTTTTTCTACTGATTACTCCTAACACACTGCACAGAGTGACCCAGATCTGCCAACAAATTATGCAATGGCAGATCTAGGTATATGCAGATTGAATTTTGATTCAACTTGTTAGTACATAGGGTATTTGTCTTTTGCATAGTCCAGAGAGAAATTCTTTGAATTTTGAAAACATGAAGGCATTTTGCATTGTTTTATGCATCATATGTCTTTCAACAGAAATGGAAACAAAATTACAAAGATATGGAAAAACAGAATGTTTTTCTTGATTATTGTTTGTGGTTTACAATATAAAAGAGCAATGATGAGCTGCTTACCAATGATTTTATTTCTTAAAAAAGTTATAAGTCCTGTGTTTTTATACACCTGGATACAGGGAAACCTGCAGATGTGTTCATTTTAACGATGTTGCTGTTTCTAACTTTATTCAGAAAATTGAGGCGGATGCAAGCACTAGGATTGTGGACATCAAGAAAGAGGTCATTGAACAGCTGAAGCTGAAGGGAGGTGACGAATATGGACTATTCTTTGGACTTCGAGATAAAGGTTGAAGGCTTTACGTTTTGCATTTCCAGTTTTCATGAGCACTTTTCATTAGGAGTTCTTTCTGCTCTTCTTCTCTAAATCTTGACAAACAAGTTACATTAAAACGTAATTTGGTTGAGCTCATCTTCAGGATGTTTCATGATGTTTCTGAAGCTGTCATCAAATGAAATTAACAGTTTGGTAAAGAGATCATCAGAGATTAGCTTCGTTTAAAAAACTCTAAATCATTTAATCGCAGAAGTCTGTTTAAGTTCCTTTACACAAAATTCATAAAGCTCTTTCACCAAATTGTTTTAAAAATTATATATTTACTTTATCAAAATATTATCAAGAGACTTGCCAATTTATTGTAATATGCAGGATATATGGAGATTTAAACCAGAATTTGAAACAGGATCACAGTACTACAGAAGAATAGATTTGATTGCATTTGTGTAAAAATTGTCTGAACTTATTTAAATTTTACACCTTTTGTATGTCACATAATATTTTGATGGAATCAAGATATACTGATATGATTTATGCATGAATGCTACAAGTGGTTATGTTTGATATATGGCTTCTGAACACCTACCACTGATATGTGGCTACTGTGGTATATTCTCAACACCTACCACTGATACAGCTGTGCCATAAGGAGGCTGGATCTGTAGTGCGATCAAGAAATCTGATGCTGTTGTTCATCCTTCATGGGCAAAGATGACCATGACACACTTTGCAGGAGATTCAACTTGGGATTACATGATCAAAAGAGGATTGTGCTACAATTCTAAGATTTACACTGCTTGTGTTTTAAGCACTGTATCTGCAACTTCTCAGTTCAAAATCATTAGTTCCAGTATGGATTAGACTGCACCAGGTGGAGCAATGTGAGAGATCCTCCCAAGAGTCAGGGTCAGTGTTCAAGTGTTTCAAGGATGATTTGAGGAAATCTTTGCAGTGTTCCTTTTGGCCACCATGATGATCTTCTTTGATAGTAGCTCTTCTGATATCCAAGTGACAGGGCATGCCATCTTAAGAAACATTATATGAAAATGTAAATAGAAGTTTTCCCTAATCAACGTTTTATAAGAACCATCCCTAAATCAATTTTCTGTAATAAACTATTATATAATTTCAGTTGTCAATGCTAATGACAGAGATTTTTTATTCGACAACATTATTCACGTGCAGAGATATTATGTGAAGAATCCTGAGTCTGCAGCATCAAATGTAACGAGTAAGTAAAATCATCAAGATCATATTTATGAGAGGAATGAAGAAAATTCAATTGTATTTTGCTAAAGAATTCAGGAGCAATTTTGTTTACAGACCCATAACATCATCTACGACTGAGTCAATAAAATAATATATAAAAATCATTAACACCAGAAAACGTTATATGAAACGAGCATGTTCTTAATCACTGTAAATTAAATTCTTCTTTTAGCCTCTTTTGTTAATCTTCTTTTATTAAAAAGACATTGTCCTTAAAAAGCTGATGACTTGTTTGAAGAAACACACATGATTTGATTATTAAATGATTGACTTTGCAGTTTTTCTTGAAGTATCACAAACAAAAAAATCCAGAAGTCAAAAGAAAATTATAATTTTTGAAAGAAATAAAATTGTAGCATTATGTTTCTGCATTTTGTGATTTATTTGTTTACAATTATTAACTTGACTAATGAATGTATTTATAACAATGTAACAATGTAACCAGATGATTCTACTGGAGATACCATGTCACCACCACCTGTCCTGATATTCATGAAGAAGCTGTGGACAAATGCCACACCTGGGGTTGAAAAAGTAGCAGATGTTAAATTCCACTTCCCACAGGTGGGTAAAAGAAATAACCAACAATGTGCATTGTATAGTAATATTGTGGGAAATACCCATAAAATTAATAACCCACTATGTACATTGTATAGTAATACTGTGGTAAATGCCCATTCAATTAATAACCCACTATGTGCATTGTATAGTACTGTGGGAAATGTCCATAAAATTAATAACCCACTATTTACATTGTCTTGTAATATTGTGGGAAATGTTCATAAATAATAACTCACTAAGTGCATTGTATAGTAATTCTGTGGGAAATGCCCATAAAATTAATAACCCACTATGTACATTTTATTGTAATACTTTGGGAAATACCCATTAAATTAATAACCCACTATGAACTTATGGGATGGTCTGTTGTCTATCTTCCATTCATCTGCTAGGAAAAGTTTGTTATATTTACAACTTGGAGGATTACTTTGAAACTTTACACACACATTTATCCCAAGGTCTAGTTGGTCCTAAATGAAAATAGCTGCCACAATGACTATTTTGATAATCTTATTATTGCTACTCTTTCTAAATGGAAAGACATATTGACGTGGAGTTTTCACCAGATTACTTGTCATGATGTTGGTCCTAATTGAAAATGGCTTTAATCTGAAATCCAGTGGAGTGGCCTTACAAGTCTTCTTGTCATGAATCCACATAAATAGAAAGTCATACCAACATGAGGTTTTCACCAGAAGCCTTCTTATGGTGCCTAGTTGGCCTAAATGAAAATAGTACAGGCACAGAGCTCACTTTCTTGAAATTCTTGTTTTCGCTACTCATCATAAATGCATGGTCATATCAACATGGGGATTGTTTTCCAAGATGACTTATTATCCTGTTGGTCATCTATCTTGGTGGCCATCTTGAAAATCTTATTATCACCAAAGAATATCAGATGGGGTTTCAACACTTATCATGGATTCTTAAATCCTGCTCAGCCAGTAGAGTGCAAGTTCCTTCAAGGGAGTTGTATCAGCAAACAATGTCCATGTTAAAAATGGATACAATTCCCTTGCCTTCTCACTCTCTCTCTCTCTCTCTCTCTTTCTCTCTCTGGTTGTTTATGTACTGTATAATTAATTTACATGGTTCAAGACTTCATAAATCTTGTAAATAGGAGGTTAATTTTTAAAAGGTAATATTTTAGTAATTATGACAAAACAAAGAGTCTTTTGAAAAGTGTTAATAATTTTAGTTTGTTGCATGCATCTATTCCTACAGGAGCAGCAGAACTTTTTACGAGGCTACCACAAAATTAGTGAACAGCGTATTGCAGAAATAGCTTGTCTTTTATTTAGGGCCAAATACGGCGAGGAAAAGCAGCCACTAGATCATATTGTGTAAGAATATATTTATCATGTTCCCAAAATGTAAGGTAGATACTTGAGCTTAATAAAAACTAATTTATACTATTAATAAATGTTACATTTCTTGAACTACACATAATTTTTATTTTGTATTTTCTGTGTGTGTCTTCAGAGTTCATCAAAGTTGATAGGCAAATATTGCATCACATTTTTTTAAAATGTATGTCTTTCAGACAAAATTAGTAAAATTTACTGTTAAATTGAAGCTATATTTCATTACATTTTAATTAATTTAAGGAGGAATTACTCGGCCATTGAAAATCATTGGTTTATTCATGATGCTTTTATTCCATTGCATCATCTTGGTTTGTTCAGTCATTATTAATTTATTTAGTCATTATTCATTTATTAGCCATTATATATTTATTTAGTCATTATACACTTATTTAGTCATTTCTATATTTTTTACCACAGAAATGTTCTTCCGTCCTTGATTCCCAGGACAGCGGTTGAGAAAAAAAGTCCAGATGAGTGGAAGAAGGTAAGGAACTCATTGTAAAACTTACATTCAGTTCAAAATGTCATAAAAAGTCCAGATGAGTGGAAGAAGGTAAGGAACTCATTGTAAAACTTACATTCAGTTCAAAATGTTATAAAAAGTCCAGATGAGTGGAGGAAGGTAAGGAACTCATTGTAAAACTTACATTCAGTTTAAAATGTCATAAAAAGTCCAGATGAGTGGAAGAAGGTAAGAAACTCATTGTAAAACTTACATTCAGTTCAAAATGACATGCTCATTATCATGCACTGTCAAATTACAAAGGATTGACAACTTCCAACTCTTTATATTTTACTATTTTGAAGTGATGGGTGACAGAACTTGGGTGATTAATGGATCTAAAGCTGCCCCCACTGGGTCTAAAGCTGTCTATAAAAGGTATAAAGCCAGCCCCCAATGTGTATAAAGCTTCCCCAATGCATATAAAGCTGCCCCCTAATGGGTCTAAAGCTGCCCCCTAATGGGTATAAAGTTGCCCCTGATGGGTTTTGATTAGTTGGATTATAGTGGTGTACACACATTGTGCATATACCCTGATGGGTATAAAACTGTCCCTAATGGGTATAAAGTTGCCCCTAATGGGTCTGAAGCTGTCCCCAATGGTTATCAAGCTGCCCGCAATGGATATAAAGCTGCTCCCAATGGGTAAAAAGTTGCCACAAATGGGTATAAAGCTTCCCCCAATGGGTATAGAGCTAGCCCATGTCATTTGCAACTTAATGCTTTATCTAACAAGGGTCATGTCACTCAGACAAAGGATTTCTTGTTCCCAAAGGAGCAAGATTACTTCAAGAATTGTTCCGTTGCTAATTTTACTGTGTGCAAGTGGGGCCCTAGAAGGCCAAAAGGTCTAAGATGCTCACCATTACAGATCACTGCCATCTCACCTCTGTCTGTATGGGTTTGAGTCTTGGACTTGGATAATATAGGTATGTGAGAAAGTCTGCCAGTAACTTCATGTGACTTGCTGGTTCTTCCCAGGGGTTCTTCCTTTATTTTCTTCCACCAAATACATGTATCCAGGTTGCCATGTATATCATATTATGTGCCGAAAAATGGTGTTAAATCCGTAACAACAGTAATTATATAATTCTTTGAATTCTAATTCAAATAGAATTAAAAAGATGAATAATGACATCTCTGAAAATAGATTTATTGTTTTCAAAAGCTGCTGCAGCAGATCTCAGCTTAGTATCATTGAGGTAGCATGCTACAATGCCATTATGCATCCACACCTTTATTAGCAAATAAAAGTTAGAAAGGTTTAATTGTAAGCAGCAATTTCATATAATACAAAGAGAGCATCTAAATTGTGTGCATTGTTGAAAATTATGTACTGTAAACCATACAATTTTTCTAAGAATTATATTTTTAATAGTTGGAAAACAACATTTGATGAAATTGTATCCATGTCAAGAGTCTCTGATATAACACAGTACATATGGTATAACATAGTACATACAGTATAACATAGTACATACAGTATAACATAGTACATATAGTATAACATAGTATATATAGTATAACATAGTTCATACAGTATAACATAGTACATACAGTATAACATAGTATATATAGTATAACATAGTACATATAGTATAACATAGTACATATAGTATAACATAGTTCATACAGTATAACATAGTACATACAGCATAACATAGTACATACAGTATAACATAGTACATACAGTATAACATAGTACATACGGTATAACATAGTACATACAGTATAACATAGTACATATAGTATAACATAGTACATACAGTATAACACAGTACATACCATACAATGAAATTAATTACAAACATTACAACATAGTACATACAGTATAACATAGTTCCAACATTACATGATACAAACATTACAACATGGTACATGCATTACAATATAGTAAACACTTTACAAGAATGTGCAAGCATTACAACATGGTACAAAGATTGCAACATGGTACAAACATTACAGAATGGTACATACATTAAAATAAATTAAATAAATTGCAATGTGGTAAATGAATTACAATATAGTACAAACATTACAACAAAATACAGACATTAGAACACAGTAGAATCATTGCAACATAGTACATGTATTGCAACATAGCACATACATTAAATGTATGCTGTAGTCCAATTTGGTATCTCAATCCCCCTCCATACCCAAAGAAACAAAACTTGAGGAATTAACAAACTTAATGAAATTTTAATGAGTCCTGACCCAAAACAATATTTTGCAAAAAAATCCTTCTCTACTGTCTTTGAAAAAACAACTATATATTGCTGTTTAACAAAAGTTATCAACTTTGATTTTCCTCTCAAATTTCTTTAATTGTAGGAACTGCAATCTCATTTGGAGAAAGTCCATTTCCCTAACAAAGATGATGGAAAAGTGGCTTTCTTGAAAGAAATGAGTAAGCTGGATACATACGGATCAGTATTCTTTGAAGTAAAGGTATGTCATAAAAAATAACTCTTTTATTACAAACTATTTATTAGCATGTAATTCCTGTCTGATATATAGAATCACTGGCATAATATCAATTTATAATTCTAATGACTTATCATTTTATAGTTTACTGATTACTGTTATGGACAGTCTACAAGCTCTTTCAAATATGCATTTTATAGTTTAATGATTACTGATATGGACAGTCTACAAGCTCTTTCAAATATGCATTTTATAGTTTAATAATTACTGATATGGACAGTCTACAAGCTCTTTCAAATATGCATTTTTTTTTCAGCAAAGAGGATCAAAAAACATACCCAAAAACTTAACAGTGGCTGTCAACATAAATGGAGTCCTCTTGATAGATCCCTCTACAAAGGTACGTCTAAATAATATTTTTTAACAGATTTTAATCTTGTTCATGCAAAATACAAACAAGTTTATATTTGTCACAGATGGACACTTTGATACTATATATACTCATTTATAAGTCGAATCCAACTGCAAATAGCATAGACCCAGATCTGCCACTTCATAATGCATTGGCAGATCAGGGTCTATTTTTGTTTTTGTTTTTCGTTCTACTAATAAGTCTCAACAAGCTGCACAGACCTAGACCTGCTGATTCATTTTATAATGGTAGATTTTGGGTCTAATTGCAACTTATAAGCAAGTACATATTTTAGGATTATAGAGTATTCAAGATAAGTACTCACAATTGCTTTAATTAGCACACACACATACCCTCTTTGCTGAAGAAGACTCATAACAATATCTAATATTAGTATGTGTCTTATTGCTTGCAATCCACAAGGGAGATAAGCAAATGCTATAACCTACCTTGAACTTTGTAAATTCCTTGGAACTTACTAACAAAGATACCTGGTATCTCTTTGTAGATTAACTCTGAGGGTTTAATCATTGTAAAAAATAGATCTTTATGTGTACTTTATTCAGTGTGACCATCTTGGCTGAGAGACTGCATCTTCAAAGTGTAGAGCGCAAGACACCACTAAAGGGAGCTAACTTTACTATTATGTACATGCAAATGATGGGCACAAAGTTGTTTACATAACTGTGCTTTTTATGAACTTTAACCTAATGAAACTGTCTCAATAATTTTTGAGGTGCATAGATAGTGTGGGTATTATGCTAAATACAGTAGCTAGCTGGTTCTCAGGAACTGTGAAGGAAATAACTGATAAATTTTTATTGTGATACATTTTTGTCAGAAATCAGACATGAAAAGTGTCCATTTGAATTTATGTCAAAGACATTCATGCATGCAGTATTTGTTATGCATGTTTGACATAAGAGTTCATCACAGCAATGAAACCTGTCTATAAAGGAGTCAGAGGCCATGACAATTTAGTCCTTTATATGCAGAAGTCTTATATGGAAGCTTTCTTTTTAACAGGAGTAACTGAAGTTAACATTTCCATGGAAGTTTCCCTATTAACAAGAGTAACTGGAAGTTAACATTTCCATGGAAGCTTCCTATTAACAAGAGTTTCTGGAAGCTAAAAATTCCACGGAAGCTTCTCTTTTAGCATGAGTCACTGGAAGCTCTTTCAGCTTATACATGTACATACAAATATGTAAGTTTTCAAAACCCAAATAATAGCTTAAAAACTTGTAGTTCATCCTTCAGTCAATGAGGACCACTTTAGTCATCCAGTGTTTTATCAGGAACAAATGGTGTGTTGGTGCATAGCTGGCTGATGAGGCTGATGTGTGCCCTTAATGCTCTGTAGCATTGTGGACATGGGACGATAGCATTGCTGATCGGGGGGTTATTGGCTCAGGATTGTCTGGCCTGCCTCCATTGTTCTGCTGCAGCTGTCCTGTTAGCCTTGCAAGCTGCATCACCTTTAGTGATGGAAGGTGCTCACCTTTAGTGAGCTTAAAGACTACTAAATTAAGAACACAATGATATATAGATATTTTAGAGACTCAGAGACAAATATTATTGTATTCTTCACCGTATAAAATGCTTACATCAGCAAAAGCATAGACCCAAGTCTGTCCTCAAAGTTAATAATGAGCCATTTGATCAGGGTCTAGGTTACTCTGTTCTATTTACAATTTCAAGTGAACAGCATTGACCAAGATTGTCTGTGCCTCATGGGACAGCAGATCATGATCATTGTTGTTTGCAGTAGAGTGCACTTTACATGGAGATAAAGGTAGCAATGACCAACATTCAGATCATCCTTGGCCTAGAAAATGACCTCACATGTATATAGTAGCCATCTTAAGCTTTCCACAATTCCATAGTTGTTATGATGTCATCAACCTGAATGACTTCATAATGATTCAATAATTTGTCTTCACTAATAGCAACAGTGGCAATAGTTTTAAAAATATAATGATTTGCTTTCTTTTCATTAAATAGGGATAATATTAAATTATTGAATTGTATATACATCATTTGATTGTTGAAATAGTGCCAAATGATTGGGTGGGGTTGCCTGTATTTATTATGAGGATCTGTTCCTCACATTCTAGTTCATATTCTCATGCCAGTAAGTTACCAATTCGGAAACTATTACTACAGTTATGTCCGAGTCTCTTTCAGGCAGTTGAAATTATTCAACTCACATTGAAAAAACACAAGGATGTTCTTATCCTACTAATCAACATGTTTATTTATCGAAAATGAATATAAACTGATATATGGATAAAATAATGAACTCAATCCAGGAAGTCTAAAAATGCTGTGAGGTTCCAGTGGAAAATGTACAAGGCTGACACTAATTGTTTGATTTTATTGTGTAATGTACCGTACATAAAGAGACTATGGACATTTGTGACAATGGTAAGTGTCTGTTGTCTATAGTCTGAATATACCTCCCCATTTTTTGTTCCCCCATACTGATTTAAAAAACAAGAGGTACAAATGAGATAAAAGATGCACAGAACTTAGTCAGTTCATTTATTGATTTATAATTTCAAACTTAATAATGCCCAGGTGGAACCCTAACACTGTTATGGTCAGCGTGTTTCATTCCAAACAAAAGTTTTCAGCGTAAAAGAGGACCCTGTTCACCAGTCATTTCCTGTTCCTGGACAGTCCATTTTCAGCGAAGGGGTATAGGCATGACCACACGTGTATGGACATAAAAGGAAAATAACTATATCATCTGCTTCCTATATTTACAATGTCAAATCAAGCAATGAAAAGAATGACAACTACAAATTTGCCTTGCACATGGATTTAACAATTGGTATAATTTATATGTACAGGTGTGCAAAGGGATATAACTCTAAACTTTCAACATTATGGTAATTTACAGAATTATCCAGAAGTTACCAAATAGGAGCTATATCACAATTTTGTCTGAGGAAATCAAATCACCCATAGTGTATGCAACATGCTCCGTGTTAGTATGGAAAGTCCATTAAACATGAAAGGCACAGAGAATGCCAGTGTTAGGGCCACTCTGGTCAAATTTAGGTTAGAAATTATATATCAGTGAATGACTTGACTATTTTCTGCGCACTTTTTATCACATTAAAGATTTCCATTATTGACATCGGTAGGAGGGTACAAAATAAACAGGGAGGTATATTCATGCATAAATCGAGTCCATCTGTCAACAACATAGATTCTGATCTGCCACCACATAATGTACCTGCAGACTATGTCGCTCATTTTACTGATTAATCCTGACCATCAGCACAGACCCTTATCTGCCGGTGCTTTATGTGGTGGCAGATCTGGGTCTGTTCAGTTTGTGGTTGGGCTTGACTTATAAGTGAGTGTACATGGCACATGGGGAATTAAACTCATCTACTTTTGTAAAATCAATGTTTACTGTGCACCTCTAAATTACATGATTATTACATTATGACATCATCAGTATTACATGATTATTACATTATGACATCATCAATATTACATCACTTGAAGCCATTGTTTATCATAACTCTGTGAGAGATTGTAAGTAAAATTATCATTATCTGATTTGTTTTCTTCTGCAGAGTGTCCTAACAACCTATGGGTATGACAAGATTCCAAATTGGGCTTTTGATGAACACTCCTTCACCCTGGTGGTTGGTGAAAATCAGAATCTCACTAAAATCCATTTCGAAACCAATGTGGTAGGTTTTATAAAATTTCATCATTTTTTAAATTTTCCAATTTTTGTCTGACTTTTTTCCCACCCGCCTTCTTGCTTGTTTATTCTGATTATAAATATGTAAATGTTATGTAAATATAAATGGTATTGGGATGAATAACAATCTACCTTGACTAACCCAACTTGTACTTGATTATATGCAATTATACGTAGTCAGAAGATAACTGGCTTAATTCAAATGGATTCTAATGTAAATAAGTTAGCAACCATTTTAAAAATTATTTTTTATCTTCTTCATCTTCTTCGTCTTATTATTATTGCAATATTTATTTACTTTTGCTTGATTCCATCCTGCTAAAATATTTGAAAACTATTAAAGCAATGCTTTGCTTCTTTAAAATGCTTTTGCAGAAGGCACAATTCAGAACTTAACATATTTCGGAGAATACTGCTTTTAAATATATAAATATATTTACCCCCAAAATAGTCCTACCTCATTTTTTGATGAGTCAATATTAACTAAATTATATAATATATAATTATACCATATTCAAGAAAAATATATCCACATTTTAAAAAACCTTCTGAGTAGTAATACATTAATTGTAATTGACCACTCAAAGACAGCTGGACTATGCTAACACTTTTATTAGCTATCAGTCAGGTATTTCAACTAGAATCAACGCACTAAATGGATAGGATTCTTAGAACAAAAAAAAAACAAAAAATGACTGACTTGTATATGTCAGTAAGTAGTAGGCAGTGGACATAAAGGAGAGGTCTCTCACTATGTTGGTGTTATGGCAAGCCATAGAAATGTACTTCATTATAAGTGGTTGTCTTATATTGAGATAGGTTCAATGTCAAGAACTACATTAACAATAAAGGGAATCATGGCTTTAACTGTGCTATGTGAGGGATGGTTCTATACTGCAGTACTTTATTGTGAGGGACCACTGTATGGTACCATACAATTTCTTATTGACCTTAAATTGATAACTATTAACACCTGTTTATTTGCCAACCAAATGTTCCTACAGTATATAGTTCCTAGAAGATATACCTGCTTATAATAATAATAATAATGAGGAATTTGTATAGCGCCTAATCTTTAGAAGCTCTAAGCGCTTTACAACATTAGACAACACCTATAAGATAAAAAACATATAATAATATTATTACAAAAACAAACACCATGAAATTAGAAAAACATTAAAACATAAAAAACATGCTGAGAATATTTCAGGTAGGAAACATTATTAGGTCTTTAAGTTTGTTCTTGCAGTCGAAATAAGTGAGTTTTGAGAGCCCTCTTGAATGTGATCACTGTGTCTTTGTGTTAAGTTCAGTGGGCAATTCATTCCATGTTGCTGGGCCCTGGTGTGCAAAAGAACGCTGTCCATATGACTTTGTTTTTATAGTGGGAATAATGAGTATACGATTGTCAGAAGAGGAGCGTAAGTATCTTGCTGGTGTGTACACATGGGTGAGGTCGGATAGGTATGTTGGACTAGAGTCTAACAGTCAATCGTAGCACAGACAACAAATTTTGTGTTTGATTCTGGATTGAAAGGATAGCCAATGTAGGGTACAGAACGGCGGGGAGTTGTGCTCTGATCATGGTACTCTAAGTATGATCCGAGCAGCTGTGTTTTGAACATTCTGAAGTTTCTGGAGTAGATATTGAAATGAACCAGACAGAATTGAGTTACAATAGTCCAGTCTTGAAAGTACTAATGAACACACAAGTGTTTTAGTGGCATCAACTGAAAGATATTTGTGAATTGAGCTGATGCGTCTCAGCTCAAGATATGCAGGCTTGCATATGTTCAAGACATGTTGGTGCAATGTGAGAGTACTGTCCAGAGTAACACCTAGGTTTCGTACTGATTGTGTGAATTTA
Organism: Sinohyriopsis cumingii; assembly: GCA_028554795.2. NCBI lineage: Eukaryota > Metazoa > Mollusca > Bivalvia > Unionida > Unionidae > Sinohyriopsis > Sinohyriopsis cumingii. The sequence continues at coordinate 108,059,226 of CM068828.1, read as the reverse complement.
ATGTTGGCATTGCTGATATTTATTGTTTGAGGTAAAGGATGTGAATGAGAAAGTCTTTTTGTTGTGATCAAAATGGCCTCAGTTTTATCATCATTCATCTGCGGTTTGTTACATGTCATCCATGATTTCACATCAGAAATGCACCTCTCTACACCTTGGATGGTAGCATCAACTTCAGTTGGGTGGCTAGATTTGTATATTTGGGTGTCATCAGCGTACAACTGGTGAGACACTGGATGATAATCTATGACACTTGAGAGCGACTGAGTGTACAGAATGAAGAGAACATGTCCAAGAACAGACCCATGTGGAACACCACAACATAGATCAACTGGGCTGGAGAGTATTCCATTTGCAGATACAATTTGTGTCCTGTTGACCAAGTAGGACTTGAACCACAGTAAGGCCGTATCATGAATGCCAAATACATGCTGGAGATGGTGAAGTAATATATCATGGTCTATTGTGTCAAATGCTGCAGACAAATCAAGGAGGGTGAGGACTGTAATCTTTCCACTATCCAACGCAGAGAGAATGTCATTAACTACTTTTAGAAGAGTAGATTCTGTACCATGGCAAGGGCGATATGCAGATTGTACATTGCTAAAAAGACTATTTGAATTTAGATGAGATACAAGCTGGGATATTACAACCTAGTTTTCTAAGATTTATTATATGAATGGGAGATTAGAAACTGGGCAGTAGTTCTTTAAATCGTTATGGTCTAGTGTTGGTATCTTCAGCAGAGGCTTTACAATGGCAGTTTTGAAAAATGATGGGAATTCCCCGGATGAGAGTGAGGTATTAATAACATCAGTTAGTGAAGGCAATACTGGATCTAAGCACTCAAGCAGCAGTGATGTTGGAAATGGATCAAGTTCACATGATTTTGGTGCACTCTTCATCACGATTGTACGTATGAAATCCATAGAGACAGGTTCAAATGCTGCTAATGGTTGCCTCTCAAATTCTGTATCCCAACTGTAAGGTGACGACGAGTCAATTGAAATTGTGGTGTCAAGCTTATCTCTAATGGTTTGTACTTTGTCATGGAAGAAATTTGCAAACATGTCCAGAAGGTCGACTGGAGAGAAGGTAGTTGGAAGTGGTGTTGATTTGTTCCTTGACATTAGCTTGTTAGTAATCTCGAAGAGCTCTTTGCAGCTGGAACTTTCCATGATCTTAACAGTGTAGTGGGCTGATTTCGCAGCATGGACTATATTTGTGACATTCTTCTTAGCGACTTCATAGATTTGATTATGAATAGTGGAAAGCCAGAGCCTCTCAGCTTTACGGCGGTCTCTTTTAGCAGTGCGAAGCTGGTCCCTAACACTGTTATACCATGGAGAACACTTTTGAATTGATACTCTGCACATTGTAGCTGGGGCATGTTTGTCAAGTAATGAACACAGACAGTTATTGAGTTGTTCTGCGGTAGGAGGTAAGCAAGTTATTAGGTTAACTTGGATGTCGTGCATTAGTTTGGTTCTATTTATCATACGGAGGTTCCTCTTAGTAGCAGATAAAGATGGAAGGTTGTTGTTGTTGTAGGGTTTAACGCCATTTTTCAGCACACGATAGGCTATGTATGGTGGCCAGTATTAATGGTGGAGGAAGGTTAGGGACTGATACGTTAAGATGGCATATAATGCAGAGGTGATCTGATGCAAGGTCATGGGATACCAGGTAGGACCGTAGAATGTTATCATCAGGTCTATGAAGAATCCAGTCTAAAATGTGACCATGTTTATGGGTGGGTTGGTGAACTGACTGTTCGAGGTTGAAAACATTAATGGAATCTATGAGTTTTGATGTATCTGAGTTTCCGGGACAGTCAAAGTGAAAGTTGAAATCTCCAAGAATAATCAGGTTGCCACCTATCTAATTTCTATAGTCCAGGAGATTCGGAAACTGCTCCAAAAAGAGAGAGTCAGCCAGCTTGTTTTTTCTACTAGGAGGAGGGCGGTATAGGCAGAAAAAATGGACTGACCTTTGCTCCAGTGTGAGTGTGGTTTGGATTAGTTCAAACGATGTGTTGTCGAAATTGAATGTTGTGGTGTAGTTAAGACGCTTTATCATGGAGTTTTTTGTGATGACGGCAATTCCACCTACACGAGAATTATGGGGGAACGACTTGATGGAGTAACCAGTGGGTGTTAGATTCACACACTTGGGCTCATCACCTGATGTTTTTAGCCATGTTTCTGTCAAGAAAAATAAGTCACATCCAGATGCAGACTTCACTGACTCAGATCTGAATCTGTGCAATTTTAGGAGAAATCAGTAGAACAAACAACATTAAACAATGGCACATCAGGGTCTATATTGTTTGCAGATGAACCCAACTAATAAATCAGTATATGTGGTAACTAAATAATGTGTCTAATGTTCAGTGTAACAAAAATGTTAAACCTAGAGACCAAACATTGGCTGAATAAAAATATGTGTTCTCCATAGTTAGCTTTATCTTCGAAACTCTACAGTCTGGTCCTATTGTCCAACATGGTCCCTTTGAAAATAATGGATTTACTCACCTTTTAAATACATGTGTTTAACTTAACATATTTCCAATAAATGTCATTCAAGAAGTAGATCCTCTGAGCTTGATACATGGACCAGGCATTAGCACTGATTAAAAATGTCAGTACACGCCATTTAATTAGTACTTAATTAGCACTTCATTGCCTCATTAACTATGTGCTGCTGCCTTGAGCTAGTGATTACATTAACATAACACAAATTAGTCCGTAGGGTGACAGTCTGACAAGATCCAGTAAGCCATATTGAGTAAATAATAACTTTTTGTTTCACTTACATTTTGGCCTAAATTGGAAGTTAGCTTTTCTTAATTAATTTAAAATCATAGCAAGTTATATAATTTTTGGAAAATGACTTTCTTATGCAAAGAAGTAGGGGTAGGTTTTAAAGAAAATAGTGGAACTATAAACTCAACCACAAGTGCTTGTGTTTCCTCTTATTTAAAAAAGATAAGCATATACGCAGTGTAATCCCTTCTTTTCAGTCTGAGGGTCCAAATTCCATGATATTGGCCCCCTCTGTTGTGGTAGGTATAATCCATGTGTTTAAGCTTGTGGGATAAGGATTAGAGCTTGATTATGTAATATGCAATGGTCTTTGTTGTGCATTTCACAGGACCCTTAAAAGTCCACTGTGTTATTGGTGAGTCCACCTCATAGTGAGATATGTTACAGTGAAGGATGTGTTGAAACTGTATGTTGCCTTCTTAACATCCAAATCTATGTTATGATAGTATTATTTTTATGTGCGACCACATTGTACTGTGTTATAATCAGCAGGGAACACCAGAAATGAAGCAAAGTAATTACTGTAGATTTTGGTTTCAAAACTTAATTGACCAAAATAATGGGATTCATGGCCATCATGTAACCCATATTATTAGAACAATCATCTGTGATATATGAAGGACCATGTTATAATGAGTTGCATTAAAATGAGGGGCCATGGCAACTGTCTCATTTTCTGTGTTATATAAGGACCTTATTGTACTGAGGTGCATTACAGTGGTATGCCATGATGGTAATTGTCTCATTTCCTTTGTTACATGAAAGACCATGTTGTAATTATGTGTAATTCAATAAGAGACTTTGGTAATTGTCTCATTTCCTATGATATATGAAGGATCATGTTATAACGAGGTGCATTACAATGAGAGGCCATGGTAACTGTCTCATTTCATGTGTTATATGAAGGACCATATTGTACTGAGGTGCATTACAATGATATGCCATGGTAATTGTATCATTTTCTGTGTTATATGAAGGACCATGTTGTACTAAGGTGCATTACAATAAGAGGCCATGGCAACTGTCTCATTTTCTGTGTCATATGAAGGACCTTGTTATAATGAGGTGCATTTTAGTGGGGGTGACTAATAATCCTATTACCCATGTTATATGATAAAATGTGTTGCACAGAAGTACATTATAGTAAGAGACCACTGTAACACTATGGTTACCCCCATGTTATGTGAGCGAACATGTTATTCTGGTGTGTATTATAACAAGGGACCACTGTAATACTCTTATTACCTATGTTATATCAGGAGCCATGTTATACTGAAGTGCATGTTAGTTTGGCACCACTTCAATAATCATATTACCCACATAATATGAGTAAGCATGTTATTCTATTAGTACAGTGTAATGAGGGACCATTGCAATAATTATAATTAGGGACAACTGCAATAGTGGTATACCTCAGTTGTATGAGAGACAATGTTCTACCAAGGTGCATTCAAGTTAAAGCTCACTACTCATGTTACCCCAGTTATATATGGGAACATGGTATACAGAGGTGCATGCTATCGATGGACTACTGGAGTGTTCTTGTTACCCAATTATATATGGGAACATGGTATACAGAGGTGCATGCTATCAATGGACCACTGGAGTGTTCTTGTTACCCAAATTATATATGGGAACATGGTATACAGAGGTGCATGCTATCGATGGACCACTGGAGTGTTCTTGTTACCACAATTATATATGGGAACATGGTATACAGAGGTGCATGCTATCGGTGGACCACTGGAGTGTTCTTGTTACCCATATGATGTAAGAGGCTATCTTATACTGATTTGCATAGTATGGAGGGACCACTGCAGTACATTTATTAGACATGTTATATTGGGAGCTATGTTATACTGAGATGCATGATAACAAGGGACCACTGCAGTTCTCTTGTTACTCATGTTATATTGGATCCCATCATTTATTCGGAGGTGCAAGGTAGTGAGGGGCCACTGCAGTACACATGTTTCACATATCTTAGTTGGGCCATCTTAGACTGAAGTGCATGGTAGTGAGGGGCCACTGCAGTACACTTGTTTCACATATCTTAGTGGGGCCATCTTAGACTGAAGTGCATGGTAGTGAGGGGCCACTGCAGTACACATGTTTCACATATCTTAGTTGGGCCATCTTAGACTGAAGTGCATGGTAGTGAGGGGCCACTGCAGTACACTTGTTTCACATATCTTAGTGGGGCCATCTTAGACTGAAGTGGATGGTAGTGAGAGGCCACCGCAGTACACATGTTATACATGTTATATTGAGGGTCATCTTTTATTGATGTGCATGGTAGTGAGGGGCCACTGCACTATACTTGTTACACATTTTATATTGGGGGACATCTTAGACTGAAGTGCATGGTAGTGAGAGGCCACTGCAGTACACTTGTTTCACATTTTATATTGGGGACCATCTTATGTTGAGGTGGATAGTAGTGGGGGATCATGGTAATGACAGTTTAGTCTTTAAAATCTAAAGAGAACATTTCCATGAAAATCCTGAAATTAATCGGGCAGATTAACAGATAAAGTTGAAATAGGTTGCAGTGAATTGTTTTCATCATGGCTTCATATGAATGCATGAAATAAAAGAGTTGGGGTAAGAGACTGTGGGGAAAGTCTCCATGAATTCATCCCTATTTTCAGTCTGTTTAATTAATTCCTATTTGATAAGTTTTAATTATGTTTGCTTTTCTGGAATAGATTCTTATTAAGTGTACATAATCTTTCATGGACAAAGAAATACAGTGTATATCATTATTTTACTTTTATATCTTTTTTTTGCCTCAATAAAGAATTTGGCATGAGCAATAAATGTATATTTATTCAAAATATTCTTAGGCTGAAATAAATGAAAACTTCTTTTTTGCATTCCATTTAATGTTAGCACACTGACTAGTGCATGAATTAGAATTATAGTTTTCACAGTAAAGTGTGATATTAATCTACTTGCATGGTTGACATCTTCACAGACAGGTTAGACAATGTACTTAGATGTAATTAATAGCCAACAGACAGGTTAGACAATGTACTTAGATGTAATTAATAGCCAAATATATTTAATAATTGAACAATATTTTTTTAATTTTTTTTTTCATCAGAAACACTTGCATTTGAGAACTTCCATCTTTTTTACACAAGAAGTAGACTGTTTTTACCCAATCCTTTTCAATTTAATTACTTATTAGCATTTTTTGATGTATTGTTTCATGTTGTAACAAGATTTAAATTGTACATAATGTAGAAAAAAAGGCACTATGCATAGCCATGGTAATGAAGCAGAATACCACAATGCAATGCGGACAAACATATTAACAGTATGCAATACTCTGTCAATCATTTTGAAAATTCACAATGTTAAAACCAAGCAGTAAAAAAGTAGAGGGTGCACTTTAACAAAGAATGCATTGAATATTGGGGCACACACAATATGTTAAGACTCACATGCCTTAATATTAACAAAGCTCCCTGTTCTGGTAGCCACAGTGGCTCAGTAATTAGCGTGTTGGACTCGTAACTGAAAGGGTGCAATTCAGATCCTACCATCAGACCATTCTAGTTCAGCTACCATTTTGTGTTCTTGGGCAAGTCACTTTACTCCAATTGTCTCAACACTAAATAACCTATTTGTGTTGCTGTGTCATAAAGCTCCAAACCAAATCCTTCTTTTGGGCAGATAAAGTTCATAAAATAGACACTTTCTAAAGAAATTTATCTCAATCTAGACATACCTGGTGGAAGGGAAATTGCATTTAAAAAAGACCACAACAGTTTCTCAGAATCTACATCATGCATGTGTTACAAATTAACTTGGTGGGTAAAAAAAGCAAGAGTTCCCAACACTGTCAAAGGGAGCTAACTCTTCTAATACATCATACATACAATGGCATTCAGAACAACCTCATCTCAATATGAGTTGAATGACTTTGATTCTGTGAAGAGACTTCAGGATTATTGTACTGACACATCCAAGATGTGTATGTTTTTTTATTTTATTTTAGGACTCTATCATCCTAAACTAAGTAATAGAAAAGCACAAAAACCAACATGTTTTGTAAAATTCAACAAATAATTTGTTTTGATAGAATACAAAGTGAAAAGAACTGTCAGTATTGCAAATTAAATCCTAAATAGTCCATAAGTCCTGATAAATAAAGTTCTAATTAAATTCCAGTTATGCTTGAAATAAGATCCAGTGCTGAAGGCATTGATGTGCCTGTAGTCTTGAATGTACTAATGTATCCATAACCTGAAGTGTGATGATGTACTAACAGTCTTCCAATTAATCACAATAATATAACCAAGTTGTCCTTGCCTGAATTCACTATACATGTAATTCTGAATTACTGTGTTTATCCAAGAATATTATTGAAGAGCACTTTGTATTTTCAGTGAATAATAATTTGAATAAATAATTATACCAAAATCAAAATCAGAACACACTAACAAAAAGGATTCTGCTAAAGATGTTGAATGCAAAAATGAATATTTTTTAAAGTAAACAAGATTATATATAAAAAAACTAAGACACAAAAGATGACCCAGGATGTAGGTCCAAAGTTCATTTCTAGAAAATTCAAAGTTGTAAGCAGATAATATCTGTTCCTAAAACTACAATAAAAAATGTTGTAAACATCAGGTGTAACAACAGGTTCTTCATGGGGGAATTCCAATAACCTAGACCCAAATGACATGTTTACATCTACTGATAATGATCCTAATATTAACCCACTCTCATAAAGAAATATTAATTATGCATTATTTACTTACCAAAATCAAAACAACATCAGTGTTCCTTATTAGGTGCACAGTGAACTTGATTTTGAACAAGGTAAGTTTCAACAAACATTAAAATTCATGTATGTTTAATTTTTTTGTTATTCATGCAACATTGTAATTAAAAAATTGAAGAAGTTATTTGTTTTTAATAGTCTAAAACTGTTAATTGCATTGCTGGTAGTGATGGTATGTCATCAAGGGCATGTAATGTAGATTAATTTATAACCCTGAAAATTGTGTTTAACCATAAAACTTTTTTTTATGAGAGCATGTTTATCAGAAATTTAGGACCAGTTTGTGTAGGCAGAAATGAGACTTTGCAAAATTCCTGCTGTCAGATTCTAATCCCAAGAGTGGAATTTCCATATTTCATGCCAATGAATATTATGATGGATTATTATTCTTTTTTTTTTCACTAAGGAAATATTATTGGTGATTTTTCATCAGTATTGACATAAATTTAGAAATACAAATTATTTTCTAAAGTTTTATGTTGCAAGAAAAGCACACAAAATTTATAGCAATGAAATTTTTCTTATGAAAAAATTATAGGATTTTTATAAGAGCAAACCGTATGACACATACATATCAATGAAAAAGAATAAATCTTGCAGAAAATTATTCCTTTTGCCAGACCATGCAGACTGATGCTTGGAAAATATCACACATTCTGTGTGTACTCACTTTTAAGTTGAGCACAATTGCAAAGTGAACAGACCGAGATCTGCCATTGCATAATGTGCTAGCAGCTCTGGTTCTATGCAGTTTGTCAGTAGAACAAACAATATAAACCCTGATCTGCAGGCGCATTATGCAGTGGTAGATCAGATATCTGTGTTTGCATTGAACTCAACTTATATGGGGGTAAATATAGTATGTACAAGGAGTAAAAATTCAATGTTTTGCTGTAACATCATTCATATTTTAATTAAAGGTATTGCCTGAAGATTAATATTTTATTGCAGTCATTACATTTTGACTTGTCTATTTGTTTTTATTTATTTCTTCATCCAACCAAACCATGATGTCTTTTTGATGCATTGACACTGACTTATCTGTTGCATTTCTAAGCCTTTTTCTTTTTAATTTAATAACAGGGCCACAATATGGATGATATCATCATGTCCCATGTTGCCTGGATCATGAACTCTCAAATGCAGAAGAAGCCAGCTTACGTAGGCCTCATCAGTGGAGAATCAAGCTGCTGAAAATATGATATCATTTTGTGATTCTGGTTGATATGAATAAACACTGGAAAACTGTCTGCCATTTACAACCAGATTACTGATGTACATACATCAATTTGTTACATTTGTTACACATGTGATGACCTGTACCATGAAAACAGGACCATTTATTGTTTGCAAAAAGGCTAGTTCCAAGCTACATTTATATATGCTTAATGTGTGTGTTAATGTGTTTGTGTGTGAGTGAACTCCTACATTGAAAAGTTCCATAGACTTCTATAATAATTAATACTTTTGAATCAAACTTGTGACAAAAAAGACCAGGTGGATTTATTTGAATACAAATATCAGAATAACTATATATCACTTTATTGGTTATTGTAGCTCACTTGGTAGAGAATTAGACTTGTAATCCAAGAGTTGTGGGTTTGATACCTGTCTTGGCCAGTCTGAATCAGCTGCCTTGATGTGTCTTTGGGATTATTCATGTGACTTACATTTCCTAATGTGATATAGCCAGTAATGGGCTAGAAAGCTGTCAAATCCAAGCTCAAACAACCCATGAAAGATTCAATAATTATTTAAATTACTAAAATATTTCAGATCTCACAGCTTACCATACACAGGCCTGATGTCAGAATAAGTGGATTATGATATAACATAGTACAGTTAAGATGGTTTGTCAATATGAATGAAGAATTTGTTTATGTAACAATAGATACATTCCAGTGCATTGTATATCAAGTTTGTGGTTTCCCCTCATGGTGCCTCTGAATGTCTTCACTCTAAACCCTAAATTGTATATAAAAATTTAAACAGCTAACAAAAATCACAAGATGTTATATTTTCTAGGTGTTTTTGTTGGATTATTTAAAACCTTACTGACATAGAGAATCAAAGTGTCTGTCTGGAATGGGGTGTCAGAATCAACCTTTAATGGGGGTGTCAGAACCTGTCTGTAATGGTATATCAATATCTGTCTGGAATGGGTTGCCCAAACCTGTCTGTAATAGGATGTCAAAATCTGTATGGAATGGGGTATCAAAACCAGTCTGTAATGGGGTGCCCAAACCTGTCTGTAATAGGATGTCCAAATCTGTCTGGAATGGGTGTCCAAACCTACCTGTAATGGGATGTCTAAATCTGTCTAGAATGGGGTGCAAAAACCTGTCTGTAATAGGATATCCAAATCTGCCTGGAATTGGGTAGGGGTCTGAAACCACTAGTGTAAGTCCACTACTGTTTTTCAAAATGAGTACCACCACCTTTATCCTCAGATAATTTCCAGGCTTTGCAAAGATCTGTTTAGTTGGCAATGATGGAAGGTCATGAAACAAGTATCCTAATACCTCCTACCTCCAGCTGCAGCCCAGGTTGAATATAAAACATTGCAAAATGCATTGAAAAGTACAAATGTTTTGTAAATACAGTGTGACTCCACTACAATACTGTGGTTGGGATCCATAGAACCCAACCATGTTATAGATCAAACCATGTTATAGGTCAAACCATGTTTTAACAAATAAAAAAATGCAATGGCTTTGTTAATTAGGATACGCTAGTTTTTTCCCCATTCTTTCTTTTTTTTGATAATCCATCATTTAGCTCATAATGTTAATTATGTGTCTACTGTCATTGTCGTGGGTTTAACCCCATTATTCAGCACATGATAGGCTATACATGGCAGCTTGTATAAATGGTGAAGGAAGAATCTGGGAAAACCCACGTAAGAACCATCAACTGAAGGGAAGCTACTGGCAAACTTTTTCACATACCCACAATGGCTTTGCCCAAGACTCAAACCTATGTTGACAGAGCTGTGATGACAGTGATCCACAGAAGCAAGTGCTTTAGATGACAAGGCCACCCAGGGACCCTTGTGCTAACTAAAAATACATTTATATAATTGATTCAAATAATATACTAAAATGTTTTTGATACAAAAGTATGAAGGCATATCAGAACAAACAGTATCATAAAACATAAACATGTTTTTTTAACACCAATTATTTATTATCACAGATGAGACCAAAAGTTTTTCTTTTAACAAGATACAAATATGTAGGTATCTTTTACATGCTGATTATATACATATATAAGTAACATATTTTATATGATATAAATATAGGTTAAATAATAATTTATTGATTTGTTTATTTATTTACTTATTTCTAGATGCTTAAATAAAATAAAGTTACATTTGTATTATCTATAAACTGTAAGAATTCCTTGTTACTGTGGCCAGTAGCTTCTCGTGGGTCGGTGGTTCTTTCTGGGGGGTTTCCCAGGTTCTTCCTCCACCATTAATACTGGCCGCCATGTATAGCCTATCATGTGTTGAAAAATAGTGTTCTATAAAGTGTAAGAATTCCTTGTTACTGTGGCCACTAGCTTCTTGGTTGGTGGTTCTTTCTGGGGTTTTTCCTGGATTCTTCCTCCACCATTATTACTGGCTGCCATGTATAGCCTATTGTGTGCTGTAAAAAAGCGTTAAACCCAACAACAACAACATCAACAATCCTTGTTACTTTGTTTCTTAATAATGTTGTGTTATGATAATTTTTATGTCAATTAATGTTAGTAATGTTGCACAAAATTAAATAATTAAATAAATAGCCCCATTAAAACTTCTGGATTCTTCCAGTAAGCAGTTTGTAATTATACAGAAACCTAAAATCTGTTGTTATTATATACACATGTTTACTTGGCAAAGACCTAGTAATGCATACCTATTGATAACATAATGTATGCAGAGTGAATATAGAGTACAATTGAGAGAGTCAAGTTTGAATACAGAGTACAATTGAGAGAGTCAAGTTTGAATATAGAGTACAATTGAGAGTTAAGTTTGAATACAGAGTACAATTGAGAGAGTCAAGTTTGAATATAGAGTACAATTGAGAGTTAAGTTTGAATACAGAGTACAATTGAGAGAGTCAAGTTTGAATACAGAGTACAATTGAGAGAGTCAAGTTTGAATACAGAGTACAATTGAGAGAGTCAAGTTTGAATATAGAGTACAGTTGAGAGAGTCAAGTTTGGTGTTATTAAGTTTCAGAGTGGATCCAGAGGATCAACTGAAGGAAATTAAAAACATTCAATTAAAAAATTGAAAAACAATGGATTCTGCATTCTAATGTGTAAATATGAAATTTTAAATCCCATCATTACATGCAAGAATACTGCTAATCTAGTATGACCAGTATACAAGCCATGTAAATTAGGTTGTGACTCTTGAAGCAACAGTCTCCATTCAAATTATCTAAATGCAAGAGAGAGTCAGGCTTGGTCTTATCCATACTGTACCTACATAGTGGGGCCAAGAGGAGCCAGAGTGTCATCTGAACCTCTACTCCCTTTTCTAGTGAAGAAATTTTTTTAAAAAATCAATTTAAAACAGAGAAAGGTGACCATTTTGAGGAAAACAAATGGTCTGTTTTTGGCTCCTCCCCCATTGAAATATCGTGGATCCACACATGTTTATGGGATTTTTAAATGTTGGAAGTTATTTATATTCATGAAGTGTTTGAAGCCAATCAACTGGCACTTGAATAATTTATTTAGAAATATATCTTCTGAATTCTTATATATTTTGTGCATTATGATGAAGGACAACCATGTTGATCATGGCTGATCTCAATGTTACAATATTACAATATTACAATACACAAGGATATGATAGAAATGTTATCATAATGGAATCAAAAAATTTAATCATGTTTGATAAAAGAAACATATATTTGTAATTTTTAATTAAGAAAACTTGAACATTGTGTTGAACATCTGTTTCATAATTATAAATATACTTAATAATGTTATATAATAGAATCACTCTGACTGTAGAACTCAGTAAGTTTAAAATACAGGGACCTTGGAAACATAAAGCTGCCCAACAAAGAAATCTGCAATGTTACTTTTAATCAATTCATATTTAGCATAGTAGAAGCTACTCTGACAGTTTTAATGATAAATGTATGATTATAATTGACATCTGGTAAGTAAGTTCTAAGCACATTCCAAAATTAGCCAAATTCTCAAACCAAATAACTGATCACAAAATTGCACATATGACATGTGTTAAAGAAAAATGAAGGCACAATTTGTATGTATACTTCACTGTTGTTACACTGTGAAATATGGTCTGCTTCATTGAGAAATACTGTTTCAAAGTATATCTTTGACTGAAATAAGCAACACCAGTCATCCCAGCAAACTGGCAACATGCATATGTATTGTAGCTAATTTCTGAAACAGACTGGTGTACAAGTGTACTCACACAGCTGTGACAAGGAAGTATTTTGCTTTAGCTTGTTGTATCATTGGAATGTTGTGCTCAGTCAGAATTGATAGTGTGTTGCCCAGTGAGAACCTTGAGGATTGTACATGCCTGAGATATATATAGATGCCTGTCCACATGCATAACAAATAGGAATACTGATGAAAAACAATTGACTAAGCATTCTAATGAGTAAATATGAAATTTTAAATCACATCATTACACACAAGAAAACTATTAATGCAGTATTGCCAGGTTAAAAGCCATGCATTATAAGTTGTCACTCTTCAAGCAAGTCTCCATGCAAATTATCTAAATGCAAGTCCTTAGCTGATTTTTAACACTAGAAAATGGATGAACTTCTGGACAGACATTCATAAACCATGGCAACATGATTTTTAGTTATGTCAATAGTCTGTAAATATATATATTTTAGGGTTTAATAGAACAGATTTTATGTTGCAAATGACTATTTTTAGCAATTTTGTTTAAGTTCATTGTTTTGCATTTTGGAGAAAAAAGTATGTATGTACCGTACAATTGCATATGGACAGACTAGTACATCTTCAAGACACGTTACAATTACAGTAGAATAATGGGCATAATATAAGTATAATCAAATCACTTATTATCATCCATTTTGAATGCTATTTGCATTTCAAATGAATTACACTGTTAAATGGTAGTTTAGACGTGATTTACTGACCATTCTAGACATTTCTGAATTTTATGAGCTGTGAAAATTTAAATTACAGATTTTTACATCAAAGAATTTTTGTAATAAAAAATACTTTCTATATTAATACAGAAAACTAAGTAAATAAGTTTTCTTTTCACCTATGAGTATTTTGATGTGTATCCCTTTCAGTCAAATTTATCATTGATTTACCATATTTACTCACTTATTGGCTTAGTCCAAATGGCAACTACACAGAATTGGATTTGTAGTTGCATAATGTATCAGCAGATCGGGGTCTATGCAGTTTGTTAGGAATAATAAGTAGAACAAATAGCATAGATTCTGATTGGCTGGTACATTATGCAATAGCAGATCAGGGTCCATGTTGTTTTTTTGCAGTTGGACTAAACTTATATTCAGGTATATATGGTACAGTACCGTCTGAGTTTTTAGCAGTAGAAAATTTAGCAACATAGCAGTCCTGGTGTTTTTTTAATCATGAAAAATAAATCACATCATGGCTTTTAATCATATACAACATAACCACTCTAGGTCTGCAATCTTTGCAATAAATCGTGTCAAGATTTGTAATTGTATAAATGATAACTGCTCTGGGTCTGAAGTCCCTACAATATATCGTGGCAAGATTTGTATATTATGGCAGCTCTAGATCTGCAATGCCTTGTTCATCTTGTTCAAGCTTCTCATGCAATTCCATAACTTCCTGAAATTTAATTTCCATTTTTAGACAGAAAAAGTTTCATCCTGAAAAATTTAATTTTCTTTTTCTAAGCATGTCTAAGTTTGCATTAAATAACAAATTTCTTGGTAATGATCTAAAGTGCCATATTTTGACTTGTATTTAGAAAAATATAGCCCACATTTTGACATTTATTTAGAAAACTGTAGCCAGCATTTTGAAATTTATTTAGGAAAAGTCAGCCAGTGTTTTAACTTGTAGGTTGGAAAAGGCAGTTTTCCATGTACATGCAGATAATTAAAGGTTTTAATATTAATCTAGAATCTAATTTTATTTTATGATTTTGTTCCATTCTTTTCTTTTTGAAATTTTAGTGTTCGTACAGTGTACACTGATTATCATTTCCCTATACTTTACATTTTTTAATTATACTGTTAAAGTATTTACTATTAATAAAGATTTCAAATATACCCACATGATCATTATACAAGTTTTCACTGTCAGTACAGATTTTAATAAGAAACAGGAACGTTTATGTAGTTTATGTTTACAATTAAATCTGACTTACAATCAGGTTTATACGGTACATAAAATCAACCCATGTACATAGATCATAATTAATATGACTCGGTGATAAATACCATTCCAGCACACTTGTAATTCCTTAATTACCTGCATATACCACCTGTTCAAAACAATATATTATCCAGTTTACTTAAAGGCTGTTATTCACAGGTTTGCCTTTACATTATTTACTGGATCACAGTTATTCAATGTTTGTGTCTTTCAGCATAAGAAATATGTATATCATCAACTCTATGCATGTGTACTATATAGTCTGCATAATTATTTGTAGTCATCTGGCAAAACACGTTTTTTAAAAATATTTGTATCCCTCCATCAAACTGTATTTAGCTACATCAATCTTTGGATCATCACAAATGCTTTTATATATGCTTTTTTTTTTAAAAAGATGTACATTATTTCTCATGGGGATGGATGGAGAGGTGGGGGAGGGGCCAAAAAAAGTAATTGGACAAATAAGGCTTTCTTTGATAAACATGTGTATTCATTTTGTAGATGTCAAGGGGGGCTTATTATTAAAAAAATGTTGTAAATTTATGAATGTATATTTGGTATGTGAAAGCATTATAATCAAAATATTGGGTGTCTGCTTGTCAGGGAAATACTATTACCAGTAAAAAGTAAAACAATACATAAATGTTGATTCAGAAGATTGAGATCTGATATTTATTCACATAAATCAGATATAAATGTTATCTTTTTATGTTGATATATAAACTGCACCTAATAAAAATATAAATAATGAAGTCTTTGTGCTTTTTTCTTCAGAGTTTGACTCCTTTTTATTGTGCAAAGGTTTCCCTTACTGTTAATCCATTCTAGCGACTGCATTTCAATTCATGTAATTTGTGTGCAATTCTTTCTATTTACATTTTTAGACATTTACTTTTAATCAATGCCATAGAGCCAGTTTTGTGCTAATATGTCATTAACTCTACAACTACTAATAATAGTATGTCTCAGTAAATGTTTATATCGCACTCTATCTTATATCATTTTTATTAAAAGGACATACTGCATGGCACCCGTGAAGTATATAGCAGTAGAAAGATTGTATACTGAAGTGGTTATGGTACCTGCTTTGCACCTCTTCAGTCCTGGATTCAATCTCCAGAACTGGCATTTGCAATGATAAGTGTTGTCTATCCATAGTCAGACACAAGCAGAGGTACTATTATGTCAAATTAGATGGTTTCTAGATTAAAATGAATATTGGTATAACAATGTGTTATGTAATACAACTGAAAACACATGCACACAGGAGACTGAACACACGGGTAATTAAAAGAAATACTGATGGGGATAAAATTGTATGGGTTGGGGGTGAACAGATGATTTTAATGGAGTTAAACATTTTTGGGTCACAGTGTTCACGTTAACACCCAATAGATAAGACATTTTTCTTTCTTACAGTGGATTTAATTTTGTGGGCATTGCATATTCTCAACAATAGTCCCAAGAAGCCTGAATTCTCTCACCTGTCTGATATAGGTCTACAAATCAAATGTAAGAGCAGTTTACAAAGAAATGTTAGCCAGCAGGATGCCTTGTGTCAATATTTCTTCCAATGCTGGTCATTGAATATGTTTTTAAAATAATTGTTTAAAAGTTTCTATGTTTTGAATCATCATCCATATTTGATGGCAGATCAACATTATTTGTCCAATTTTCTAACGCCTTTATGCCAGGATGTCCAGTTTGGTCAAATTCTGTCCAGTGCTTTTTGACAAAGAGTTGTTTAGAGGCTTTTCTATTTTTAGTAACAGATGCCATATTCTAAGGAGGATTGGCATATTTGTAACAAATTGAAAAGTTCTCAAATCAAGAATGTTTTCAAATTTGGTCCAATTTTGATGCTTTTATTGTTTTAGTAATGGCAGGATTATTTGATGTTGAGTCTCTATCAGTGATATAATTTTAAAAGTGACTAATATGCTAGATTTGGTCAGGTTCTGTTAAGGGTTTTTTATTAAGTCATTTGAAGATTTGTTTATTTTTAGACATGGTGGCTATATTTGATGGGGGATTGGCATCATTTGTAAAAATTTGAAAGCCTTTATGCATAATGTTTTTTGTTAGTCCTGTCAAATTCTGTTGAGTATTTTTTTAGCTCAAGTAGTCATAGAACAGAAGAGCTTCTGGGATAGTTGATTTGTCTGTCATCTATCCATCTTCCTGTTAGCACAAGTTTATTATCCTTTTTCCTCCTAAACTTCTTGAAAGATTGCAATGAAACATTACAAAGTGTCATCACACTAGTCATCTAGCTGATCCTAAATGAAAATCGTACTGCTCAGACATCCAAAATAGTCACCACGTATCTAGATAGCCCTAAATGGTCCCAATCTGGTGTCTAATATGGCTTCCACTGTGGCCATCTAAAATTTTTTATTGTTTCTCATGAACAGAAAGTCATAAAAAAATGAAGTTTTCACCAGCTGACTTCCTATGATGTCCACTTAGTTAAAAATGAACATGATGCTGACCTTAAAGGGCCATCTTGAGACTCTTGTTATCACTACTCCTCCTGAATAGATGGTTATATCACTGAAAGGGACATCTTGAGACTCTTGTTATCACTACTCTTCTTGAATAGATGGTTATGGTAGCTCTCTACAGTTTCATATTTTGCATAGGGTTAGAATTTTAAAGAAAAAGAATTTCCCCGGCTTTCCTCACTGGTTATACTGACTATTTAAAAAAGACCTTGTACATCTTAGATATAATTCAAAGAATCTTTACTTCCATTTATTTTGGTACATGATTGATGGGTGTACTATGGGTTATAGAGTATACAGCTTGGCCTTACTCCAGATGTGCACCTTTCCAAAAAGGTGCTAGCTCCCCTTGGTCATTTTCACTTCCTGAACTTCAGAGGTAAATTGTATAAAAAAGAGCTGATAACTTTTTTTACATTTTATATATTTGGTAATTCATTCATTGCACTTTCAGAAGCTGGTATTGTCTAATCTGGCAAATTTCATTTTCCCTATTTTAATAGCTGCTATGGATAGTGTACTTTAGACTAATTCAGGCTCATTTTTTAGCACAAGGGAGCATACATTTTAGTTAGCAGTGTGTTTAAATCATGTACAATTTCCAAAAGTACAATATCCAAAGAAATATCATCCACATCACATTAATGTAGCATAGAGGTATGCCACCATTCTCTCCACTGTGCATATTTTAAATGCAAACAACTTCACCGTACATATGTCACTCTCTCAAAAACACATAATAATTGGTGAGTGCCCCCATAAAGAGAATATAGGTATTATTATTGTATGATTTAATTATGATTTTATGGCTGAACATTTAAGTTGCAAGCATCAAAACAGTCCTTTTGAATAATTCTCCTGCATCTCCCCCCACAGAATAGTGTTTATGAGTGTCAGAGTCTCTAACAAGTCCAGCCCCCACCCATGATAAAAAGTGAGCTATTTTAAGAATGCACATTACATTTTGTAAGCATAGCAACCAATGTTATGCTGAATGACAGGAACATGAAACTAGCCAGAATTATTTCTAAGATATCAACAATGAACTTTACAGTTTGAAAAGGGGTGGAACACATCAGGTTCATAAAGGTCAAAGTGTAAAATATTTGCCTATTGTTTAATATGGAAGAAGCGAATTCACTTTCACATCATTTTTTTTTTAAATTTCATTGCAAATAAATGAAACGAAACATTTTCACTATATATTTCTTTTACTTATTGCAACAGTTTTAAATTTAAGTTGACTCTATTCCTATATTCTAAGACTTTTAATTTCCCCATAATTAAGGTCACTACTCACACAAACATGCCTCATGGCAAATTATATAAACAAGAGCAAAAGAAGCATAAGTAGCTTATTTTCATGCTTAACATCAATATGAATGTACCATTTGATTCATAAGATCATACATAATTATATGAAGAAGAAAAAAATTGCATACATTTTATTTTCTTTAAGGTGGCACTCTAAAGTTTAATATTTTGCATAGGGTTAGGATTTTAAAGAAAAAGAATTTCCCCAGATTTCCTCACTGGTTATACTGGCTATTTAAAAAGGACCTTGTGTATCTTAGGTATAATTCAAAGAACCTTTAATTCCCTTTATTTTGGTATATGATTAATGGGTGTAATATGGGTTATACAGTATACAGCTTGGCCTTACTCCAGATGTGCACCTTTCAAAAAAGTGCTAGCTCCACTTGGTCATTTTCACTTCCTGAACTTCAGAGGTAAATTGCATTAAAAAAAGCCAATAACTTTTTTTTACATTTTATATATTTGGTAATTCATTCATTGCACTTTCAGAAGCTGGTATTGTCTCTTCTGGCAAAATTCATTTTCCCTACTTTAATAGCTGCTATGGATAGTTTACTTTAGACTAATTCAGGCTCATTTTTTAGCACAAGAGAGCATTCATTTTAGTTAGCAGTGTGTTTAAATCATGTACAATTTCCAAAAGTACAATATTCAAAGAAATATCATCCACATTACATTAATGTAGCATAGAGGTATGCCACCATTCTCTCCATTGTGCATGTTTTAAATGCAAACAACTTCACGTTACATATGTCTCTCTCTCAAAATTACATAATAACAAAAGTACATATATCACTGAGAGGGCCATCTTGAGACTCTTGTTATCACGACTCCTCCTGAATAGATGGTCATATCACTGAGAGGGCCACCTTGAGACTCTTGTTATCACTACTCCTCCTGAATATAGTTATATCACTGAGAGGGCCATCTTGAGACTCTTGTTATCACTACTCCTCCTGAATAGATGGTCATATCACTGTCCAGTTTGTCCTAAATGAAAATGGTGTTGATTTGATGTTCAATGTGGCTACAACAGCAGTAATTTCAAAACTATTGCTATTGCTACATCTGAACAAAATGTTATATTGACACTGGGAGTTCACACAAAGACCTTTTCTAATGTCAAGTTGATCATAAATGACCATAGATGCCACCCACACATCCAACATGACTGCCAGCCACTGCTGCCATCTTGAAAATGTTATTACTACTCTCCTGAATGGACAGTTATATTAACATGGGTTTTTTACAAGAAGACTTCTTGTATTGTCTGGTTGGTTGTTAATGAAAATGGTATTGCTCTCACTAAATATGTCCACCATAGTGGCCGTCCTGAAAATCTCATCACTATTCTTCCTAAATGAAGGATCACATATAAGCATGGGTTTTTCACTGAATGACTTATTATAGTGTCTAGTTCATCATTAAAAAAATGGTGCCAATTTGATTTCCAATATGATCACAAAAAGACTTCTTATAATGTCTTGTTAGGCTTAAGCTAAAATGGTGCAAATGTCCACTATGGCCAACATGGTGGATATTTTTTATATCTTGTTTTTGCTACTCCTCTTAAATGGAAAGTTATTTTGACATGGGTTTTTTTGTCATAAGAGTCCTTATGATGTCCAGTTGGTCTTAAATGAAAATGATGCAGATTAACTCACAATATGGCCATCATATTTCAACATAGTAGACTTCTTATTCAATTAAAGACAGAAAAATTCAGAACCTGAAAATGTGTTTTTAAAGGGGGTTTCAGTTTATTGAGGTTTGCCTTTTAAGAGGTGCTAGTGTCAGAAACATACCAATAATGAAAGTGGCAGTCTTATTCTATCTAATGACTGGTTAAATAAAGAAGTTAAGAAAAGAGTAGAAGGCAGTCTGTTTTTACCTTACAACACTGAATAAATATAGGGGCAAGTCAAGAAAGGGATAGAAGGCAGTCTGGTTTTACCCTCTGACACTGAATAAATATAGAGGCAAGTTATAAAAGGCTTAGGGGATGGTCTGGTTTTACCATATGACACTGGATGAATAAAATGACAAGGGCATACAAAGAGACAGGACAAAGAGAATGTCAACATTGCAGTCACATTTATTTCAAATAGCTATTGCACTATGGAAAACAAATGGTTAAGCACACATACTGGCATTTTATCAATACAAAAACAGTGCCACACAACCAGATGATAATGAAGTGATTGATATTTCAGCCTGTAGAAATTAGCATTTCATCCATTAACTTATAACAACTGAATAGTCATGAATCTGAATCTAATTATACTTTAAATAAATTCTGATGATGGGCTGTAATGAAAATCTATACATGTTATATAACAATTTCACACCATTCTTCTTATCTTTGATTTGAATGTTATATTTATAGGCAGTATATCTTTGCCTACATTGTAGAATATAACGGAAACTGTAAATGTTAACTGTACAATGATGTTATCTGATTTTACAATCTTTTATTCATATTGAACAGCATGCTGTATTACATTAAATGAAACACAGTCAAACTTACCAGTGTGTCTGACCTTTTCACATAATACTTACTGCTGGTTTATACTTGTGCATAGTTTTGACTGTGGCACCCTTAAACCACCTACTCTCATCTTAAAAATGCATCACATTAGCTTATTCTTACATTACAATAAACCATTCATCAATACTAAAAGAAGTTAGGAAATTTGAAGTCTTCATGTAATCAACTGTATGTCATGCATGTTTATAGTTTTCACATGTCCCTTGTTCTGGCCCAAATATTTAACAAAATTTTTCATAATTAGAGTCAAATGAAACTCTACCTCTGATTGCTCAGAGTAATTTGATGTAAGATAATCAAATATCACTCTGATTGGTCAGTGTGATTTAATGTAAGCCAATCAAATATTGGAATTTGTTTGGTGGGGATGGAACATTAGAGTTTCCAGATTCCAAAAAGTAGTTATGAAATTGAATATGAACAATATTGTTCATATTCAAATTAGTACACATGAATGGCCATAATAATAAAAAAAAAATAGATCTCACACAATATTCTCTCAAATCTCACAATCTGCTACTCTGTTTAGAGATAATGCATTAAGTCACTGATACTGTATTATGATGTACTGAAGATATTTGATAAACGTTTTAGTGATGCTGTAGGTTTAATACCATTTCTTAGTACATGATAGGCCATACATGACAGCCAGTATAACTGATAAGGAAGAACCCACCAAAGAACCACAAACACATGGAAAGCTGTTGACAAGCTTTCTCACATACCCACACTGGCCTATCCTGAACTTTGAACCCATGCAGACAAACATGAGATGTCAGTGATCTGTAAATGTGAGTTCTTTGTACCACTCTGCCATAATTTCTAGTGAAATATCATGCCATGATATTATATTAGATAACTACATCTTATTTTGACATCACAATATGATAAAAAAGTTCAAGTGTATTACTGGTGTAAACCCTTGCAACTTTCCTGTAATTTATTTTAGCGAAACTTCACTACAGCTTGCAGAATACATATTATTAAACTTCTTCATAGATTTTATAACAACTGACTATATAAGCTAAATCCTCTACAACATTACATGTAACTAAACTACTTGCTAATAAAATCTGACAAAAAAACAAATTTAGAGTAGGTGAGAACAAAAATGATTAAATTCTTAAGACATTTATATTTTACTCTAATCGTATGAGACATTTTGTTATCTATGTGTCAATATTATTGTTTTGATATGGAATAACCGACAGCTATACATATCATTTCAACATGAAGATCACTAATTTGCCCTTTTTTTCTGTTTTGAAATTTATTTCAGTTGGATTATTTTTTTCTCCAATATTTCTTCTGAAATCGATGATGTTGCATGGCACACATGATACCTATCTGTAACAAATAAACACAAACTTTTACATTCATTTATCCAAATGTAAATATCATGCGCATGTACATGAACAAATAAAAACAATGTCTGGGATTTATCATTAAGACAATGGAAATACCTTGCACATTTTCTAACTTAAGTGGAAATTCTAAATTTCAAAATTCACTCCTCCAAATTTTAGGTTAGAGACCCGTTGTACAGGTATATATTAAGTGGACAACTCAGTTCTTTCCCCCATAATGTGCATGAATAAGACAATAGTAGCATATAGATATATGCATACATCTATATATCTGCAGAACATCTTATGAAATGTACAGCACTCCCTCATCATAAAACCCTGTTCATTATAACGTAGTTTCTTGTACAACAGTCATGAATCCAATTTTATAATAGTGAAATTATCTACAGAATGTACTTATTCAGAGGTAAAATAATCTGTGACTCCTACGGACAGCATTATAATGAGAGAGATATAATGTGATGTATGTTAAAAGACTTTTAAAAAATTTAAACACAAAAATTTAAGACAAAATGATATTCTTCTTAACAAAGTCACAGCAAATGCAAACATTGTCATTGCAAAAATGGTGTATTTGTTCTACTAGCCTCTAACACAACAACTGATAACAGGTACAAAGATCGTACATCTGTGTTTAAGTTCATAAAATAGCTCACAATAAATGCTTTAAAAACAGTGTTGTCTTCAAACATAATACATGCTTTTATTAATAAATACTTCGCACAACTTGATAAAATTACAATGATAAGGCAAGAGTATTTTATATACACTACTAATTCTACACGGTAAAGAAAAAAAGATTTAATAAAAAGAAATTAATGGTTCACTAGCATCTAACACATATTCTTGACTCAAAATCAATGAGGTATAGATATATTTAAGCAAAGATGGGAGAAAAGAATATGAAAATATCACATTGGTATGCCTATGCTGGTGCTGTATTTGATGTAATACCTGCACGTTTTATTAAGTACACACCATACTACTGATAAAAAAGCCACATAAAAAAACATTAGCCATCTCTTAAGTACATGTGCGTCAGTACATGTACCATATGTACTTGCTTATAAGTCAGGTCCAATTTCAAAAAACATGGACCCTAATCTGCGATCACATACTGCACTGGCAGAACAGGGGATATTTTGTTTGTTTTACTGATTACCTTTAAAACAACATCACAGACCCAGATCTGACAGTGCATCATGCGCCAGCAGACCTGGGTCTATGCAGACTGTAGTTGTGTCCAACATATAAGTGTGTATATATGGTATACCTCATGGGAAGGAAGCAAAATCCACCTTGAACATCAAGCAGTGTGGCTAGCAAAGAAAAAGGTAGATAACTTTTCTAATAGTACATACAAACATGATAATTTTGTAAGCATGCAATGCAGGTACTGTGTAAAATATGATGTGCAGGTACTGCACCCACACAGCATTGATGAGATACAAGCTAGGAGATCACTGCCATCAAACATGGAGAATCAGCATGGTGACCAAACCTGAAAGAAAAAAAGTACAAAATATTCAATCTGAAAAAGGTACACCACAAACAACATTGCAATCAGTGAAGATTCATGCCGCTTATTCTCAAACCTCTCTCACCCAGAAACTCATGTTCAATCTGAAAGTGAAAATTTTCACAATCAAAATGTTCTTATATTCGACTTTTATAATGTCAGCATACATACACAGGAACTATAATATTTAGAAACAAATTTAATCAACCAAAACATAAAGGTCTACTACGTGAGTGTACAAGATTTGTTCACAAAGCAGTTCCTAATATACTATTGGGCATGTGAGTGCAATACACCACTCCCTCGATAACTCGTGCACATCGGGGTCCAGAAACATCGACAGCACTATAAGTGAGGTGCAAGTTATTGAGGGACCTATAAAATAAGCCCAAAACCAATAAAGTGATCGACGACATCAAGGAAAAAAAAAGGTGGGGGGTAGGCAGATTATAGTGTTGAATACTCACCTTATAATTGTGCTGAGATTAACTGTGAATAAATATCTCTTCATAATGGTGTACTTTGTTTATTATTTCCTCATAGAGCAATATTAATTTCAGGATAAATTACAGTATATTGAGGCGATCATTGAAAACATTATTCCACATGGTTTCCGTTCACTTAACATGTGTACCACTTCACACACTGTGTACTACGTCACTAATTTTTATGTTGAATTGGATTCATTCTAGTTTTATTGTTTGATCCAAATTAGACATTTTTTTATATATAAAAGATCAACTCTTTTCGAGAAACAGTGTCAATTGAATGATAGATAGATAGATTTGATTGCGATAGAAGTAAAATGTAAAACAAAAAACAAAGGTTAATCAGTACTAACATATTTAATGGGTCTACAAATTAAAACAACATAAATTAGAACCAGTTAATACTTGCCGTTTGTGCCAGGCTTGACAAATATCAATTCACTTTTTGAAAAAATCAGTTTATTTTTTTTGTGTGTTACTCCTTGGTTTGTTTGCTGTTGAGCAAAATCCCTCAGATTTCTCAACTGCATGAGCTTTACGTAGTCAACATTTTGGGTTTCCAGCCACCTTATGGCAATATCAAAAGATTTGACTGCTTCCTGTGCAGAGGGGGAAGGTGGTGCGACATCTGCATCTCTTTCAACTCTTGTGGTACTCCAGTTAGAATTGTCTTCTGCAAATTTGTTTGTTATAGAATTAATTATTGTTTCATCTGACATGTATTTAGCTGTGGGGCAATCATTGTCAGCACAATTCCATTCCTCCATATCATCAAGAGAAACGTCCATCTCAGGACCATGAGTCTGTATGAATTTCTCCCAAACAGCCTCGGCATTAATGACATCAGTTTCACTGAAACCTTCAAAGTCACTATCATCGTCGCTGTCTATGTTACTGTTTTGCTTCACATCAATGGCAGCTCCAAGACCCTTAATCCAGCACCCCAGGTCTCTTGTAATCGATTTTTTTAATACAACAAACACTTCCAAGTTGTTGATCAAAACAAAGCCGGCATGTAATTAGGTTCTCATAGAAGTACTCACGAGTTTCGATGTGACAGTCGATTGACTCTTTTCATGTTTTCAATGAATAGAATATGTTACGATTATAATGTTTACACTGAAACGGAATTAAAGGATTAGAATGTGACTTTCACACAGGAAGACGTTTAATTGGTGTTTATTTCATTCTCTGTTGCCACCTGTTAGCATTTACCAGAAGTTTTCATTGATCGCTATTTCACCAGACTGTTTATTTACAGTATACTGACAACTGTTTATCATAAAAACTTACATAATATATGATACCTTTAAACAGAGGTCTCGCTAGGATTTTAAAACTGGGTCTTTCTGCCTCTGAATTCAAACACTAAATATCAGTACATTTTCTCACCCAGCCACCAGTCAAAGCCTTTGAACTAGCTGCCTAGCTATTGCATCATGTTCTTTTTTTATGTACTCTTATAAAATGGCAACATGTATGTACATCAAGGAGTCTTTCAGTCACTGAATTAGTCATTGTAAATATCAGCACAGCTAACTGATCAACACATTTTCCCACAAAGCAGGTGGCTGAAACAGGACTGGCAAATCTTTGAATTTTCCCGCGCACCTATTATATGCATACGAAGGACTCCCACCTGAGTGATTTTCTGCATCCCAGATCAAAAATTGGCATCCAAATATGCGTAATTAAGCGTTTTCGAGGTCTCTGAAATTAATTCTTATTTAGAACTCGCAAATTTCAAAACATGGATTCTATTTTTACGGGCATTAATCACCATTTTCGATGATAAAACGAGCAATGTATCAAGGTTTAATTTACCAATTCTTATCGTAATTTTTTCACGTTCAGCATATTTTAAAGATATTTTAAATACATTTTCTCTGGAAAAAATTGGGAGCCAAGATGGAGTTATCCAGGCGCGAGTTATCGAGGGAGCGGTGTATCGTGAAATATTGCACAATTATGACAATGTACAGTTAATGGCGACAAAAATGAGCATATAATAAACTGACTTTGAATATGTCCTTATTGTTTTTACAGCATGGCCTTGCCTCAGATGATGCCATGATGTATGAGGTGTTATTCTATGCATTGCATACAGAAGAATCATAATGTGGGTATACTGATGTCAGACTAGTTATGGGATAAATAAACTATGGTGTATAGATGTTAAGATTGTATTTATCATGTGTCATAAAATATTGATTATTATTTCAATGGAGAGTAGCGTAGATGTACAATTCTATTTAATAGATGTAATAAAATACTGATTATTTGATAAAACTGCAGAATAATAAATTGACTTTGAATACGTTCGTATCCTTTTGACAGTGACAGTGACCCAAGCAGTGTGATGTTCATCTTTGTGTAAAACAAAACTGCTTTTATGAATCTGACCAAGAGCAAGGTAAGAACTGGTATAACATAACGACCAAGCATATTGAGAGACTTGGTCAATTCTATAGATTTGGTAAGATTGGCACCATTTTCATTCAGAGACCAAACAAATCATTACTTTCAAGATGGCTGCCATGGTGGCCTTACTGGATATCAGATCAGCATCATTTTCATTTAGAACCAAATTTACATCATAAAAAGGCTATTGGTGACAGCCCAATGACGAAATGATTTTCCATCATTGCGGAATAGCAATAAGATTCTGAAGATGGTGGCTATATTGGATATCAGATCGACATAAGTTTTATTCAGAAATAACTAAACACCATAAGAAGTATTCTAGTGAAAACTCCAAATTGAAATGATTTTCATTTCAGCAACAGCAAGATTTTCAAGATGGCTGCTTGGTGGTCATAGCACATATTAAAACAGAGCCATTTTCAATTTTATTTATGACCAACTAGACATCATATCAAGTCTTGTAGTAAAACCCCATGCAGATATGACCATCCATTCAAAACAAGTAATCACAACAAGAATTTCATGAGGGATACTGTGGCAGCCATATTGGATGCAGAAGCAAAACCATTTTCATGTACTAAACATCATGAGGAGTCTTCTGGTAAAAACTCATGTTGATATGCCTTTTCACTAAGGATGAGTGGGGAAAACAAAATTTTCAAGATGACTGCCATAATGGCCATACTGGCACCATTTTCTTTTAGCAACAACTAGAAATCATAAGCAGTCATTGAGTGAAAACTCCATGCTGATAGGATCATCCCTTCTGGTGCATGTGTGATTTTAAAAAAATTCAAGATTGCTGCTGTGGTACCATATTGGAAGTGATACCTGTATGGCATTTTATGAGAATATATATATATATATATATATATATATATATATATATATATATATATATATATATATATATATATATATATTTATATATATATATTTATATATATATATATATTAAAAAATTAATCTGTCTATGTCAGATAATACACAGAAAAATTATTTAATGTAATAGAAGATCAGAAAAATATCCATGCTTTATTCCTCTGAGCACTTTCGCATCATCTTTATGGAATGCTCTTCAGGTGAATACATCATTTCTTTACATTTTATGTATGTAAAGAAAGTATGTATTCACCTGAAGGGTATCCATAAAGATGATGTAAAAGTGCTTGGAGAAATAAAGAATGGATATTTTTCTGTTCTTCTGTCACATTAACTAAAATATATATATATATATATATATATATATAACGTACCAAGTACATAGGCTGCAATTAGCTTCTGATTGATGGTAAGATGAAGGTAGTCTGGGAATCTAGATCCAGTATCACCTTGTAAAGGCAACATTAATGCAATGATGCATGATATGGCAGTGAAAATGACTAGCATTCCTGGTCCATGTGTTCCAGTGGCTGCACCTGGAGTAAAGACAAAGTAAACATTTAACTTTAATTATAGACCGTGCTCAGGAATAGCTAAAAAAAACCCAACCCTCTAGCTAGTTAGATCAGCCAAAGATGCAAAAAAAAAGAAAAATACTGGATACTATCAATCAATCTGATTTCTACACGTGTTACAGGGCTAAAATGATTTTAAAGTTTTTAAAAAATACATAAATGTTATCAGCAACTCAGAAGAACAATTAGCCTTGACTGTTACATATTTGAACAATTTAAGGGACAGTGGTAATATGTTAAAATCTGGTGGCCAAATCCTACTATACAAGTCATGATGATGACAGTGAGCTTTAATGACCTTGGAACAATCATGATGACAGTGAGCTTTAATGGCCTTGGAACAATCATGATGATGACAGTGAGCTTTAATGGTCCTGGAACAATCATGACAATGACAGTGAGCTTTAATGGCCCTGGAACAATCATGATGATGACAGTGAGCTTTAATGGCCTTGGAACAATCATGATGATGACAGTGAGCTTTAATGGCCTTGGAACAATCATGATGATGACAGTGAGCTTTAATGGCCTTGGAACAATCATGATGATGACAGTGAGCTTTAATGGCCTTGGAACAATCATGATGATGACAGTGAGCTTTAATGGCCTTGGAACAATCATGATGATGACAGTGAGCTTTAATGGCCTTGGAACAATCATGATGATGACAGTGAGCTTTAATGGCCTTGGAACAATCATGATGATGACAGTGAGCTTTAATGGCCTTGGAACAATCACGATGATGACAGTGAGCTTTAATGGCCTTGGAACAATGATGATGATGACAGTAAGCTTTAATGACCTTGGAACAATGATGATGATGAAAGTGAGCTTTAATGACCTTGGAACAATCATGATGATGACAGTGAGCTTTAATGACCTTGGAACAATCATGATGATGACAGTGAGCTTTAATGATTATGCTGTTTTTAACCAATCTCAAGATATTTTCTGAGTACATTTACAAAACTCTGTTCTATTCCATTTTATGGTATTTCTTTCAAACCTCATCTTTAACTGAATAGAAAGTCATTACTGAATAATGTAATATACTGCCAACTGGAAAATGATTTGTGTAATATACTGGTTATAGATCAATTGCTTGGCAGGTTCTGATCATATGGCACATTAAACAGGGTTGAAAGGAAGAATATAAACTGTCAGATAATGATTATCATGTTCCTTTTAATAATCATAAACAAATACCAATATCCTCCTAAATTCATATAATTTGAAATATATGTTGCAGGGCTTTTCGTTCATCTAGCTCTCAATAGAGAACTGATTAAACTTTCATGATAGTTTGAGAAAAAATACTGATTAACCAATTATTTGTTATGAGAATGTTCTATTCAAAATGATGTCCTGTTTGAAGTACTACACAGAAGATGTTAAGCTATTTCAAGGGAGGTAACCACTCAGAGTCTAATTATTTCCTCCAGGGATAAGAATCCCTTTGGTGGCGCTCTACAGTTTCATATTTTGATAGGGTTAGGATGTTAAAGAAAAAGAATTTCCCTGGCTTTCCTCACTGGTTATACTGGCTATTTAAAAAAGACCTTGTATATCTTTGGTATAATTCAAAGAACCTTTAATTGCCTTTATTTTGGTGTATAATTGATGGGTGTAATATGTGTTATAGAGTATACAGCTTGGCCTTATTCCAGATGTGCACCTTTCAAAAAAGTGCTAGCTCCACTTGGTCGTTTTCACTTCCTGAACTTCAGAGGTAACTTGTATAAAAAAGAGCCGATAACTTTTTGTACATTTAATATATTTGGTAATTAATTCATTGCACTTTCAGAAGCTGGTATTGTCTAGTCTGGCAAAATTCATTTTCCCTATTTTAATAGCTGCTATTGATAGTTTACTTTAGACTAATTCAAGCTGATATTTTAGCACAAGGGAGCAGTCATTTTAGTTAGCAGTGTGTTTAAATCATGTATAATATCCAAAAGTACAATATCCAAAGAAATATCATCCACATTACATTAATGTAGCATAGAGGTATGCCAATATTCTCTCCATTGTGCATGTTTTAAATGCAAACAACTTCACCTTACATACGTCACTCTCTCAAAAGTACATAATAACTGGTGAGCGCCCCCTTTACAAGCTGGAATTTTTCAAGGCCAAAAAGAGCTAACTTCAATATGTTCTATTATTAGAAACAAAAACAATTTATAGTACAGAAGAGTGTACAGTATGCCATCAGCATGATGGGATCTCCAAGTCAAATATTTCTCAATGCAGCAAATTTTAGCATATCTGTGACATTACATTTTCACATTTTGCAACATATATACTGTAGTAAATGACATTTTAAAATATTTTATGATTTATAGTACCTGTTGGAGTATTTGTGGCTGAGCCAGATGCTTCAACTCTCCTGGGACCTGATGGGAGGGAATGAAATTGATCCTCTGGGAAAGGGGAACTTTCTTTTCTTTTGGTGGGCAAGAGAACAGATGTAATATCTTTCTTCCCTGTAAAGTTGGAAAGAATGAAATGAATCAGGCAACAGAGCCAAACTGATTAAAACCTGATGAATGTTCCTTAAGTGAAGTTCATCAACAAAATATTGGCATTTCCAATACTATGGAAATATGATTTTTTTTTCCAAGAAGCATAAAACTATATACTAAATATACTTATTAATTTAACTGGTGTTAAATTTTTTGAGTAGTAAAAAGAATGATACCTGAGTGCCAGAAATTATGTTGCAGACATTCCAGGATGTGAGCCACTATATGCTAGAAATTTTTAACCAATTCCACCTCCTGTTTTTTTTTACAAACTATGTCACTAAGAGCATGACATAAAATTAGAGAAATAACTTACAATAGAACATCTGTAAAAACAATATTGCCACAGCTTTAAGATTATACTCAATGGAAGCTACTGGCAAGCATTCTCACATACCCACATTGGCAAAGCCAAGATTTGAACCTGTTCAGCCACCTAGCCCATCCCAAAGATGTACAATCATAATTCCACAAGTTACTTACCTGTCTGAAAACAGCTAGTGATACTTTGCATTACTATCCCTGCTGTGTGACTACCCAAACTTATTTGCATAGGTAAAGTAAACAAAGTGGAACAACCTAATTCATTTTGAAGTTACAGTAGGTGAGACACATTGAAAAAAAACAAAAGTTATTGTACCTCACTGCCTTACTATACTAAAGATTACTGACTAGTTCATGATCAGTGGCAATGTTTCTGGCAACATATCTCTGAAGTTGGATCCAACTCAATGAATAAATTACAAACTTGATTAATTCAGTAGATGGAATTGTAAAGTTATGAGCAATATGGAAGTGCGATTCATTTTTAAAAGAAATAATGTCAAAACACAGCTGTATTTCAGGAAAGGATGCACCATCTGCAAAGCCAAGCAAAAGTAAATTTCAGAACTCTTCATTGACTGAGTTTGACTTTGTGAAGCACAGTAGCATGGAGGAGCACTTTAAACTTTGCATATACTGCATTATTGACATAGCATTTCAAGTGTCAACATTAGCCATTCTGGAGTAGTGGTATATGACATGTAACAACTGTCGACATTAGCCATTCTGGAGTAGTGGTATATGACATGTAACAACTGTCGACATTAGCCATTCTGGAGTAGTGGTATATGACATGTAACAACTGCCAACATTAGCCATTCTGGAGTAGTGGTATATGACATGTAACAACTGTCAACATTAGCCATTCTGGAGTAGTGGTATATGACATGTAACAACTGTCGACATTAGCCATTCTGGAGTAGTGGTATATGACATGTAACAACTGTCGACATTAGCCATTTTGGAGTAGTGGTATATGACATGTAACAACTGTCAACATTAGCCATTCTGGAGTAGTGGTATATGACATGTAACAACTGCCAACATTAGCCATTCTGGAGTAGTGGTATATGACATGTAACAACTGCCAACATTAGCCATTCTGGAGTAGTGGTATATGACATGTAACAACTGTCGACATTAGCCATTCTGGAGTAGTGGTATATGACATGTAACAACTGTCGACATTAGCCATTCTGGAGTAGTGGTATATGACATGTAACAACTGTCAACATTAGCCATTCTGGAGTAGTGGTATATGACATGTAACAACTGTCAACATTAGCCATTCTGGAGTAGTGGTATATGACATGTAACAACTGTCAACATTAGCCATTCTGGAGTAGTGGTATATGACATGTAACAACTGTCAACATTAGCCATTCTGGAGTAGTGGTACATGACATGTAACAAGTGTCAACATTAGCCATTTTGGAATGTATAACATGTAACAACTGTCAACATTAGCCATTCTGGAGTAGTGGTATATGACATGTAACAACTGCCAACATTAGCCATTCTGGAGTAGTGGTATATGACATGTAACAACTGTCGACATTAGCCATTTTGGAATGTATAACATGTAACAACTGTCAACATTAGCCATTCTGGAGTGTATGACATGAAACAACTGTCAACATTAGCCATTCTGGAATGTATGACATGTAAAATCTGTTGACATTCTAACCTGCATTGAGGCAATGCATGACTAAAAGAACTCAGTCCCAAAAGTATAAATAAAGAAGTGTTCTTCTGCTATATAACACCATGTAGCCAATAATGAGTGAAAAGAAGAACTCTAAAGACACTGCCACATGCTACATAATACCATGCAGTCTCTAATGAGCCAAACATTAACTCTAAATACACTGCTACATAATACCATGCAATCTCTAATGAGCCAAAAAATGAACTCTAAAGACACAGCCACATAATTCCATGCAGTCTCTAATTAGCCAAACAATTAACTCTAAAGACACTGCTTCATAATAACATGCAGTCTCTAATGGGTGAAACACCGAACTCTAATGACAGATATATCAACATCAAATCATCTAATGAACTACTGAGAGCAGCAAAGCCTTCAACAAGAAGTTAATATTGTATTGCACTTTCTATCTGAATTTAAAGATATAAACGTAGCCTATTTTTCAAGAGTGTGTGTGTGTGTGTGTGTGTGTGTTTGTAGTGATGGTATATGACTGCTAAGTCTACCAGCTATTTTGTGTCTGGAAGTGTATTAAATGCTTCAGTCAAACTATTTTTATTTTCTTTTATTCAAATTTGAATTTCCACTCATTTTCTAAGGGCTTATCCAATAACTTGTTCTCAGTTGTTTTGTTTTCGGTTGTGCTGTGACATGCAATGCCCCCCACCCCCAATTAGGACCACAAAACATACTTTCAGAGTCAAAAGAAACCCCAAATGAATGGAACGTTGGAAGCTATGAATAGTGACAGTGTCAACCTACCACACAAACTAGTCCTCTGGTTAAGCTTAAACCTGTCTGTTTCAATAATCAGACAACACCCCAGGTGACCAGTGGATCTAAAGCACTTGCCTGTACTGATCACTGACATCTCACCTCTGTCCATGTGGGTCCAAGTCTCAAACTCTGTCAATATGGGTATGTGAAAAGACTTGCCTGTAGCTTCCAACAGATTAGTGGTTCTTACCAGGGGGTTTCCCTGGGTTCCTCTTCCACCAGTTACACTGGCTACCATGTATCGTATGGATCTGAAACTCAAATCAACCCAGGCAGACTAGTACACTTGCCCGAGTGCCACATCACCAAAATCTTTTCATACAGCAAAAGCAACTCATATAAAAGGTAGGCAGTTAAAATAATGGAAACATGAAGTAAATCATGTAACACATAAAATTTTATTATCAAAAATGGCTGGCTGTGAAGAAAAAGTCTGCATAATTAATTTTTCGCAAATGGCAGGTGTCATTGTGGGTCACAGGAAATAACCCATAGGCTGCGTGTTTGAGACCCCTGATGTATATCTTATTATGTGCTAAAAGCGGTGTTAAATCCACAACATAAAAAATAATAAACAGACATATAGGTACCAACTGTTGCAAAGTATGGGACCTTTAGGGAATACCTGAATAAATGGGACATTAATGTACAGTAAAGCAGTACAAAACTGTTTTGATAAGAATGCATACAACAAACTAGCTTGCCATTATAAACAGCAACTGTGAAGGAATAATAAAGTTAGAAGTAATCTGGCAATCAGAAGACAGGTACACACCTTGTACATATTTATATAGCCTTGTACAGTTAGGTACATACCTTGTACATATTTATATAGCCTTCAGAACTGTAAAACATTGCTAGAAACCATAACTCTCTTTCACGTTGATGTTTATTAGAAGATGCAGGATCCATAGCCAATGGACTGATTCCATATAAAATTGTTTGCTGTGTCAATTTTAGGTGTGTACAGAGACACACTCAGCAAAAGGAAATTGCTAATGGTTCAAGGTCTGGAAAGTCTGGTTAGCCAAGAAGAAAAGTTTACAATCTGTTAAAGAATCAAGTGGAATAAATTCTGACTAAATTCTTCGATCAAGCATGACTTTGAATTAAAAAAAATACCTTGTACCACCTGCTGAAACAAAAATGTAATAGAGTCATGGGCTATTTCTTAATTGAATCAGGGAATTATAAGAAACCCACAGTATCAAGAGATTTAAACGTTTAAATTATCTGCAAATATTACAATGAATATTTTAATATTTAAAACCAGTAAATACAATATTAATATAGACTGATTTAATTGATGAATTACCTGTAATTCTTAATGATAATTAATCCAGCATGTGAAAGAGGAAAATGTATTAGGACTATGTTTAATAACTAATTAATATAGCATACTGCTTCAAGCAGAATTTTATATTTATTCTTTTTAAATCTTAAGTTACCATGAAGGAATGTTATTTCTTTATGTAAACTGTGTCCCAGGTTAAAAGTATCTTATCTTCCATTAACTTTATATGTATTTATTTTTTTTAAAAACTTTTATATAGAAATAAAATTAAGATTACACAGGTGGAACAATGTCTTGCTCCAAAAAGTATATACATATAATTTAATGAGTTATGAGACTTGGAAATATATTTATAATTATTTAATACTAATGTTACCATTTTGCATGTAATACTTCATACTTTGTATTTTTGTGTAAAAATAATAATGTTACCATCTTGCATGTAATACTCTCATAATCTGTATGATTGTTTAATACTAATTTTACCATCTTGTGTATCATACTTTCATATTCTGTGTTTGTCTAAAAATATTAATGTTACCATTTTGCATGTCATAATATCATACTCTGTATGATTGTTTAATACCAATGTTACCATCTTGCATGTAATACTTTCATGCCCTGTATGATTGTTTAATACCAATGTTACCATCTTGCATGTAATACTTTCATGCCCTGTATGATTGTTTAATACCATTGTTACCATCTTGCATGTAATACTTGCATGCTCTGTATGATTGTTTATTAACAATATTACCATCTTGCATGTAATACTTTCATGCCCTGCATGATTGTTTATTAACAATATTACCATCCTGCATGTAATACTTTCATGCCCTGCATGATTGTTTAATACCAATGTTACCATCTTGCATGTAATATTTTCATGCTCTGTATGATTGTTAAATGCCAATGTTACCATCTTGCATGTAATACTTTCATGCTCTGTATGATTGTTTATTAACAATATTACCATCTTGCATGCAGTACTTTCATATTATGTATAAGAAACTTTAGTGCATAAAAGGTCAAATTTATTATTTGACTGAAAAAAATAAAGGCAGTGGGGGTGGTATGTTACTTGATTACAAAGTTTGTCAAGATAAAGGCAAATGTTTTATGTACTTATCTCCATTATTCTGTAACATCAAACAAGATCTGAACATAGTTTTACTGTGCAGACATTACTTGACATTAAAGGTAATAAGAAAGTGGCTATCAAAACTTTAAGCTGATGGAGAAAACACAAAAATGCAGATCCTAATCTCATACATACAGTATAACTTGTCATAAGAAAAAATCTGTTAAAAGAAAGACTGAGCATGCAGGTCAAACCCACAATATAGGTTTTAAGGAATGCTATAGGAAAGTGTTGAAACTGCAGTTGGAAAAGTGGTATGTCTCACTTCACACTAACATGAGATTGATAAACAACTAACAAAAATGGCATGAAATTGTTTATAAATACAGCAGTGAAACTGAATGAACTGTCCTGAACGTGTGCATGAATATGTATGTATGTATGTACATATATATATATATATATATATATATATATATATATATATATATATATATATATATATATATATATATATATATATGTATGTATGTATGTATGCATGTATGTATATATATATATATATATATATATATATATATATATATATATATATATATATATATATATATATATATATACACACAAACTTTAAGCTACTATCTTCATAAAATAAAACTTTAATGTAAACTTTAACCTCAATCTTATTTCTAGAATTTGTACAACAAAGTAATATAAAAAAATCAGGAACAAAATAAATTAATAAACAAATGTCCCTCTAAAGACCGATTGCTCTACAGTCTGAAAGGAACTTCCAAGAACTGTATATAAGACCATTTCTTATTTCAAACTCCTTTGTATTGAAACCATCATTGATGTTTCTGAGTGACAAGATTTTCAAATTAGATACTGTGACAGCCATATCTGTTGCAATGATAGCACCATTTTTATGTAGGACAAACAAAACACAATTAGAAGACTTTTGGTAAAATGCCCCATGAAATATGACCATTCACTGAGGAGAATTAGTGACATAATTTTCAATAGGTTCATTGTGGCAGCCATATTGGATAGCTGCAAAGCACCTTTTTCATTTAGGACGAACTAGATATGATGATGAGTCTGTGTTGATGTGACAGTCTGTTCTACTGGAGTAGCTCTAACAAGATTTACAAGACATCCATTATGGATGTCAAATCAACATCACTTTGATTCATGACCAACTAGACACCATTAGAAGTGAAAACACTATGTCGATATGATTTTCCATTTAGGAATATCTACAAGAAGATGGCTGACATGGTGGTCATATATGAGCTCAAACTGGCACCATTTTCATTCAAGAGCAATTAGATATCACAACTAGTCTTCTAGTCAAAACCCCATGTCAATCAGACTTTAAGAGGTAGCAATAACAAAATTTTTCAGAGGCCTGAATTGGTTGCCATACTAGATGTCAGACTGGTATCATTTTCATTTGGTACCAACCAAACATCATAAATATTCTGGTGAGAAAACACAACCAGATTTTAATGACGGTCACTGTGGTGGCCATTTTGTATTATATCAGATCAGCACAATTTTTTTGACCAACAAGACACCATAATAAGTCTTCCAGTGAAAACCCCATAAATACCATACTGACATGTCTTGCCTTTCTGGAGGAGATGCAACATCAAGATTTTCACAATGGCTGCTGTGGTAGCCATATTGGGAGTCAAATTGGTATGATTTTCATTTAGGACCAACTAGACCCCATAAGGGGTCTTTTGATAGAAGTCCAATGTCAATAAGACCAGCCACCAGGCAGCAATAAGATTTTCAAGATGATCACTGTGCCATATTGGATGTTTGAGCAGAACCATTTTTATTTAGAACAAATTAGACATTATAAGAAGTCTTCTGAGGAAAAACCATACCAATATGACCTTCCATTCAACAGCAGTAACAGTAACAAGAAGGTTGCCTTGGAGTCCATACTGGAATCATATTGACACTATTTTCATTGAGGACCAATGAAACATCATACAAAGTCTTAGCAAAAATACATATAGTACACAAATCAGTATAATAGGGCAATAAGTGTACTGTGAACTGCATATAATATACTCAAGCCATATTTAGAAGTCCTTTTGTAAATAACTGAATTCTGAATGCAGAAAACATTTTTCTTCTTTCAGTCACCTTGACCTTTGACCTTTTATGCATAAAATCAACAGTCTTCTTTCTTACCACAAATGTGAGAACCATCCACAAAGATTGGTCCTTGTACGTGATGCTGAACTAATGTCACTGTGCAGAAATCATTTTCATCTTTCAGTCACTGTGACCTTCATCCCTGACCTTTTCATCCAAACGTTGGAAGCATTTTTCCTTACCTCAAGTGCAAGTGATTCAGTTAAGTCTGGTGACCATAAATATGGAGAATTAAATATACTGTACAAAACCATTTTTTCCTTCAGTCACAATGACAGTGACCTTTGAGCTTTTGACCCCAAAACTAATAAGGTCTATAAATGTTTGGTACATGTAGATGATAGAGATTGAATTATTGTGCAGAAACCATTTGTCTTCTTTCAGTCACTGTGATCTTGACTGTTTAATGTTTGACTCTGAAAGTTTAAGGCATCAGTAAAGTTTGGTAACTGTAGATAGTGGAAATCTCAACTTACTTTGTTGAAATGAGATTGGTAACAGACAGATGGATGGAGGGACAATATTATAATATAATACACTCCATCTTATGGCAGTAGTATATGAAAGTATTGAATAATGTCAGACACATGTTACTTAATACACAAACTTTAACCTGTGTCAACAAAAATGCAAGCTTTAAACACATATTTAATGTGAACCCCATCAATTACAAAGAAAAATTGGGTAAAAAAGTACAAAATAAGGCAAAACATATGTTAATCAATAACAGCAGTTAAATTTAAACGCATATTAAATGCATGTTTACTTCCTATGACCCATAATCTAAACCCTTGAAATCCATACTTTAAGCTGATTTCTACATCTGCCAGCATTAATGCTAGACTAAAGTGCCAATTCAGCTAAAAACCATTTCAGTACATAGATAGAAACATGCCTACCATACTCTCAAAATCAAATTGCTCCTGTTCTGTTGAAAGTGTGTGTACTGGTTTTTTATATATATGTATAAAATCTGAATTTCAAGCAGGAATATGATTTTCTGATTATTTCCAGCCCTTTTGATGATGATGAAAAAGTCAATAATGAATATATTATATGCAAATCTTTTAACAAAAATCAACCCAATCCTTTGGAGAGGAGAAATTTTTTTTAAGACAAAGTCTCCTAGACTTTTTATATAACAAATGATTTAAGTGCTCAACCAAAGAAAAGGAAGGTCATGCTTACCAATGATTTTCTTCTGCCCAACTTCACTCATATGCACTCTGAACTTGTCCTGGACCCCCTCATGGTTGATACAGATGTCCATATGCCGAATGACACTGAAAAATTCACATTTCATAAAGCAAACCATGTTTATTATGAGTAGATGAATATATAAGAAATACAAAATAATGCAGAAGTACAGTGGTTTTGGTACAATGAATGCAACAACTGCAAAACAGCAGAAACTCTTATATACCATCACAATGTAAGGGCAAATAAATATTTATGATTTCTTCTATTTGTGATTTGAATGTTTTAAGGGAATAATGAAAACCATGATCTCACAGTCTTTTATGCAATGAATGTTATCAGTCTATTCTGTTCTCTGAATCTGTGAATATAAGGGAATGATTAAGACCATGATCTCTCAGTCTTTTATGCAATGAATGTTATCAGTCTATTCTGTTCTCTGAATCTGTGAATATAACAGAATGATTAAGACCATGATCTCTCTGTCCATTATATAATGACATATCAGTGTCAATTATGTTCTTTCTATTTATGTTTTAAGGGAATACAGAAGACCTTCATCTCTAAATCCATTATATGAGGCAGATCAGGGTCTATTCTGTTCTTTTATTTGTCATTTTAAGGGAACAATGAAGACCCTGATCTCTTAGCCCATATTACGATGACAGATCAGTGTCTATTTTGTTCTTTCTATTTGTGATTTCAAAAATACAATGAAGACCATCATCTAAAATCATTACACAAAGACAGATTAGTGTCTATTTTGTTCTTTCTATTTGTGATTTTAGAGAACTATGAAGACCCATATCTCTCATTCCATTATACAAGGACATATCATTCTCTATGCTGTTCTTATGCTGTGGTTTGATGGGAACAATGAAGATCCTGATCACTTCATCAATTATACAAGTACAGACTGGTTCACAAACTAACAATATTATCAATTTGTTGTTGTTGTGTTTAATGCCATTTTTCAGCACAAGATAGGCTATACATGGCAGCCAGTATAAATGGTGGAGGAAGAACCTGGGAAAAGCCCGTAAAAGAGCCACCGACCCATGAGAAGCTACTGGCAAGCTTTCTCACATACCCACACTGGCTGAACCTGAGACTCAAACCCATGCAAACAGAGGTGAGATAGCAATAATCCATAACGGTGAGCACTTTAGACTACTCTGCCACTTGGCCCCCCCCCCCCAATATTATCAATATTATGAATCTGTATGGCAAAGTTTCAAATTAAACAAACTCATCTGCTTTCTTGCAAATGTGTCATACAGTTGCTCTAAACAGAAAATATAGAACAAGTAGGTCTAGGATGCACAAATTTACTTTTATGCTATTCTTATGGTGCAGTTTCCATTTTAAAATATTCTGAAATTTATATGAGTGGGATTAAAGAAATTATAATAAAATTGACAAATACAACTTTTTCTTGCTCTATTTTTTAATGAACCAGAAATGCATACTCCATTATGGGAGAGAGTAAAACATAATTAAGTGGGGAAAAAAGCCTATAGCGATTATGCTAAAAGTGTAATATTATGGTTGGGATGTTTGGTGGGGATTGGTGTACAAGCTCAGTTGCCTAAGGCAATTTAAACAGAACGGGTTTCAGGTCATTAGCCTTTATTAAGCATTGGAAGGTTTTTAACTAACCTAGCATAATATAATAACATGTCAACACAAACAATACTGATATTGAAAAAAAATTGGGAAAGACAACATCAACAATATAACCTACATGTCCACACAGCAGCGAGGCCGTATAGTTCCCTCCGAATCCATGACTGAGTACTTCCGTGGAGCAGTGCATAGCACTGAAACAAACAAAACAATCTGACTTAACACGGCAAAAATATGTAACTATCCCATAATCGTACAAACTATCATAACCATTCCTACAATTATTGAACCATAATTCTACAGCATACAATGTGCTTTTCTTAGTTACATTTAGCCCAATCCCTGTAAATGTGTCATAAACCCCAATCCACAGTAATGGGGATGGATCAAAATTGTAGAAATGCTGTACACATTAGTGTATAATCCCCATTCCACTCAATCCAAAATAGTGAAGCCTTTATCTTAAATGGTGTAGGAGTTATATATTCCCTCATTCTTATACATACGTTATACCCTTATCACACATGAGGGTACTTACTGATGATGCATATGACATCATTATGCCCATGACATTATGAATGTCTATAACATTTCATAGGGTTTAGTACAGAAACAACGAAATTTCTTCATGGACTTTCCCTGAATGTCTTTAGCAAGTTTCCACCACTCCTTAGAATTACCTGAACAATTTTAAATTTTGTCAACCAACTGCTGATAATAAAAATATTTAGATTGATGTATTTCACTAATAACTTCCTTTTTTGAAGATATAACGACCAATGTTGAGGGTTTCTTGTGTGTTTTGCTTAACTGTAAAGCTGCTTTCTTTGTCTAATGAGTCTTCTAATTTCATTGTGCATCCAGGCTGGGTCTTTAACACATAGAGTGACCATCTTTTGTGGTACAGTTTTACTTACTGCATCCCAAAGTATTCTTGTAAATTTAGTAATCATATCATTAATTAATTAATTAATTATTTTCAAATATTTCATCCCATAGAACATTCTGCAAATTTAACAATGTATAGTCTCCCTTATCATATAACCATACCACCTTCTTACAGCACTAGAGTTTTGAGGTAGTAAATTTTAAGGAAACGTTTACTGGGCAATGGTATTAACTCCGCTAGAATGAAATGGATGAAGGACACAAGCATTAGATACAAATTTGGGGTCTGACACCAATATCACAAATATCAAAGTCTCAGAGCACTATGCAAAATCTGTTGTTACAAGCGTGGCAAAGTTTAAGTATTTTATTATTAGGAACATGACAATTTTCATTAAAATCTTCCATAAGAACTAGTCTGGTTGAGTGTTCTGGGCTCTCTCAATGCATAATTCAATATGAACCTATACAGATGATGGTCTGTATAGCCCACCAATCAGTAATTTCTTCCCATTTAGAGTTATTTCTACCCAAATGCGTTCTAACCTTGGTAAATCAAAATCTGATCATAGAATTACAGGAATATTTCTTTTGAGGTATATCACTTTGCCACCTCATAGTGCTTGTCTATCCTTAATAATGACCTTATTTTAAGAGGGTAACACAATTAGCTAAGAACTAATCTACCTTGAGGCCCTCATACAAAGGAATTTATTTATTTTAGCTGCATCTCTGAAGCCACTGGATATACTGGGTTTGGAAGAAGAAAACAGAGTGGGCATTTCTAATCTCAACTGGAATACTATTCCAGAGCAGAGTTCCAGAGTATTGGAAACATTTTTTAAATAACTCCTTATTTGGTTTGGGAATTTTATACTGTTTGGTACACATGGATCTCAGGTGGGGAGTATTACCAGGTAGCCTATACTGGAATAGTGACTGTAAATATTCAGGAGCACTATTATGGGATATCCTGAACATTAATTTGACTTTTCTCAAACAGATTCAGTCTTTAATAGGTAATATTTTTAACTTACCAGCTAAATTTTCCTTGCTTTCTTTCTGGATTGATATTAGCCCTAATGCTCTTTTTTGAAGATGTGCCAGCTTTGCTATGTTTTTATCATTTGAATTCCCCCATACTGTATTACAGTAGTCTAAATAGGGTTGTATGTAACTGTTATAAAATAGTTTTATGTGCCTTTCAGGCAGAAAATGTCTTATCCTATTTAGAAGCCATAAACTTGAATTGACTTTTTTTATCTGATATGTTTGATATGTTCAGTCCATGATAGGTTATTATCTACCAGAATACCAAGTAGTCTATCATGACAGACTATTTGCAAATTTTTATCCTTCCATGTCATAGTTCATCACTATCAAGATTTTTCCTTTTTTGCTATGTTGAGATAAGTAATATTTTAGTTTTACCAGTATTTACCACCATGCCATTTCACATTCCAGTTTGTTTAGGGCAATCTGTAAAGAAATTTCAAGTTCATGCTTTGGATGTCTGACAATGTTGTGTCATCTGCATAGAGATTTGTTGATGATATTGAGTCTCTTTGTAAAAGTGGTAGGTCATTAATAAATAAAATGAATAGTAATGGACCTAGAATTGAGCCTTGTGGTACTCCATATATAACTGTTCCAGGTTCAGACAGAACATTATTTATGTAAACATGTTGTGTTCTTTCACTTAAGTAAGAAGTAAACCATCTAGGTGTTCATTCATCACACTAGTAGATTTTCAGTTTCTTCAAAAGGATTTCATGATCCACCACGTCAAAAGCTTTCCTGAAATCTACAAATACAGATCCTATTATTCTATCTTGGTCAAGTGCTTGAAGCCATTTATCAGTTAGGGAGATCAAGGCAGTCTCACAGGGATGTTTCTGCCTAAAGCCTGATAGATTAGGGTGTAACAGCAAGTGTTTGGTTAAATATGACAAGAATGAGTCATGGACATGTTTTCAATCAATTTTGACAAGTTTAGTAGTATTGAGATTGGTCGGTAGTTATCAGCATCATCCTTAGA
Organism: Sinohyriopsis cumingii; assembly: GCA_028554795.2. Lineage (NCBI taxonomy): Eukaryota > Metazoa > Mollusca > Bivalvia > Unionida > Unionidae > Sinohyriopsis > Sinohyriopsis cumingii. Next base: position 108,014,939 of record CM068828.1, on the reverse strand, counting down.
ACAAGATCTGTGAATAGGAGTTACTTTTGCAGTTTTTCATATTTTGGGGACAGATGAGGTTGCAACACTTAAATTGATTATGAATGTTATGCTATCTAAAATAGCACAGGCAGAAGATTTAATGAGTTGTGGACCAATCTGATCCAGTCCTGTGGCTTTCTTAGTATCAAATTCACTGTGACATTTTCTAACAAAGTTTTTTTTTTTATACTGGTGGGATAAACATACCTCCTTAGAGATTTTGCTGCTGCAGAACTTTTTCAGTTCATTGAAGTTATTTCTATCACTGGTTCTTTTAACTTTGTAGTAATGTTGGTGAAAAAATCATTGAAAACATTTGCAATGTCAGTGTCATCAGTGACTATGATGTCATTTACCAGAAGTGAGTGAATTTTATTTGTCTGATCTTTGTGTGTTCCTCCAGTGAGATCATTGAAGACTTTCCAATGGAGTTTGTGTTGCTCTTTTTGTTTTCAAGCAATGATTGATAATAAGTTTTTTTTAGCTTTTTTAATCATACTTCTTATTTTATTTCTCCATACTTTATATTGTGCATGGTTTCCCATAGCCTTGAATTAGTCTCGTGTTTTCATAGCATCTAGGATCCTTAAGAAATGGATGAGAATAATTTAATAAGGAGATTTCACTGTTCAATATGGATTCAATAAATAAAGTTACAATAAAACACAAGATGTTAAACTGCATGGTATTTGCATGAAGCAAGTCAATTTTAGATTTCATACTCTTATGCAGTATACTGTGATTTTTAATAATGAAAATTCTTTCAAAAAGTACTCTGTATTTCCAAAGCTATATGCATACCACTGATACCTCACCTTTTCTTTTTACAACACCAATTCCAAGTGAGAAATGCAACAAAAACAATCATTTGCTATGGGATGGAAAATCTCACCAAAGAGATAAGATGTGGGTTCAATCTTGGCAAATTCTCATTCTGGCCTACAATTTCTTACCCTTCAGTGAGATTTCCTAATCTCATTCCTGTGCATATGATGGATTCTACTTCTGACCCTTTGGTGAGATTTTCCAATTTCACACTAGTGCATACATGAAGTATTCTATTAATCCCTTCCCTTTTTTCAATAAGCACAGGAATAACAAAAACTTCACAAGTAAACTCCCGATTTACACATACGTTGCATTCCTAAGAAATCTCACATGTTGAATTTATGTGAATCAAATCAAGAGCTGAATTTTCATCCCAGTCAAACACATAAAAATTTGGTGATTCATGACTAGGAACCCATGTACTTTCATGTATATATGCAAATGATGCACATCTCTGGGTATTTTTTTACGGTTATGTGTTAATGTTAATAATGTATAAATGCGAAACATGGGAAAGTTGGATACACATAAATTGGGAGTTTACTGTGCATGAAAAGCTTCATTAAAAGGTTTAAACACCGATGGTTCTCAAGGTTATGAGAAAAAACTAAAAGGTAACAGACAAATAGAAAATGACAATGCACAGAGTGACAAATGAAAATAATCCAATATTAAGTTAACAAACAAAATTATAAAGGATTTCAACCTTTAAATTTGAGGGGTCCTTCATAGGGATTGTACAGCGTGAGTATCTGCTTATGGGAACTCTGGTCATTGGAATAGAAAGTCAGCGTTGTGGGAAAGACAAACACTGGTAGTTTGCCATCACCCAGAGATGGTTTTATTGAACTCGACATGAGTCAGCTTACACAAGCTCTTGACATCGCTCCTGCACACAACCTAAAATGAAACAAGGGTTATTTTGATATAAGATTTACCTACAATTTCAGGTTTTACAACAGTCTCTAGTGCACTGAAACAATTATAGCAAAAATAATGACAATCACAGACTCAAAATTGAAAACAAAAAATATGTTCATGTTGATAATGCATTTCTTGACTTATGAAGAACTGAAGTCATACAGCGATGTATTAATTGCATCAAAAGTCACCAGATGGCAAAGTAACCATGGTTCTGCATAAGAACTTTTTGTTGATATCATCACCAACAGTAGTAGTGGAAAAAAAAATAGTTGTGGTAGTTGTGACTGAATTAATAGCAGGAGCAGCTATGAAAAACAATACATTATACATCCACCTCAAATTTGCATAGTCCTTTAAGAAGGCACCAGCTGACTGTGCAAAGTACTGACCAATTGTCTCCAAGATTTTGTCCTTTTAATTTAACTATTAACAAGTTCTATCCTTGGCACCATTTTTGTATTTTATCAAAAGAAGACTTTATAGGAACCCAACTGTCTTTATTTGAGTCACCGTGACCTTCACCTTTCCAAAATCAAGTGGTTTCTTTCTTGCCCCTTGTTAAAATAATCAATTTTTAAAAAATCAGAGAATACGATCTTAAACTAAACTAACTGTTGTGCATAAAGCCGTTTATTTTCTTAGTAAACTTACCATGACCTTGCCATTTGGATCCAAAGATCTAAAGATCTCTTTTCTTACTCCAAATGCATGGAATCCAAAAAGATTGTCATGGAATTTACCATTGAATAAAAGTATTTGTGAAAAAATGATCCTGATAGGCTTCTTTCTTACTTTAGAGGAAAGCCATTTACAAACTTCAGTAAAGGTGCTTGATCTAGAACTCAAGTTATTGTGCTAAATTATGTTTTTGTGAGTCACCTTGGCAGTGACCTTGACTCAAAATCAAAATTGGCTTCTTCCTTACCTACACTGTACATCATCCACAAAACCTGATTAACTCATTTCATCACTGGAGATTTTTGTCATTTTCACCTGAAATGGGAGTAGGAAATGTAGTCTGGAGGTTAATTCTGAATACTTCCAAATATATATGCTTCCAAGAGAATTCATTTAGCCGGATGCCTAGCTGTGTTAGAAACATCATTTTTATTGGCTATTTTTCTTACACATGTGCAGGTGGGTAAAAGTTGGAGTTCCGTTCTATTTTGCTTACTGGACTCATCATTTCCTGGCCACTTTTTACCTCAGATCTCAAAGTTATTGTACTTTTTGTAAAAGTTCACCTGTTCATGTGCAGTTCAGACTGGTCTGTCTCAGATTTCAGGTCAAAAGGTCTAAAATCCATACACAAAATCTGGTTCAAACTACCTGCAAAGTTTGTTGTAAAAAAAAATTATGTGTCAAAAATTGTGTTTCCCTCTGTATTTTGTAATGTGAGTAGAAAGTCCAGATTATCAGGTATCATTGTAGAGCTACATCAGTCTACTTGTCTGTAATACCACAAACTTCAATGTATCTTAAATGACCTTGATGCTACAAAGCTCGGAAGTAGGGTACAACCTCATCACGAATATAGGCAGCATTTGGGGCTTAATGAGTTAATGTCCAAAGTCTCGAATTAAAATTACTGTGCAGAAACAAATGTTCAGCTTTCAGTCAATCAGCCAGTCACCTTGACTTTTGACCTTAGGACCTCAAAATTAAAAGGTGTATTCTTCCTCCAAGAGCAATGATAGGTGGCTGACTTTTAATGCCACTTACAAGATATTACAGGGCTCAAAATTAGTGGTAGTCTGCCAGCTCAAGGCAATCATATATCCTTCTGGAACAGAAGTTTTCATAATTTCAATGATCCAACATCTAGTGAAGTTTGACTTGTTGCCTGTCAGCTAGTGAAGATGGAAACAAGAAAATTCAACAGGAAAAGTTTAAGACCTGGATGGGGAATAAGCCTACAACTCTGGATTATGAGTCTATTGTGAAACTAACAATCTATCCAAAAAGTTTGGTTAGAGTACATTGGCCTAAAAATAAAGTACTATTTGGAACTGTTCTTCATCTTTCAGTCACATAAACTTTGACCTTTGTGCTTGTGACTCCCCCATCAAACAACAGATATCTTTTTTGCTATAAATGCAAGCTATCCACAAAGTCTGGTCAAGGTTCCGTAACCTTGACCTCTTACCCAAAATTGCATAGGCTTCTTTCCCATCCCATGACCAGGCCATCCACACAGTTCAATCCAAATTTGTGAAGTATAACTAAAGTTTGCGCAAAGTACATGGTCTAGTAATATAGTTTTTACCAAGAAACCATTGTTCATCTTTCAGAGTAAATTTCAACATCGCTGATTTTTGGACCCTTAAAACAACAAAAATCTTCCTGTCCCTTAAAAGTAAGCTATCCACAAGATTGGTCAAGGTAATGGTCTGAAAATAAAGCTAATCTGCAAATCCCATATCTCTTCTTTCAATCACAGAGAAATTGAACTCTCCAATCCAAAACATATCAGTTTATTCCTCTGTGTGCAAGCTATGTATGATTCTTGGTCAAGGTACATTTTAATCTAAACCTACAGTAAAGTGCCAAAACCAAAATGGATAAACAGGCAGACAGACAGGTGGACTTGCATCACAACATAATATGTTCTTGGCACAGACAAATGAAATGTTAGAAACAAGAAAAATGTAGCAGTTATCAAAAGGTCATCTACATCTAGAAAACAATGCCCACATCCAAGTATATCAGGACATACTGAATAGACAATGATCCATACTGGTTGAATAGACAATGATCCATACTGGTTGAATAGACATTGAGCCATACTGGTTGAATAGACATTGAGCCATACTGGTTGAATAGACATTGAGCCATACTAGTTGAATAGACAATGATCCATACTGGTTGAATAGAAAATGATCCATACTAATTGAATAGACAATGATCCATACTGGTTGAATAGACAATGATCCATACTGATTGAATAGACAATGATCCATACTGGTTATCAGTAACTGCCACAAAAGAAAATTTAAATGAATATAAAAAAGGCATTAACTCTGTGAAATGGAATCAACATTTGTCAAAGTGTCTCTGAGCTATTTGTTTGAAGAAAATCAAAAAGACATAAAAACCAATAATACATGTGGTTGCTACAGGGTTCTCACATGTTTATTCAGGGAAACTCCATAAAAATATTGTGTTCATGCATAATGGGTATACATAACTGTATGTGATACTTATAATACATGAGCCTAACCTTGTCAAACCCTTCAGGATCTCCATTTACTTAGTATCTGTTGCTAAATCTAAAATAAACATATCCTAAAACTGCAAATGAACATGATTTAACTTAGATATTTGGCACATGTTGAACATTACTGCAGAAAATGATAATCATTTTGTACATTTTTGCTGCTGCTTTGCACAAAATGATCAACAATAAAAAAGAAAACATTTTTCACGTATATCTGCAATTTTTCATGTATATCTCTTGTAATAAAGTAGTGAAACATTTTGGCATTTATGCCACAAAGAGATAAAGTACAATTTGTTGCACATACATGTATAAACAACCTTTGCAAGAAAGCTTCAAGTCAGCACCATGTTTGAAATCTACTGGGAACAATTTAACCTATTTTAACAAACTTCCAATATTTCAAACATTCAAATTTTATTTAATTTTAACTTAACTTCAGATATTTCAATCTACAAATTTAATTTCTGGGTTATTCTTGTCATTTTTGCAGAGGTACACAATTAAACATGCAAAAATACATGAACATGAATTTGTATGTATTTGTATGTATAATATGATGACTCTGACAACTTGAACCTTCGATAAAAGGCTATGTAGGTGCTATATTTGTCTTTTATGTAATTGACAAGAAAATGATTCCTTCACCCTACGTTAACCATGACCCTCCATAGTCCCTGCTTCTGGGACAATCAATGTCTGGTCCTGGACATTAAGTTTTTTAAAGATCTGAATGCAATTTTCGATATACTAGCCTCTGTTTGAGGCCAACGTGGTCATGGACTTAAAATTTCAAAATTCTATTGAGAGCTCCATTTCTATAAGTTTTATCTGTGTACACTAGTAAACATATTGACTCAAGTCTGAATTGATACTATTTTTAGCTAATGCTTATTTTAAATGTAAAATGAGCATTGTGCCTCATGGTAAGGTATAGACAAACAGCTAGAAACAGACAAAACTTATTTAGTAAAGAAAGATTTCAATGTATATATATATATATATATATATATATATATATATATATATATATATATATATATATATATATATATATAATTACTGAAATACAATGTTGTACAATTCAAATATAATTTAAAAGATTTCACACAAATGTGCAACACAAAAATAAACGCAAGTCAATAAACCAAATTTCACAACCAAAAGTGGTGATCAAAAAGACATACATATATATTCAAATATTATTCATAATTTTGATAATCTTAAGAACTTGACCTGAATGAGCTGAGTCTGTTGGTATTTAAATGTTTCTAGAAAGTTTAAGATTCAAGAAAGGAAGCAAACAACAATTTCACAATAGAACTATCATGCAAGTGTTTTATGTTGTAAATAAAGACATAAATGATTGACCAGTGGTCAAATGTAATTATTAGGCTCAATATCATATGCAGATGCCTTTTTAGAGACTCAGCTCAAGCTATGTAAGACTTTGATCATACAGTTTGTGAAATCTGTTAAAGGTTGCAACTGAACACATGACAGTTCTGCAGCAAGATCAAATAATCACCTTCTGTTATTTGCCACTCTACTGTACTCATGGTGCAATAAAAGGTTGTCATATAGAAAAACAAGCAATGAGATTAAGGCCAATTATTTACTGGAAGAGTCAGAACTAGTTTATGTTTGGCGCTAAAAAAGTCACATATTCACAACTCTGTCAAAAGGACTGTCAGCTTGAAAACAAAGTGAGTGCTGCCATAACAAGCACTGGCAGAAAACATATCTACAGTAAACGGGTACCCTATGGCTCATTTTATTTTGGGGATTCTTTTCAACAGACAGGTACATGAGTACCTGGATACCCATTGGCATCTTCAACTTAAGGACCAATGTCCAGCCCATGTTGCTTTGTTGTTGTTGCTGTTGTTCTGTTGTTTTTCAGCACAAGATAGGCTATACATTATTCACACAACTACTGTTCACTGACAATATTCTCACTGCAAATGGCATATGTCTCACAGTATCAATAACAATGATTATAATAAGGTATCCAAATAATTAGAGCTTAGTCCATGAATTAGTGGTTATCCCCAAAAGAAAAATAGTTTTGATAAATCAACTGTACTTTAACAGTACCGAATTTTGCTTTCAATTGACAACCATAACATAAATATCATCTTCCAACAGTCAAGCTGAAATGTAAGTCTGTCATGCAAAAAGTCTAGAACTGAATCATATTTAATGCCTTTTTTTATTTTTAGTGTATGCTTTATTTCTTGAAGTAAGACATATATTACTCAGACTTACCAATGTACGCAAGTGAACATAATGTAAAAAGTCCTTTATTAACCCCTACTCCATCACCGTCAACATCGTTATACCTTTTTCATCTTTCACATTTGTTCATTTGCAATGACACAGTAAAATGTTTCTGCTATAAATACTTTTTTCTTGCTCTCAGTCAATATAGCAATATTGTATGTATAATTTTTTAAATATCTAATTATCATCTTTCAATATTTGCATTATTATAACTTCATTAATCATGTCAGCCAAATTATATAAGTAGATATTATTATCACTGAGGAAAGAGCATAATATAAGCTTATGCTTGTTTCTCAATCCTTTTTATCTCTTGTTTGATTTTGTGTACTTCTGTAAATACTGTTTAAAAACACTAATGTACACAAAACACAGCATAACATATAAGTAAACAGTTAACATTACCCCAAAAATCTGCTACTTTCAAGCTTTTAATAGCCTTTAGCTAGCCAACTCAAAAAATAATATGAAAAATTGTTTGTTTTGTGTGAAAAACAATCTAAGGTTCATCATTTAGGTCACAATATTGTTGTGCCCCACTCAAAAGATTTGTTTCTAAAATTTATATTTCTCCTGGAGGTCGGATTCAGCCAATGTGGGTATGTGAGAAAGCTTGCCAGTACCTTCTCGTGGGTCGGTGGTTCTTTCCAGGGTTTTCCCGGGTTCTTTCTCCACCACTAATACTGGCCACCATGTATAGCCTATCGTGTGCTGAAAAATGGCATTAAACCCTACAACAACAACCACATTCCTGGAGGTGAAGGAGTATATCATTGTACAAATTTTAACAATAGTGAGTTGAAAATATGGAAGCTAATCATGTGTAAAATTGATTTATGCTTTGAAAATTAGGTATGCATGAGCCTGAAAAAAAAAAGCTTTATGAAAATTATATACATGGCATCCATGTAACGGTCTTTCCTGATGAGATACACGGCAGCTGAAATTAATTACCACCATGTTGGCCAATTCTGTGTGTCGGGTAATTATGCGCAAAAATACGTCATTTCTGTAAACATTGGATCAAGTGCTATTTTGGGTCAAAAATCCATTTTGTCTCCAGAAAGAACAATCATTCATTAATTAAGAAAAGTGATATTCATAAAGTGTACAAAAATATCCCACATTTAGACTTGAAATGCACATAACAATGTGATTTATAAATGGCAACGTGAAGACCCAATCCATGACCTTCTTGAACCTGTAACTCAGAAAATTTGATTTACTATGCATCATTTAGAACCATACAAATAAATACATTATATAAAAGATGGAAATGTGTACCTTAAAACAAAATTGTATTTTAATCCAAGTTTCCAGTTTTACAAGAAGTTGTCCCACACATACAAAATTGTTTGCTTCCCAATGTTTCTACTTGACGTTAGAACATAAACTGTCAACAAATTCCCCAGCTTATAGTCTGTTTCTCAATTCTGTAGTAATTTTTCCCCATCAACAAGACGTTGTAATCACATTACATCCTATTCATTGTTGTTTCTCTTCCACGTAATTGTTTATTTTTCATAAAATGTTGAACTTTGCTAACTTTTTTACAAGATCGGTTTAATTTGCTTAATATCTCTTGCCATTTATTGGCATTTTTACATTGAATTTGGTAAAACTAGCTATAAACCTGACCTAATTACTCGACTGAAGTGCTGATGGAAACAGTCCAAAGTAATATATTTCATTTCTCTAGCCCGATGGATAAACATTACATCTTTTCAAAGCTATGCACAGAATAGGTCGACATAGAGCGAGTCATGAAAACAAGGGGGCTGGTATCCTCTGTGTCAAAAATTAATGGTGATTATAATTGCATCTTTTCAAATGGTAAGCATTGCTGTATTTTATTTTTGTCAATTGCTCGAATTCGGTACGCATTTTGCTTCAATACTGGAAACGAAAACCTTAGGTGCACAGAAATGCCCGACAGCAGTGTAAAAGTCCTGGGCTGATGTTCTTTATTTTACTTTTGCATTTAGCTCTCTTTCAATGTCTTAAACTAATGAGCTTGATGACTCCAGAACTATATAATTCCCATATGTGGAAAGAGTAACGGGTTTCTTACGCGCAACTGGCATATGCTTCAATACATGCAAGAGATCTGTTAGAAATTTTAATTAACTTCTCTTATGACGTCAACAAACGTGGCTTTCATTTTTTACCTGGTACTCGGTTTAGCAGTATCTGTTGCTTTCAGACCCTACATAATACCATTTTTGTCGATGTATTTGCCCATCTTGATGAAACTGGAACACGAGAATTTGGCACATTGTATTTCAATATACATAACCTCACTCTAAATACTACAACGAGTCACTTACTCAGATGAATGAGTCGACCTTGTTACTGGGAAATTCCCTTAAGTTCTGACCAGTATCTCTGTAATCCTTGGAGTTTGCTGTTAGGTTTAAGAGAGTAGCTGAGGCTTCTTTTCTTGTTTACAAATCATCAGCCTTGTTTACGTTTTGTACCCTGCCACAAAGGATCTAAATATAAATCCTGATCAGCTGTTGTCGTGCGACTTATTCGACGCTGTTTTGTTGAAAACGACACAAAATTTGCGATAAACGTCATATTCATATATTTGGACACTTTCGTTACTTTTCCATAAGGACTGCTGTGAGGGGAAGAAAAGTCTGGTACCCAGATATAAATTATTTTAACGTGTGATCAAATTAGAAAATGTACAAGTCAACTAAGGTCCTCGATAAGAAAGAATTATGAGGTATTCCGGTTAGAAAAAATGTTGGTGCTCAATTCAGATTCCGTAAATAAAAAGTCAGAAACAGATGAAAGTAAAGTTAATTGCGAAATGGGAGGCACAAATGATATAACTTCGAATGTTGCAGTCAAAATGAGGTTATTTATATACTTTATTTACACTGCCGTCAACGTTTGTAACTGTGGCAAGGGATTCGAGTTTTTAACTCGGATGTCTAATATCGATAGTCACCAATTTTCGAAATGTACAAAAATGAAATAATTCTTTGTATAGACTATAACTATAGAGAACACACCATGTATGATGTAGCCAACACTTGAAACTATTTTGTTTTTCAAAATTACATTGCTACATATTTTATCTGGTGTTTTGTTTAAGTTTTATCATAAGATTGTCTAGTCCTACAACGTAACTTACGTCGTAAGACACATCACCCGATATTTTTGTTCTAGGGTGATGGGTCTTACTGCCTAAATAGGTTCGAACCCCGGCCGAGTCATACCAAAGACTTACAAAAATGGTACTAACAGCTGCCCCAGTGCTAGACATCACTATAAACTGTCACACTGCACACATCGTAGCGATATAACTGAAATTTTTTTAAAGCTATGTTAAAAATCTAAATCACACACATACTGCCTAAATAACGGCGCCGTGTAGCGTGTTTTGATGTCAACTAGCAGTGTAATGACAGTCAAATTTTCAGAAATATCACACACAACTGGCAACCAATAACGACACTTTCGTACAAGGTAAAGTTATAATGCTTTTGTAAGACTTAACTTACCCTGATATCTTTTCTCTAATAAATTCAAATTCTCACAGAAGAAATGGACCTGTTTTCAAGTTTCATTGGCCTACATTTCATTTGGCTGGAAAGCGATGAAAGCAGAGAATGCCAAAATCACGTTAAGTTGAAACATTATTTTTTTTAACAAAATGAACACAAATATATTATGCCTATTGGAACAGTAAGCAGCATTTCGTTTCATTCAAGAAACATATCTACCACATGAACCTACTTAAACATACTTTGGCATACCTCGACTACTGTCGCATTGGAACTAATTCAGATATATGTCAATGGAACATGAAAATGCATCTATTTGCTAGTGTCATAGTTTCATTCCGCCAGGATAAAGACAGCACAGTAAGTACAGTGGAACCAGGCTATAGCGTGATAATTGGGGCCCACAAAATTGGATCGCGTTAATGCAGGGTTTTGCAGTATTTTACTTTTTTGAGAGAACAACTCATTGGCACATATACATGTATTCATGTCTACGGTATATGATGAATAGGGTGTCAACACTATCGTGCCGTCGTGGCATTCAGTTCATCTATAATGCATGTAATTCCACTGAAAAATTGCACACAGATTTACAATATTCAATATTTTTTCCCCTAATCATTATATCTGAATTCAACGTCTAATATATAGCATAAACATAGTATTAACACCGTTTACTTGCTGTCTGATATTGTACCGTCGGGGCTTGAAATTAATCCATAAAATATGTAATTCCATTCCAAAAATTGCATACGTATTTAAACTATTCAATAATTTTTTCACACAACATTATGTGTCTGAATTCAGTGGAAAAAATTAACAGCAAAATTAGGTTAAGAAAGACGAAGTACGGTTCATTACGTTACAGGATATATGAATGGTGTCTGTACAAATTTCATACTGCTAAACTTTTCTCATATGCATTTCCGTGTACATTTATCCATTGCAAATTTCCAATAATAAGGCTGTTATTTGGATAGTAAGACATAGCACTAAAACAAAACCAACATGTACTATGTCTTACATTGTAGGACTAAACATTGTCCTGCATTTTGGCCATACAACTTCAGCAAAAACTAATGCGCAATGTGTGTTCTCTTATTTGAATTATGCCCTCTACAAAGCTGCCAACCCTCACGATTTTGGCATATTTCACGACTTTCTACAGCAATTCACAGGTTCGTGCCACATGCCAGAAAATCATGAATTCCCCAATTCTCAGTTATTTTACAATTTCCCATTAAGTGCTAGTCATGATATTGGCCATTGCCAAAACGGTCCGGCACTGCTAGTCACAATATTATTAGAACTATAGCCAATTGGTACCATTTGCCCGGTAGCAAGCATTTTAGTGTAATTTAATCTATATGTATAAGAATAGTTTTACAAAAGGCTTTTGAAAGAAACCGGGGCCTAACTGGAATTTTTCTTCACGCATGCACTGCCAACACTGGTTTAAACTACCATTCGGCATCGCATCTTTAAATCATCTTCACCACCAAGGAAAAAGAAATGTATTGCACAAAAAGTGAAGTTTAGTTTGGAATATTCCAAACATTTGCCATACATTCAGCCATCAAATACTGATATACATCATGCTTTTTGCAGTGTGCCACAAATTTTAGCATTGCGCATGATGGCACAGACTATGCAGGGAAGCAAATTGGTAGCAAAAAGCCCATAGAGGTTGGAAATCTACATGAAGACAGCTTTTTCGTGCATTGGAATTTTTGAGATTGAAAGATTAGCATATGTCATAATTTGCTTGAGTTCATTTTTTGCATGTGCCATCACCACTAATCGTTCGCTGTTTCTAGATTTCATCTTCTGGATTAATACCATTTCATAAATAAACCACATTGCATTTAAAATGTTTTCACCTCAAAGGAAAAAGATTCATATTTCACAAAAAGTGAAGTATAGATTGGAGTACACCAAAACTTGGCCTAGCGTTCACCCGTCAAATATCGATGTATATTATGCTTTTCACACAGTAGTCTGCCTTGAATTTTACAATTGGGAATATGCACAGGGACTGGTATTGTTGCTTACAATTTACCTGTCATACATGTACCATGTAGTAATATTATTATAAGTACATGTGTGAAAGATAAATAGTAAGCAACAAAACAAGGCATGTGGCAGAACGATGTGAAACAGCACACTGCTATAGCATCCCCACCCAGATTTCAGTTTTAGAGTACTTTAAGCCACCTACTCAAGTCCCGCATGCTACCAGTGCTGAAGCTTTGTTTGTGAGCTTTCTTGTTGAACTTAACCTGTCTTTCTCTGTATATGTGTATTTTTCAGTCTTCTGTGTGTATATGTGAGTTGGATTTTTAACATAGCTTTAACAATTTTTCAGTCATATCGCTATGCTGTCTGCAATGTGACACTTTATAGTGATATTTAGCACTGTGGCGTCTTTCCACAGACAGGTAGAATGATGTCCCACCCAGTCACATTATCCTGACACCTGGTTGACCAGTCCTAACACTAACCTCTTACTGCTGTTTGTACCATTTTTATGTCTTTGTTATGACTTTACTGGGATTCAAACCCATGACCTCCCGCATCTGAGAAAGATGCTTTAACCACAAGGTCACTCGAGTGGTCTGCTTATCGGTTGCCTAAAGATCCATTCCAAGCCAGCTGAAATGGCTCATGCCAGACTGGTTCATTAACCTAAAAATAGTAGTGTAGGACAGTTTAATGTTCTCAACAAATGTCAATGTGACCAGGAATTAGGTGTCATGGGGTGTACAGTCAACAAGGCATTCACTTTGGAATAGCAGTAGATATGATACTTTTGCATTGAGGAGGTAAATGCTGTTTTAGAAATTCATGCATATTTTAACAATATAATTATGCTTTCTTTAGTAGGAGTACAAGCAGAGGATGCCTGAAAAAATGAACATGTAAATGAAAATATATCAGTGGCCCAGAGCTGTAATTGCACCATTCCAATCCAAGCTATACACTAATGCATTCTCATTACCCTGAGAGAGTCAGAGGTACAAATGTTTACTTTTACAATATTTTACCATGGTTGCAGCAGGCCATGATGAGTGTACAATGGGTTCCCCTCATGAATGGCCCCTTTGTCCAGTGCCCACCCACTTTTTATAGTGATAATTCCTTGGTAGGAACAAGTTTGTGTTCAAGACTTGGATGCCACTTCTCTAACATTGCCAAAATTGTTGGATTTACCCCTCGCAAGAGGATACATAGTGGGGTTAGTACACCCCATTCATAAACTCCATCTGTAGCCAGAAATGTTTTGAATATTTTTTCATTTCTATATTCAATCTATTGATATTTGTTCTGACATGCCAATAAAAAACTTAATTTTAGTCTGTACATACAGTTGAGCAATTCAGTTATCCTTACAGCTGTGTTCTTTCAATATTAGGTTTTGTCACTTTGATAATTACTTTGATAATTACTATCTGTTATTACCATCGATAATTATCAAGATGAGAAGCACATTGTTGTTCAGCTAGAGTTGTCATAAAGTAAAAACGGTATGTTAGCATTCAGGGATTTTCATATATGATGATGAAATATTTGAAAGGGTAGCAGACTAAAGTGAGTTCATTGTATTATAAACATACTTCCTTTGTAAACATAGCATTTCGGTTAGTAAAACTGGTTTGATATTGGTATCGTTGCTAATGCAAGATTAAGCTGTGGTAAAATGTAATTATACTTTTTCAGTTATGGGAGAAAATTTAAAGCAATTTAATTAAACCACTAGAGGGAAAATTCCATTGATCATTGCTATGAAATTGGGTGCAAGATCAGCAGTGTAAAAATAAAATGGACTGAGGAGGATGGTAGCCAGATGTTGGTACCCTGATTTTATGGACTAAGTATGTCCATAAAATGAAATCTGGCATAAAAAGATTAATTTTCATAAAATCCATGCAAATTTAGCTTGGCTCTTTGGACCTGTTTAGGTCAAATAATGGACTCTCAGGTGACTGTTTTGCTTGAATCGTGTAGTAGTATGGACTTTGTAAGTATTTGTATTCTCCAACCTGTAAATTGTTACAAAACTGACAAGGGAGCTGATATTTCAGCAATGGTGGATCTGACGTTGGTTTGTAATATAGATTTTTTAATCTTAGATAACAGGACATCGGAAAATAAATTGCAGCACTGATTATATGAAGAAGACCAGGAGGTTAAAAACTGAGAGCCATTGTGTTAAAAATTACATTCAAAATTCGTGGGATGGATTATTGTTGAAATCATCTTTGATTCATTATTATATTTTAAAATAGTTACTTCTGTCTAACTTTATATATAATGATTATTAAATCTTTGCCGTTCTTCTTTCAAATGGCAACCCCTTGCATAAGGCCACTTTCTTGCTGTAAAAGGGGTGACTTGTAAGAGGGGGACCACTGTACTGCTTGCTGACTTCAGTACCATTCCGATTTCTATCCAAAAGTTCATCTTATTATCCACTGATAGACTGGGTACCTTGCAAGACATCTTAGTGTCACTTTT
Source organism: Sinohyriopsis cumingii (assembly GCA_028554795.2). Classification (NCBI taxonomy): domain Eukaryota; kingdom Metazoa; phylum Mollusca; class Bivalvia; order Unionida; family Unionidae; genus Sinohyriopsis; species Sinohyriopsis cumingii. The sequence continues at coordinate 107,999,633 of CM068828.1, read as the reverse complement.
TTAAAATTAATTTTGGTAATTAATTTGATGAAAAAGGTCAACAGGTTTGTGAATCACTTCTCAGAAAGATGTTTGTGTACAGTGTGAATGGTGATCAGTTATTGCTGTATTTAGTGTAAATTTCTGCTGTATGGCACTGTAACCTTTCAGATTTAACCATCATTTTCTGTAAGTCCAATCTTCCACTGCTATCAAGCACCATAATCATTCAACCTAAACCATCAGTCTCTCAGAGTCAGATGTTCCTCCGTTATCAGGCACCATATGTACCTCTGCTATCAGGCACCATAATCAGTCTGCCTAAACCATCATTTTCTGTAAATCAAATGTTCCACTGCAATAAGGCACCATAACAAGTCAGACTAAACCATCAGTCTCTGTAAGTCAGATGCTCCACTGCTGTAAAGCACTAGAGCCAGTCTGACTAAACCATCATTTTCTGTAAGTCAGATGTTCCTCTGCTATCAGGCACCATAATCAGTCTGCCTAAGCCATCATTTTCTGTCAATCAAATGCTCCAGTGCAATATGGCACTATAACAAGTCAGACTAAACCATCAGTCTCTGTAAGTCAGATGCTCCACTGCTTAATGTATTTGACAGGTAAAGGGCTAGATTTACAACTGTGAACATGATATGCACAAATTTGTGCCAGTTATTTTGACAATGCACCATGTGGATGAGTTATTCATATTTGAGTTAGCCATCAATAATTTTGTTTTGCTGTTAGTATAAAAATTCAGCCTACAATGTAGATTGAACCCTGAGCCTGTACCACCTGACCAGCCTGGTCCAGCTACTGCAGTGTGTCCCTGAGCAAGATGCTTTGCTCCAATTGACTGGGCACAATAAAACCATGATGAAATGCAGTGCCATACAACAGAAGAAAAAACAAACATTCCATGGTTATAAAACTAGATGTGTGCTACCATTTCTTGGAAAGTGATGAAGTATTATCCCGTTTAATGGAAAGCTGTAATAGTTGATCTGGAAAAAATGTGGAAATTTATTTTGAAAAAGATGTATGAATTCTGATCAGAACAGTAACTATATTTATCTTGCAATGAACAAAAATTATTTTATTTTCCATCAATTTTCAGCCACAAGAAATGGAAGGCTTTTCTAAAGAAAGAGAAAAGAAAAGCTAAAAGACAGGAAGAAGCCAAACAGAGGGATGAGGAACAGAGAAGAGGTTAGACAAACTCAGCATGTTCAAATATTCTCATAAATTCCTTGTGTGTTTTTTTCCCCATCTTACAAAATGGTTCAATTTGCAGCATTTTTTAAACTCTTGAAACAGGAATAAATTAACCTTAAAAAAATTATTAGTTACAATTGCATTGAAGCGAATCAGCTAGATTGGGTCTGTCAAATTTTTGAGGGGCCTCGGGTGGGTAGAATGGTCTAAGGTGCTTGCCTTTACAGATCACTGACATCTCACCTGTCTGCATGGGTTTGAGTCTCAGGCTTGGCCAGCTTGAGCATGTGTGACTCTTGCCAGTAATTTACCGTGACTGTTCTTCTTCTACCAGATATACTGGCTGCCACATACAGGCTATAACCATTCATGTGCTGAAAAATGGAATCAGACCCAAAACAACAATTTTTGTTTAAGTCAGATGTTTGGTCCAGGCTCGACTGTATTATTTGTGCACAGGGATTTTTGATCCTGAGTATGGTGAAATTGTTGAAAATAGGAAGATGTTTCTGCAGAAAGTTCATAATTTAAAACATTCAATAGTCAATCTTTTTTGAACATTTCATGACAGCTGATTCAAATAAATATATTAAAACTTTATACACTTACAGCTTTGTTTATTTTGCTTCACCACAATTGTTGTATAAGTTAGATATTGTATAAAATAACGACTTTGGAAATAGGTTTCAGTCGAAAATCTGCATTTGTTATAGTGTACATTTTTTATTCGTTAATATGAGAAATTAAAGGATAATATAATTAGATATGTCCACTGTGTCTTTGTCTTCCGCTTAAATCAGTGCTTTGAAAATCAGTTCGTTGGTGTCATCCATTTGCTCAATGAGTCAAATTCAGCCCATGCTTGCCTTCCCCTTCCCCTGTTGAGTTATTAGTGTGTCCATGAAACCTCTGCAGACAATCCGTCTATCCCAGTGGCAGCCAAAATTTTGTCCACTAAACCAAATTGTCAAAGTTTTGGACCATGTAAGACCCCACTACAGAAAATTGGAGGCTCTCACATGGTTTATATCCAGATTTCTCCAACCTGATAAACTGCTAGTGATGTATTGAAGAAGGAACCAGTTTTTGGAGTAAAATATGTATCTTTAGTAACTGACAGTTGACTTGATTTGGTACAAGTCCTCTTGGACGGAATATCAATCTCTTCTGACCATTGTCTTGGCAAGTAGGTGGCATTGTAGCATTGCTAAATCAAGCTAGTTTTGGTAGGTACAGGATTTTTACCTAATGTACTATGAATGAATAAGTATATGAAAGAAGCAAATTTGTTCCAAAAATTTGTTTCTCACTTTATTTTATAGATGTACCTGTAACAGTATTTATTAAGTAGACATACATATATGGTGGGTTTATAATAAAAAGAGATTTGACTTTGTATTGTAACGATTCTATCCTTTTTCCTTGATGTGTGTTTTGTATTCCATTTTTTGAGATACTTAAGGTTCCCAACACTATATAGCCAGGATGTTGCTGATGTGCTAATAAACCCAATTTGTACACATATTCTTTTTCTGCTGCATAAACTCTTTGTTTGTTTATAATGCAATTGTTGTACCTCTGTTTTTGAATTGGTTGAAATTCAGCAGTAAGACATCTGTCATTATTATTTTTCTCCACCTATGTTTTTATATTACCCTCACATACCTGTGATATCATGTCATATTACCCTTACATACCTGTGATATCATGTCATATTACCCTTGTATACCTGTGATATCATATCATATTACCCTTGTATACCTGTGCTATGTTAATTTACTCACACATACATGTGATATCATATCATATTACCTTCATGTTACTTTATTTTACAGTACAATTGTTAACAATACTAATAGTTCAAAAAGGTGTTGCACTAATCATTTTCAGTTTTCTTCAATATACAATAAAGATTGTTTATAACATTTTGTATGGGATGTGGATTTTTACAATGCTACAACCAACTGCTCCAGTGGCCAAGTGGTTAGAGCATCCGCCTCAGATGTGGGAGGTCGTGGGTTCAATCCCCAGCCGAGTCATACCAAAGACTTAAAAAAATTGTATTAATGCTGCCTTGCTTGGTGCTCAGCATTAAGAGGTTAGTGTTAGGACTGGTTGTCCTGGTGTCAGGATAATGTGACTGAGTGGGACATCATGCTATATGTCTGTGGCATGATGCTATCAATGTTAGACATCACTATAAACTGCCACACTGCAGACATCATAGCAATATGACTGAAAAATTGTTAAAGCTACATTAAAAATCCAAGTCACACACACACACACACACACAATGCTACAACCAAGAAACATAACCAAATTCATGGTATATTTTTCAGAAATGTTATGTTTGCATCCATGTTGATGATGTTAGATGTACATGCATTAAACAAGTGTCATTATATATATAAATGTATCACCGTGAATGAAATTGTCCATAGTCATCAGTTTATTTTTTATTTGAGATTTTTTGTTGATGTTTTTCATTATCTAAAACCTGTCTGGTTACAGGTATATCACCATCCTCATAACTTCCAGGTGATTCACAAACAATATTTTGAGTTGTTGGTATTGCATATGTGGCAGTATTGCTATCAAATTTAACATGATCAATCAACATCCTCGTTACCAGACCCAAGTTGGCATAATGCATCATTTACCACGGCAAGGGAACATCATCACTGTCATCTGCTTACCCTCTACATTTGTATTAACAAAGTCTGTGGGAACTTCGCAAAATACCCAGCAAGTCATATTGATTTTTTGTCTCTGCTTGGATGGTATGTCCGGATTAGAACTCATTGGTATTTTGACTTCAAGGTGACTCAGTAGAGAGATTTACTTGAGGATATACTCAGATATACTCATCAGTGCTCAAAGATTTTTTTTTTAGACACACGCCCCAGGCTGGTGACTTAAATAGACTCACAAATCCTTACTGAAATTCCACAAGCCCAGACTACAATTTACACATGCCCAAAAGTTCCCCTTTTCTAATACTGTCACAAAACATCGGAATACTACAATTCAGATATAAATTCAATAGGGTTCAAAGGGGTTTGAAGGTACAGCAAGTGTCATTAGCGTTCATCACTATGCTTGCTTGCTTCACAAACTAAAACTTGGTAAATCAAGAGTTCTGAAATTTATTTTTGTTGGGCTTTGCTGATAGCTAACCTAAATCAGCTTCAGAAATGAACTACACTTGAACACTATTTTGACAAGTGAAATGATCATGCTTTGCATTCTGCATATGCAATAAAATCCAACTTCAAAGAAATATTGCTGCTGTTTACAAACTTGTCAAAAATATAATACATATGGCTTAAATATTCAAATTCAAGGCAATAATATGTAATAACTTCTTTTCTCGTACATGCATCTACCTTCTCTTTGATTTACCTATAATGGGTTGTTACACTTCCTGATCCTACCTGTGCAAATTAGCACAATTAGCTCACGCACTGCAGCCTTCATATACACTAGCTATTGTCAGCCAGTTAAGTAATATGTGAAGTGGTGGTTTATACCTGACCTCTTTGCTTTAGTTGGCGCTATTTATACTGCCTACGTGATAGTTTTATATCAGCTCCAATCATGACTGTTTATTGTTAATACTTGCTGGATGTAAATGGCATATACTGAAAACAGTACATTTTTGTGTGAAGATTACTGAAAATTGTATTTTCTTGAAAGATGAACATGTTAGGAGGTTATGGAGTACAAAATCGTAATTTTAGCATGACATGCTATGATTGAATCTGATTAAAATTAGATCTCAATTTCACATAGGACAGTGGTGATCTAAATTGCACCATGTTACGGCAGGTATGTCAACATCTCGAAAATACATTTACACATTTCATGAGTGTTATCAAAGCTTCCTCAGGCAAATGAAATTTTGTTGATAAACCCAACAGGCACCTCACTTAGAATATAGAACTCGCCTGATTTAAAATTAGAAGGGCCCTGGGCATAGGGTGATAGGATTTTTTAAGAACTGAACATATAAGTATAGGATGATAGCTAAAGGAAGTTTATTAAGTACAGTGGTCCTCCTCTTGAATGGCCCCCCCCACCCCCGACCACTATCCACCCGCTTCTTATGGCCAGAATCCCTAGGCACTGATGAGCTTGTGTTCAGAAGTACCCCTCAAGAATGGCCACTCCTCTAAAGTGACCAGGTTATATCATTATCTATAAAAGCCAACATTTACAGGAAATATGCTCAACAATATTATGATAGAGTTTTTGGCTTCACACATCTGTCAAGTTTTTCTCTTTGATGATTACAACTGGATGTAATTGTCAAGATCATAACATTGTCAGCGTAGGCTAAAGATAGATTTTTTGGATTAACACACACACACACACACACAGAAATTAACCCAGAACAAAACAGGGTACCAGAAAAGACAGAAAGATCACATGAGAATACCTCTGTCACTTCCTTTATGAAAAAGGCATATTTTCCACTCTACAAAAGTGTTGTCTGCATAATTAAATCGTATACAGTTAGTAACATCCACAGAAATCATTACCAAACATTAACATATCATCACATAAATGGAGACATATTACTTTAGAAGAAAGTCGGATATTCTTCTTGATGACATTGGGGGTGGGGAGGCGGGCTTGCAGTATAATTTTATGTAGAAAAGACTCCAGTAAACAGTGTCATAACCGATAAGGAGATTATTCAGCAGCAGTGGGGAAATGTAGCAAATGGAAAGAGAATTATGTGTGTACCTAAATTTAAATAACATTTTGGAATGGTTTTGCAATATGCATGACAACAGTACCCTCTCGCATATCACGCTTATGCCAAGAATAAGAACTATTAATGTATATTCAGTTGATATAATTCTATTCTTAAGACAAGAAGAACCTTTTAATAATTGATATTACTTTTAAATGAAGATATTAAATGAAGATATTAAATGAAGATATTACATGCATTTGAAGTACGTCGCTTTCTTACTACATATATTACATCTACTTCTCACAAAAAATTTAGTCCCCCTCTGGAAAGTCTACCTGTCTTATCAAGCCACTTTCCTAGTGCAGAAGGGGTGGCCGTATAAGAGGGGGACGAGTGTATGTGGTCAAACAAGTACAAAACAAAGCATTTTTTGTCGTGCTTTAAATACAATGAAAAAGAACCTGCAATTGTAAATTGGCAATATGAACGAGACGTGATTATCAGTCTTTGTTACATAGTACCTTTGTTATTAGCAATTATGACTGAAGTGTGATTATCATGCTTTTGTTAAGTTTTGCCTTTGAATGCTTTATTTTGACTACTGCTATTGCTTACCTGGTTTTCGCATATTAAAAACATTGAAACTGAGCTAATTTTCTCTGATTTACAACAATTCAAATGCTATAACCAGTCACACATTATGACAAAGGAATGTTACAGCGAGACCTCTGAAATATGTAGTGATTAGGAATTTAGCTGGGGAAATGAAACTTGAACTTCATAACAGATAAAATGTTTTATCCAAGAACTTAATAACAAGATGTCTTGTTAGCCTTGGGCAGACCCTAAGTAGCATAACATGACTCAGGTGAAAAATTAATCATATAATTTTAAAACAAGACCAACACATGTATAACATTGTATCTGTGGAAAATAATACATTTCTTTTTGTTGTGTGTAGAAGAGGAAAGAAGGCTGAATTCTCCCAGCTACCAGGCAGAGAGGGCTGCAGAAGAATTAAAAGAGGAGCTTGAGAGGCGTAAGATTGAGGAGGAGTCCAAACGACAGCATGAGTTGTGGCTTTTCCATGAACAGAGATCACAAGAACTGCTGAGGCAGAAAAAGGAGTGGGAAGAAAAGGAGAGACAGAAAAAGGAAGAGATTGAGGTTTCATTTGTTAAATTGTTTTTCCTTGTTGTTTTCTCTGTATTGTATTGAAATGGACAAGCAGAAACAATTCATTCCTGCCTATCCATGCGACAGTTTTTTCTCTTGAAGGACAAGGATGTTAGCCATTTGCTGTCTTTATTATTTGAAAGTCTGTGCTTGGTACTTGAAGCTTGTTTCCCAGTCATTTTTATCAAGCTCATACAAGTGCTTTACTCTCATTCTTCAGTATTAACAAACACTCACCAGAGGGAGAGCAGACAGTAATTTATAATAACTGGTGTTAGAAGGGTCCTAGAATAAATACACACAATTAAATTTAGGTTGTTTTCATAGTCTTCTTTTATATTTCTATAACAACTGCCTGAGTTTATTGTGGATGAAGCTTTAGTACTTACCTGAATGGCAAGTAAATTTTTATAAATGATTCAGCCCCTGTTGTTGTATTTTTGCATTAGATTATGAATCAGATGGGCAGTATACAATATAGCTTTTAATACAAGTAGGATCTACTGCCGTATATATACTTGTATATAAACTGAATAATTTAGGAAAAAATAAGGCCTGGAAGAAGGGTGGGTTGGTTTATCTGCAGGCCAATGTCTAAAATTTACAGTTTTTAAGTCTTTTTGTTGACTATTGTAATGTTTGTAAATCTTGGGACATGGAAGAAGAAAGTGTATGTGTCTTAAGACATATGCATGTAAAAAAAAATCATTTCAGTGACCTAACACTTCTTAAACTGTTATAAAGTACTATGATTGATTTTGCATGTGCATATTTTCTGGTTTCTCCAATACAAAGTTAAATAAAGGTAAATACAGACATCATGATTCGCGAGCCCATTGAGATTACCTGGGAGACCAGACTGACCTATAATGTACAGTATTTACACAGTGCAAAGCGTGCATAGTGGCTCTTAAATCCTTATTAATTCCCAAACATATTAGATGCAAATTTTGCTTTATTCATTGTTTCAACCAAATTGCATTCTTCCAGATAACATTTTAGCTAGTCCTTAATAGCCATTCCATTTACGTTGAATCACGTGCTCATGAGTTACTAATTTTCAATGATATAAGTGATCCTACAAACTGAGGTAATATTTATGAAAAGGTATGCACATTTAACTGTTCAAGGCACATAGCCAGCATAACTTACATTGTTGACAAAGAGTGGTAATAATAGAGGCTAAAATTCTCATTATAAATAAACTAAGATGAACATCAATCTATTTTAGTTTTGTGTTTCTGCCAAACAGCATCATAACTTTCCATATAATGGAAAGCTTGATGTTTCTGTGTCTCCATTGCTGGCTGTTGTCTTTTGTTTTCTGATGGCAGTACAGGCCATTTAATCATTAAAACCCTGATACTGGCTTGTATTAAGAGAAAAATTTGACCAGCAACTATACCAGTACATTGATGGCTAATTGCCTTTCATTCCATAATATAAGCAAGAATACCGTAGTTTTATAAAGCATACCTGTGAACTTCTCAAAAGCCAAGTAAGGAGACTGAATAAAAAAAACAGAGATTGGGACCTAAAATCAGTAGGTTTTTCATGGCATTTTTAAAGCCTTGTTTTGAATAAATATTGATCGATCTTCCCGGTCCAATATGCATGAAATTCATAAAGGAAGCGCTGTTTCTCCCTGTGACACAACTTATTTTCCCCCAGGACATGCCCTATTTTCATATTCTGATCAGCTGTGACCAAACTGTACAATAGCTAAAGGTTAGTCTTAAATAAACAGGCAAGAAAGCCATCACAACTAATTGAAAGTTAATCCTTTTCGATGCAAGTATTTTGTGAAAATGACTGGTCTTCTGTCAGAATTCAAAGAAACCATGTCTACACTACTGTGTGTCATGCAAGCACCAGCAATTGATTGGCAAATAAAGGATTCCCAATTTTATTGAACTAAAGGTACCTAAATAGGCAGCCTCATGGTACCATACATGTGGTAACTATTTTCCCCTTGTTGTATATCTGACCTTATTTTCTTATTGTCAGCTTGTAAGGCATTTAGTATTGTTTGCTGTAATTAGTTTTGTGAGGACATGTAAGCTGCGTGGTATGTATTTTCATTCCTTTTAATTTAACGGTGGTAATTAACGTTTGTATATACGCTATAAAAATGCCAGGTGTTCACTCATGTAAGTTTCTTTGGTGGGAATGGTGTTATAGCATATGGCGCTACAGCATTTATAGTGATCATTTTTGGGATTGAAATTAATTGTCGACAATTTTACTGTTATGGTTTTCTTTTTGTTCTGTTTTTTGGTTGATTTTTGTATTGTTGTAGAGGGAAAAAATCATAAATTTACGTGAATAATGTTTAATCTTAACATTCTATCTAGTGAAGAAGCAAATTCTTTCTAATAAAGTAATTATTTCATCATAACAAAATTCACAGGTGATACAACAGAACAAGGATTGCATACGATTCATCCATTTATGTAGGACTCGTCTTTTTTAGGAGAAATGAAAATCTAAGACATAATATAAAAATTGGGAGATGTTATGGAAATGGTAGGTAGGTGTGGCGCAACCCAAAAATCAAGCTTTTTTTCTTCCTCCTGACATTAGAGTTGACAGGTATGGTTTAAGGTTGCTTACATCAAAGTAAACAACAACTCATATTTTACGGTATTAACATAATTTTTGAAGCATTATTTCTGAAACTTCTGTATTTTATTTTGGAGATATCATTAAAGTTTAATGCAGTGATGCCTGTGATTCGACTCCAAGGGATGCACTTCACTCAGCAGAATGTACTTCAGACTTACAATGTACATGTAGTGGCACCATTATGTAAATACATTCAGTAGCCTAATTGAGGGCATTGAATCAAACTGTATTGTTCACTGTGTTGTCATACTGGGATCACACTTTTATTATTTAGGTATTTACAATTTCAAGGCAAAGTAAAAACGTGATTGCTGTTGCATTGATATAAAATGTCCAATGCAGTAATGCATAAACAAACAATAATTGGGATAAAAGGGAGAGGTAGTGTTACAGCAACTCATGATTGCTCAATTCATGTCATCATTCAATCAAATTATTCACAAATCTAAATTGGGCAGAAAAAATAAGAAAACAGAAAATTAAGAAAATTACTTTTCAAACCAGTTTATACCATTCCTGTTTAATAACCATACATTCTAACCCCTTGACAAGTATATGTGTAATTTTTGTCAATATAAATTTGCCTAAATAAATGCATTTAGAACATACTGAGTGCATCTTGCAATGGCCTGGAGTTCTGGGTCGACTTTTATGCAGGTCATGCATTTTTTAGTGTTATACCTGTTCAGTGTGGGCAGGTCATCTTAATTGCAAATGGGCTTACACACAAGTATAAACGGTAATTGATCCACTCTGTGTGAACATTTCTTTAATTTACAGAATTGATAGTTGTGATAGCTGTCACTTGTTTTGGAGACATTGAAATAACTTAATTGATGCAAAACAAGATAGCAGTTTACTGAAATACACAAAGCATAGTGTGCAATGAGCCATGCATAGTGTGCAGTACTCCATGCATAGTGTGCAACAAGCCAAACATGATACTTCAAATTATTCTGCCAAATTTGACAGGCACCTGTGTTCAAAACCTAGAGTAGTAGTGCATTAATCTGTTTCCTTTTTTATGCTCCTGTTGATAAAAAGCTTGTGGCTGAAATAGTGACATTATGGCAAAATCTAATAAATGAGTCTCGGTTATATGCAGGTATTATGGTTGTTTTTCTTTTGTTTGTAATGATATGATACAGATTTTACGAATTTGGTTCAAAATTTCAGAGGAAGATAAAAGAGGAATGGGAGGAGAGACAGAAAAAAGAAAAGGAGGAGGAAGAAGACAGAAAGAAGAAGAAAGAGAAACAGGTGACGTCAGCAAACAGGAGCCCATATCCTAAACTATTGTGTATTTACTGTTCATTGTATGTTGATAGAATACATGCAACAATTGGCTTTAGATATGAAAGATGAATTTATGATGATGAATTACCAAATATTACATGCTTAAGTCACTTCATTTTATTTAATTCAGTTTCAAGAGCAATATTTAGGGGTTCCAGTAAGACATTTAGATGGTCACTGCAGAAAGTAGGTGCAGAAAGGGTACTGACTGCCAATTTAAGCAGCCATATTTGTTTATTCTCTTACCTTTCTTGGACACCTGTTAACAAGAATATCCATGATTTCTTTTTTAAATGCATTACCCAGTCATAATACTTTAGGAAAACTACTACTACCTCGCAAATCCAGCCCTCAGAGATACAATTTTTAGCCAGTGGGAGCTAAAAGTTGTCTGCTGACCTATGTGGCATTCAGGCAGAGTGATTTCCCCAAATGTATAAGAATTGGCAGCAAAGTCTTAGAGCCTCTCAGTTCCTACTTCAGCTCGTGCCAAAAAATGTGCTGTCATCATGAGAGGCCTTGCAAAAGCCAGCCTGTACATGGAAGATATACTTTTACAAGTTGGAGGAGTTTACAAAATTTCTGCATCTACAGATTTCTAACACTTTGTTGTCATCACATATTTAGGATCTTGCATGGGGAGCCATAGCACTCTTCACATTCAGTGCAGGCTAAATTCATATTGTACATGCAAGTATAATGCAGATAGCTTATTCCTCCTCCAGCTCTTCAAAGAAAGTTAGCACTGAGTAAGATAAAAGGTTACAGCCCCATGATCACTGACACTTTTCGTCATCTTGAATGAGAGGATATCTGACAAAATAAGGTCTTATCCAACCTGCTTGCCTGTTTTGAGTATACACAGTTGAAACATTAACCTTTGCCCAAGTGGAACCTATCTTTGGTATTAACCTGGCTGAACAAAACACCTTTTGAAAGAATTTTCATGGTCATCTCCGGCACATGTTCATACAAGTCCTGCTTCCTCATGGCATTAGTGACTTCAGACAGAATTAGCAAAAGACATGCCCCATTAGCAGACCCAAATTACATGCAGTTCTGACAAGATGGGTCAGTCTTACTCATGATGGCATTCTCTTTATTTGCTAAGAACAGGCTTCCTTCCATGGGTAACCAGACTTCTGTCATGAAACCTCTGTCTCATCTGGACACATTAGCTGAAGGCCGTCCACAATAACAGACCCATTGGTACCTTAAGAACAGCCATTGCATCAAGGGAGATCACACCTCTTTCTACAAGAGAGATCACACCTCTTTCTACCTCTCAAGACAGGACAGGAGGATATGTGAGCACAGACTATCTTGGCCTGGATTAAGTGGGTTATTTGCTCTGCATATAGAGATATAACTCCAGCACATAAACTTAATACACATCTCTGCTCACAAAGTAGAACCGTTGCCATCGGCCTCGCATTTTTCTGGAACTGTTTACAAAGCGATATGCAGGCTGTGGTTTGGAAATCTGAGTCCACATTCTCTAGCTTTTTTTGGGTTGAGATATCATTCCAATTCAGTCTGGTTGGACCTAGATCTGTAACCTTCCTGGTTGATCGACAGCATTAAGATGTGGCTTCATGACTTCCACTGGATTTTTGTTTTGGGGATGTCTATTTTGAAGCTGCACCTAGATTGATGGAGTCCCCTCCAGTCAGGTTACCTTGAAGCTGTGTCACATTCCTTAGGGAACCTGAGATGATATATCCTTTTTAAGTGGATGTACCTTCCTCCACCTCTTACCTATTCTCCAAAGGTATTATGATTGAGTAACATGTTTAAAGAAGAAACCAAATTTTCCTTGTAAAATGTTTCTTCAAGAATCCTTACCCAGTCATAATACATACACATACACCCTCACAGCCTCCATGCAGTTATATCCATAGAGAGTGTGCCTTTCTCTCCATTAGTAATAGAGATTTTCATGGGATTTGGCACCAGTCCCTGTACCAAGGGGTGATCCCTCAGCCCAACTGCCACCTAGGTGTGCAGATAACTTTCAGCTTTCTAGCTAAAAGTTTCTAACCTCTAAGGGCTGGATGTGTGAGGTAGTAGTTGCTCTTCTAAGATAATATGATTGGGTAAGTATTGGCAAAGAAACATTTTACAAAAAAATAATATTTCTCAAAATGATGTCCACTGTTCTCACTCAGCTACTCACTTTTGACAAGAAACTGTAACTGACATGTCATGAATAATATAGGGTGTTAAATAAAATGTAATATTTGTTGTGGTTTATTTCATGGTTTCCTTAACAGTATTACTATCAGACATGCATAAATCAGATACGATGGATGACGGGGACTTTTTAGGACATGCTATCTGTATCTTTTGTGTTGTTTTGAAAAATTTAAGTATTTTTAAAACATAAAATCTTTCTTGTATACAAATTTTAATGCATCATTTTTCATTGTGGTACAGCATGCTTCATTGCAAGAAATTATCTGGAAGTTTTTGAGTCAGTAGTTTTTCTTTGTTTTCAGGTTTTTCTAGCATATCAGACTTATAACATCTGTTTTAAATTACAGTCAGGATCTCGCTCTTTCTTAATGGAATATTACCTTTGATTTTGGAATATAAAATATCAGTTGCAATTCAGATTTAGTTTATAATTATTTAACGTTTTAGCACCAAATTAATTTCGAGACATTCCTTCCTCTGTCTTCACAAACTTAAAAAATCTTTTGAAAAATATTGCTGTGAACAGCAGTTGCAGTATTAAATCCATTCTGAATTTGGGTGGGACAGGGTATCTTAATTTACAGGCAGAATTGAAGTGTCTTGTTGCAGACATTATGCGCAGGTTACAAAAATGCCATATACAACTTGCAAAATGTCCACCACTACAATGGCAGCTGTTGAGATAAAGACGAAACCAAAAACGGCAAAATTCTCACATCTTAAAAATGGGCTGTAGATAGAGGCTTGAATTTTTGTATCCATTATTTTTAACATACCAAACTCATATTCAGATTTTGGGTTGTATTTAAAATGGCATCATTTTGATGAATACCTATAGAATAAGACTAGTGGTAATAGTTTTAGTAGTACTGTTGGAAGAAACGATTTACTACTTATAACGAAATAAAAAAGATAAAAATATGTTTAAAATGTCCTAAACATACAGAAATACAGCAGAATGTTCAGACATGATTTTTCTCCATTTTAAAGCAGAGTTCCACTTTTCTCCTGACTTGAATCAGATTTTTCTTTATATAGTCCCTTTTTTTTATCATCTCTGTTCCAGTTTTTAAAAAATGGTCTGCAATGACCCTTGTAAATTATTCGTTCCATATATTAGTTAGCACACGATTCTCATAAAGAATATTCTGGTTGGTCAAAGGTTTAAATTCATCCAAGGAACCTTCATGTAATGGAAACTGATGGCAATGGAAAGAAGAAGCATGCTTGCAAAACATGGTGTCCCGAGTTGTTGAGAGAGAGCATGATACAAAAAGTTTTGATAAAGGTTTTCAAAAATGTATGGAAATGGGAATGGCTGAAGCAAAAAGTTGACGGAAATTTAGTTGGTCAGTTTATAGGAAAACTGAATGCTAGAGGACTGGCATTTTGTGACCTCTGCAAGAACAATGTGAGTTACGGTAATCACAGTTGGAAGAGTTTGGAACAGCACGTACAAAAGAAGCTGCACACAGAAAATTCGAAGCTCAGAAGGCATCTGGAAAAAGTGCAATTAATTACTATAAAAACAAAGATTTTTTGCATGAGAGAACAGATGTAGCCCTCTGTCAGAATATGTGCACTGCATGTCGCCAATACAAGCACCAGCTTGAACGGAAAAAGGCTAACATTGAGAAGGAAAAGAAACGACTGCAAATTGAGCCAAAAAGTCATTGTTGACAAAAAAGTAGGCTAATGAAATCTTTGCCAAAGCCACACATAGAGCTCGACTGGCATATCAACAATTTGTGTCCATTCTAGAAAAAGGCAAGTGAATGTATGGGATTATTTGTATATAGTTGATGTACTTGGGCGTTTATTTTACAGATTTATTATGAAAATAGAAAAGTATAATATATTTGCTGAAAAAATTGACAAATTATTGTGACTTAATTATGAAGAGAACACTGGCATGCAGATGAAATAACTTCAGTATCAATAGTATTGGAAAACAAATTCATGTGACTATAAATATTGTGAAATTATTGAAATAAAGTTGAACATTTTTGGTAAGTTTATTAGTTTTTCAAATGATTATTTTGGTTTATTTTATGATCATAAGTTGCACCAGGAGCAGTTTTTTATGAGTGTAAAATGCATTTTTGGCGCCCCCCCTCCATCAGGGGCATTGCCCTTCAAGACCCCCAAATCCTCCTTTAAAATTTTCAGCTTTTCTTATGGAAGACCAAAATCATGTCTGAATATTGTTTCTCTTTACCCATCATGGGAAATGGATTTTATCCAGATAATTGGTTGCCCCAGAAAATTAAATTTTGGTGAAAAGTTAAACTGTAAATGTAAGTGTATGGATTAAATGCATGTATCAAACATGTTTGGCTGTATATGCTTATGTAAATTTTTAATTATTATTTGTTAATAATCATCCCAATGAGTTACTGATTTCAAAATTGTTAAGAAGTTAAATTTTACTGTTGACAAGAATATATTTTATAAGATAATTTCTACTTTTATTCTTTTTGATTTTAATTTCAGTGTTACCAAGTGATCTGAATATTTTCATTTTTTTATTAGATTCTATTTGTATCAATTAATTGTTCAGTCTTATAAATAATAATAATAATAGAATCTGTGTTCTCATTTTGGAGAGTTAAATAACAGATTATGACTAAATTTTCAATAGCAGCCATGTGTTGTGTCATAATGGTCATTTGCCTCAGTAACTTTATTGTCTGATAGGGCTTTTTCCCTGAAGGTGGCACTCTAAAAACCAGCTCAAAATGGCTAATGTTTACTGTAGTCATTGAAACATGCTTCTTTGAATTGGGGTCCATATATGCTTTTATGTGAATCAGATTGCAGCATCCAGTAGTGCTTCCATGACAGTAGGGCAGAGGCATCCATAAAAGCTTATGTGAGGTATAGGGATAATGTATCTGTTCATTTGTGTGTATTTTGTGTCTTATTAATATTGGGATTCTATTTCTGTTGATATTTATATGGCAAGTATTTAAAGGCATGTATTTGTTATTTTTGGTAATCTGGTAATACACATGATTTCATATGTTACTAATGGGTAAATATCGGAGAGCATGTTCAGAATCTAGTTGATTGGGAATGACATGTATTTTGAAGTATAGAATTCATCATAGACGATTGGCAAAATAATCATAATCTCCTTTGATTCTTCACAACCATTGGCACTATATTACAAACAATTAACCTCAAAAGCTGTCCCTTCAGTCAGGGGTGTGTGCCATGCTTTGATTTACCCCACACATGTCCCTAAGCTGTTTACTGCACCATTGACTGACCTTATAACTGGGATCTGGCAGCTATCTTGCCACAGTTTTAATGTTTTGAATTTATGGGGTTCATTTCAGTGTTCAACTAAACTTTGGAACCAAAAATGTTTCATTTAGAGTAATAGCTTTTGGAAGTAAACAATGCGACAAGAAAAGTTGTTCACTTTTAAGAGGTTTTCATTTCAGTGAGGTTTCAGCCTTGAGAGGTTTCACTGTACCACCTAAATCAGAATAAAACAAATTTTTGGGCAAAGTCACTTTTTTCAGGACCATTATTGTGCATTGGTTATCTTGTAGAAATAATTATATGAATTCAAGATTACAGCTGTTCTCATGTAGAAATAATTATATGAATTCAAGATTACAGCTGTTCTCAAGTAGAAAAGGATACAGATTCACGATTGAAGCTGTTCTCATGTAGAAATAAGGATACAAATTCAAGATTACAGCTGTTCTCATGTAGAAAAGGGTGCTTTTAAAGATTGCAGCTGTTTTCATGTGGAAGCAATTATAAAAATTCAGTATTACAGCTGTTCTCATGTAAACATAAAGGTACATATTCAAGATTACAGCTGTTCTCATGTAAAAACGGGATATAAATTCAAGATTACAACTGTTCTCATGTGGGTATTGTAATATCAATTCAATGGTATAGCTGTTCTTGCTTAAAAATCAGGACAAATTCAATATTACAGCTTTTGTCATGTAAAAATGGGGGAAAATTCAAGATTGCAGCTGGTGTCATGTAGAAAAGGGTGCAATAAAGATTGCAGCTGTTTTCATATGGAAGCAATTATACAGATTAAGGATTACAGCTGTTCTCATGTAGATATAAAGGTACATATTCAAGATTACAGCTTTTCTCGTGTAAAAAAGGATATAAATTCAAGATTACAGCTGTTCTCATGTGGGTATAGTAATATCAATTCAATAGTACAGCTGTTCTTGCTTAGAAATAAAGACAAATTCAATATTACAGCTTTTGTAATGTAAAACTGGGGGATTCAAGATTACAGCTGGTGTCATGTAGAAAGGATACAAATTCTAGATTACAGCTGGTGTCATGTAGAAAGGATACAAATTCTAGATTACAGCTGTTGTAGCAGATGTCTTACAAATTATATGCAGTATATATTTACTGAGGAAGGAACTGCTTATAAAAAGTTAAGTTTGAAGAAATTAAATCATTCTTAAATTTGAATTATAACCAGTTATTAATTTCCACGATCGAAGGTGGTTATAATTCAGAATGGGTGAGATTTTTAGTGTGTTCTTTTTTTACCGTAATGCCTTGGTCTTAATAATGTTGACACTTTATAAAAAATTTAGGCCTTTGAAATTTCTTTGCAAGTTTATTTGTCCATAAGCATGCAAATTTCTGAATGTTGGTAGCAGGCATGTAATGGTCAGAAACATATTCAGATGATATCATGATATTCATTTATCTGAAGTAATGCATCTGATAAAATTACTGCATGTTACGTACAAGCCTTTATGTACATTGTCAGAGATCGGAGGTTACCTTTGAGAGAATGTCAGATTTTAGCTTCCTTGAGGGTTTTTCTACATCAAGATATTTCTTTGCTCATGTCGAAATTCACTTGCCCCTGGTAACAGGTATTGGGAATTTGAAGGCTTGTAATTCCTTTTTCTTGACCTTGAAAAGAATTTTAAGACATATTCAAAATAATTTGACATTTCATTGGCACAGTATTCTCAGAGATTTGGGTATGTCTTTATCATGTTATGCTTAGAAAGTTTGAGCCCCAAGAGTCCTGTGAAATCAGTTCAAGAGAACCGTAGTTGAGTGAAAAAGATCAGTGTTTCTGAGTGATGGGGCAATTTGTGCTATGTACTTAACATTAAGTTGTAGAAATACCTGCATGATGTGATGATGCATTGGTATTAGTGAATAGAATTGTGATAACATCATTTCCTAGATTAATGATATGATATAGTTCCATGTTATCCATCACTAGACAGGCTTTAATGATGACAAGGCGGTTTAAAATGGAAGAGGAAATCTTACTATCAAATCTTTTAACTGTAGACTGAGTTTGAGATTTTGGTTGGATTTGGGTCAGTGATGTTTAGCACTATTTTGTAGCACATGATAAGCTATGCATGGCAGCCAGTATATTTGGTGGAGAAAGAACCAACAGGTTGCAGGAAGCTATTGGTTAGCTGAGACTCAAACTTGTGTGGACATAGTTGAATTGTGTGAGTGGTCTGTAAGGCTAGCACTTCTGACCACTTATTCACCCACCAGAGTCCCTTTGAGATTTTGGGGAATAGCTGTTTAAGGCATCTACAATCAGTTTTTCTATAATATACAGAGATTTTGCTAGGGACTTAAAAGGTAGTTTGAACAGTGATGGGTGTTGATAGACAGTTGAGTTCAAATCATTGAGATTCATCTGTATATAATTGCAATGCCAGTAGCTGGTAAAGGAAAGTAACATTTCCATTGGTCAGAATGTTACCACATGATCTAAATGAACTGCATTTATTTCTGTATGGACTGTAAGGAGAACTACTTTTCTAATAATACCCACTTCTATAAATAGAGTCATGTGTAGAGCATAAGATAAACACTGCCAGTGAAGGCAGACAGGAAGTAAGCATTAAAGGAAAAGAACATTCTTACAATTTAAAAAAAGATAATTGCATAAATTTAATCTGAAAGACTAAAGCAAACGGTATTTCGCATCTTTTTTTAATAAAATCATTCTTTCTTTGTTGAAATTTGTAAAAAATGTATTATGATCCAGCAGAACAATCCCATGTGCTATAAATAGCTGTGTAACAGAAAACTCCAAACATGTATTACTACGCTCAGTTAAGATTTCTGTTTTTTAATAATGCAAACAAAATAATATAATGAATAATTAAAAGTTAAGTTATAAGAGTTTAATGTTTTTTTTCCGAGTTTATTGTGGTATAACTGTCAATTGCCAACTCACACAGCTTACATAATACCCTTCTGGCGTTATTTGCTGTGTTAGTTGGCAAC
Source organism: Sinohyriopsis cumingii (assembly GCA_028554795.2). Classification (NCBI taxonomy): domain Eukaryota; kingdom Metazoa; phylum Mollusca; class Bivalvia; order Unionida; family Unionidae; genus Sinohyriopsis; species Sinohyriopsis cumingii. The sequence goes on along the minus strand of CM068828.1, from coordinate 107,980,165 downwards.
TGACAGTTTATACCACGATAAACTCAGGAAAAACGTTAAACTCTTAAATAAAATTCTATGCACCTTTTTTAATCCATGGACAAAAAGGTAGAGTCATGTGTCAAGTAAATGTGGGTGGATCCATCATTATTATTTACACAGTGTAATGTCATCACATAATATTGTGCATGTGATATTAATATTAGTAATAAAATATATAAAACATTATACTGGCATATAGAAACTAATTACATATATCTATATAGCTTCATTTTATGTGATACTTAACATATTGTCTCAGATAATCAGATATGCCTTGTCTCTTCTCTACATGGCCCATGTAGGAAGCTTTGCTGAAACAAGCCACAGCACATGAAAACAAGGTAAGAAAGTACAATTATTTCTTATTGTTAACTTTATTTAAATTAAAAAAATGTTCTTGAGCCACTCATTTTTATTTAATGAGGAAACAAAATATCAAAATATTAAACCCGTAATGTTCAATATTAATTTTATTCATGTAATATTCTGCATATTCAAGTTAAACTAAAATTTATTGAGGCTTAAAAATTAAGCGTTCCTTGTTTTTTGTTGAATGTTTATTGTATTAGCATATTGGGAGGCATTGGTGTTTATGGTAGCATCAACCTCATCATTGATTTAATCAGTAATATTAAATTTTGTGCAAAATTATGTTTCAGGTTTGCTGAAAGATGTATACAATATTTAACAGACTGTGGTAGTTTTGATTTTGTAAAACCAGTTTTGTTTAATTGCTCAAAATTTCTCCACAAAAAAGTTTTGGAACTTCAGATAATCTTATGATTTTGTTTGTCTGATGTAAAGGACAGATGAAAAATAGCTGTTTAAAGTTCTCCTTGAAATTGGTTTATTCTTTGGCCGAGCATTTCTTGAGTTGTTGAGGATATTCCTAATGTTCCTAAGAGATGGAACACAATTCTTGCTTTGTTTCAAATACTTTAATTATAAATTTTGTTTCAGTCCTTGATGCTTGCTGAATACTTGGTAAAAAAAAAGTGTTGTAAAGCATGAATTAAGTATATAAAAATATCTACTATAATCTTATTTTGAGGAAGAAAATTTTAGATGTTTAGTGAAATTGAGTCCTTCAAAATGTACTAATGTATAAGAAGTGTTTGTTTCAGCAAAAATAACTAAGAAAATATTAGTTTGATTCTGCTCAAACTTGGAAGTTTCTTCTTTTATCAAAAAAAAGGTCTGGAAAATTGTATAAATTGCATCATCGGTAACATTTTTGGGGGGTAATTGATTATAGTTGGGCATAAAGTAAATTGTATAATTCAGATTAATTTCTCGGACATAATGTAAATTGTATTGTTTACTTCAGATTAATTTCTAGGATATAAAGTAAATTGTATTAATTTAGATTAATTTCTTGGCATGAGGGCATGACATTTATGAAGCTAAACTTGCAAACTCAAATTGTATGCCAAAGTGCCACCTACAGAGCCTATCCAGCTTGTAACCAAAATGAAAATATTATGTAATAGTCTTTGCTTTTATTAATAGCTGATAGTTCTATATACTGTTAAAACAGTGATCAAATGGATTTGTTAGCATGATGAGTTTTTCAAGGGGATCATATTTCATCTGTATTAATGTATTTGCATATCCTATTGAAGCATGCATGTTTATTCTAATGTATAAAGACAAAAACAACTGCTCTGGTGGCCTAGTTGTTAGAGTATCTGCCTCAGATGAGGGAAGTTGTGGGTTTGATCCCCAGCCGAGTCATACCAAAGATAAAAATGGCACTAACAATTGCCTTGCTTGGCACTCAGCATTAAGAGGTTAGTGTTAGGACTGGTCGGCTTGGTGTCAGGATAATGTGACTGGGTGGGACATCATGCTACTTGTCTGCGTCATGATGCTTCAGTGCTAGACATCACTATAAACTGCCACACTGCAGACATCGTATCAATATGACTGAAAAATTGTTAAAGCTACGTTAAAAATCCAAAGTACAGAAACACTTGTACATAAGGCAGTCCCTTATTATAACACTTCGTGTAAGCCATGGAGTATACTGCATTATAGTGAAGCCACTTTATAATGAAATACATAAGTCATTTTACTTCATACTAAAATGGGATTGAAGGCCCTACCCATCTTTAAACAGGAACTGTGTTATAATGATTGACCATATAATGAGGGAGTACTGTATCAGCCATTCCATTTGCAGGTGCTGTGCATGTCCATTTAGCATTATGCTTGTTTTGATACAAGTTTGGTCATCTTAGATGAGAAAGTTAGCACACTGTTTAAAGAGGTTCTCAAAAAACTAGTCATATAAAATTGTCTGTCCTACAGGAGGCTGGTAGCTGGCACAACCCTCTGGCCCCAGTACAGTATAGTAAAGAAAGAGAAGTGGAAACCTGCCTGTTTTTCTCTAGAACTGGAGCCTGCAGATTTGCCGAGAGGTAAAATTATAGTCCAAATCTGTAAAAGAAAGTTTAGTTTCAAGTCAGTTTTTATTTTACCTACTGTTTATGCCAGTAATAGATGTGAAAATGAAAATGCACTTGCTGGTAGCTAATGCTGATATTGAGCCATAGTTATCGTACATGGTTTCTCTCCTTATAATTGTGTGGTTGTTGTTGTTGTAGGGTTTAATGCCATATTTCAGCACACGATAGGCTATACATAGTGGCCAGTATTAATGGTGGAGGAAGAACCTGGGAAAACCCTGGAAAGATCCACCGACCCACGAGAAGCTATTGGCAAGCTTTCTCACATACCCACATTGGCTGAATCCGAGAGTCGAACCCATGCAGACAGAGGTGAGATGGCAGTGATCTGTAACAGAGAGCACTTTAGACCACTCGGCCACTCGGGGCCTCTATAATTGTGTGGTAATGTTGATTTGAAAATATTCCTGTACTAAAATTTCAGATGTGTTTATTTATGAGTATAATTAGTGGGAACCATACTTAAATACAAAAGGAGAAAGAAAAGTGATAGCTGATGCAAGAAATATATTGGAAAGCCAAATTATGTGTTTTGATCATTCAGAATAGTGGAAGTTACAATCAGTACTCACTTATGAGTCCAACTGCAATCTGCATAGACCCAGATCTGGCATTGCATGATGTGCTGGCAGATGTGGGTCAGAGCAGTATTTAGGACTAATCAGTAGAATAAACAACATTGATTCTGATCTTCCAGTACAATATGTGATGGCAGATCAAAGTCTGTGTTGTTTGCAGCTGACATGACTTATAAGCGAGTATGTACAGTACTTGTTTTTTTTTATATTGAACATAGTATCATAAATTTTTTGAAGAATTCTTAGGTTTCTTCATTTTCATTTTGACAACTGATAAAAAAATGTAAAATTATATTATCTCTTCTATAAACTTTCTATATGTTTAAAATTATTTTTCTTTTGCTGTATTATTTGGGGAAAATTCTATATTACTATCACTTTTTTGCATAAAAATTGACTTGTCACCATGTTATACACTATCAGGGTTTGCATGGTACCTTGAAAAGTACTTGAATTTCGATTCATCCTTGAAAAGTACTTGAAGTCTCAAGCCTATTACACTTTAAATATTAGGAGGGGCCCCGAGTGGCCGAGTGGTCTAGAGCGCTCTTCGTTACGGATCACTGCCATCTCACCTCTGTCTGCGTAGGTTCAAGTCTCGGATTCGGCTAATGTGCATATGTGAGAAAGCTTGCCAGTAGCTTCTCATGGGTCGGTGGTTCTTTCCGGGGTTTTCCCGGGTTCTTCCTCCACCATTAATACTGGCCGCCATGTATAGCCTATCGTGTGCTGAAAAATGGCGTTAAACCCTACAACAACTTGAAAATCATTTTTACCTTGAAAAGTACTTGATAATAAGCCTTAGACCTTGAAAAATATAAAATTAACAAACTAATGTATGAAAATTTCTTTTCATACCATTAGGTCATGTAATCGAAATAAAACTGTTTGCTGTTGGGTGGTTTACAACGCGTGACCAATCAGATAGTTATGATTGTGCACGGACCTGATGAGAGCATTAAAAAGTGCATGAATCTTTTCCAATGATCATTCTTCTTTGTCATATTATTTTCTGCGGTAGTGGTACATCTTTGTACTTTAAATCATCGTGAATCAGCTGCTCAAACTCTCAAGACAAAAGATAATGAAAAATAAAGACAAAATTAGTCACAATTTTTTTCTTATTGTACTTACAAGCTTCAGGTTTTTGGGTATGATCTAACATTCGGAAGTCTGCTAAAGTCAGTTATTGACTTTTTTGGCATTGTTACCAAACTTTGGGCATAAATTATGGCTAAATGCCTAATTACAGAAAGGCTGTCTTCTACACTATGTACTTATATCTACGTGTCAATGTACCTCTAAAATTTCTATGAGTAATCACACGACAGCCAAAAATTAGACACAGCAACATGCTGCATACCTTCGCAGCAGACGATTTTAAGATGCCATGTAAATGCATCATATCATGCATCGCAGTTGTTCCAAAAATCGACTTTGTCTTCCATGGACAACTTCAGGTGTGCAAATTATATATTTGAGTGTAGAATTTAAAGAAAAGATTGTGATTATTCTACTTCCTCTACTTTTTATCCTTCCACTGTATTTTGTTCTTCATGTGATGATTTGTGACTGTCATAAAAGCAGACTCTGATCTCCAGTAGTTGTACTTGTAGTGTAGTTGGAGTTCAGAATTTATTGAACTGTTGAACCTAGTGTACCTTATTTGCTATGTAATCTGTAGGGATTTTTTTTTTTCCATATAAAAATCTGAATGCATTTGTTTTTCTTAGAAATAAAGTGTTGTTATTATTCTGAGATTTATTAATTTTATTCTCTGTTATTAAGTCTCAAGCCTATTACACTTTAAATATTAGGAGGGGTCCCGAGTGGTCTAAAGTGCTCTCCATTACGGATCACTGCCATCTCACCTCTGTCTGCGTGGGTTCGAGTCTAGGATTCGGCCAATGTGGGTATGTGAGAAAACTTGCCAGTATCTTCTTGTGGGTTGGTGGTTCTTCCCAGGGTTTTCCCAGGTTCTTCCTCCACCGTTAATACTGGCCGCCATGCATAGCCTATCGTGTGCTGAAAAATGGCGTTAAACCCAACAACAACAACAAATATTAGGAAGCCCCTTGTGAGGAAATTACAGCATTCTCACTAATCCTTTAAATGGTCACAGGTAATATTACAGTCACAGGTAATATAGTTATGTGTGTAATATTACAGTCACAGGTAATATTATAGTTATGCATGTAATATTACAGTCACAGGTAATGTTATAGTTATGCATGTAATATTACGGTCACAGGTAATATTATAGTCACAGGTAATATTATAGTTATGCATATAAAATTAGTCACAGGTAATATTAGTCATGCATTACAGTCATGCAGGTAATATTACTGTCATGCAGGAAATATTACAGTCATGCATGTAATATTACAGTCACAGGTAATATTACAGTCAAGCATTATAGTCATGCAGGTAATATTGCAGTAACAGGAAATGTTACAGTCATGCAGGTGATATTAGTCATGCAGGTAATATTACAGTCACAGGTAATATTACAGTCACAGGAAATGTTACAGTCATGCAGGTGATACTATAGTCATGCAGATAATACTAGCATCCTTGCTTCTTGCTTACAATGCCAACACAGCAACATACACATTACATTCAAAGACAAATTGGCATGATATTAGTTTGTATCATATTATGTATTGCGGTGTTTTTCCTGTATTGTAGTACGTATTGTGTCACACACTATCTGTATGAAACATATCAAGGAGTGTAATACATCACCAGGTATTGTGAAACATACCATGACATTACACAGCTTTGTTGATCCAGTAAAGCTTTACATTTAGATCATTATTTAGGGGCATTGATGATTTCATGAACATATCTCTAGTTTAACAAATATTTGTTTAAAGGTGTTCCCGTGGTCATCCATATCCAGAGGTCAGCAGAACTTTGATGTTTCCAGGAATGTATAATCACTTTGAGTTACAGCAAGGACTCATGGAGGAATATGACCTAGGTAAAAAAAATAACATGCAGATTAAGTCATTACATGCTGGTGTATAATTTGAGATAAAACATGCAGTTTTAGTTTTACATTAAACTATTGACTATCCACACACAATTAAAAAGACTTTTCGCAAACGGAGACGAATGTCCTCTTTTTGGGACCAAAATATGTTGTTTGCTCTATCATCCCCATGCCACCATAATTGTCAATTGTAATGTAGCATTTTGTCTATTCATTCATTTATTTGTTTTTTTGTTCATTTTGTTTTGGGATTTGTTTTGGTGTTTTATGGAACAGCAATATTTATTTAATGTTGAGATAATTAGAATAAAGTGCCTTGCTCAAGGATGCATCATGGTAAGCAATCCTGACTGATCCCAGTGGTAGGATTTGAACTGGTGCCCATTTGGTCAGAAGTCAGGTACATCAACCATTGAGTCTCCATGACTCCTGCCTTGGTTAGTTGCCTTTTGTAACGCGTGGAAGGGTGCATCTCACTAATTATACATCACCATGAAGCCTGGATAATCATTGTTTGACTGTATGTAGGAATATATCATTTAGAGATTTCCATCCATTAGACTACAGCAACAGGAGTGTTTACCTTCTAGAGGGTGGAAAGTTTGTATGGAACATTTTTTTAACGTAATATTGAAATGCTGTTCAAGATTTAAGTTTTTTTTATTTGAAATTATTTTCTTAAAAAAAACAACTTATGCTGATATTATCAACATGTTTGAGTTGTATTTTATGCTGATATTAACAGCAGGCTTGAGTTGTATCTTATGCTGATATTAACAGCATGTTTGAATTGTATCTTTTGCTGATATTAACAGCATGTTTGAGTTGTATCTTATGCTGATATTAACAGCATGTTTTGAGTTGTATCTTATGCTGATATTAACAGCATGTTTGAGTTGTATCTTATGCTGATATTAACAGCATGTTTGAATTGTATCTTTTGCTGAGATTAACAGCATGTTTGAGTTGTATCTTATGCTGATATTAACAGCATGTTTTGAGTTGTATCTTATGCTGATATTAACAGCATGTTTTGAGTTGTATCTTATGCTTATATTAACAGCATGTGTGAGTTGTATCTTATGCTTATATTAACAGCATTTTTGAGTTGTATCTTATGCTTATATTAACAGCGTGTTTGAGTTGTATCTTATGCTGATATTATCAGCATGTTTGAGTTGTATTGAACTTTTGTTTACTGTCAAAAATGTTGAAATTTTATTTGTCATTATCCCCAGCATGCTGTATTATGTAAGTTAGTCTTCAGATATTTATTCAGTTATACTCTGAAATCCTTTAAATTAGATTGTAGATATGTTGGTAGGTTGGAGTATTCCATTTAGCTTTGATACTATGACTTCAATTTTAATCATCCATCCAAAGGTTCAGGGAATATGGTGATAACAAAGTCAGTCTGTCTATCCATTCTTCTGTCCATTCTTCCATAGACAAAGTGGTTTCTGCAACAAAACTTTAGTTTGCTGTCATTTTTTCACAAACTTTACGTGCTTTACCATGGGTAGGTGCAAAAAGCTTTTTAAATTGGGGCTGATACATTCAAGGTCAAGGTCACTGAAAAAGGAAATATAATTTTACTTTCTGCATGACAAGTTTCCTTGACCTAATTTTCATCAGACTTCATAGGTAGACTACACTTGTGCAGCGTCAACTCTCAATTGATTCTGGCAGCCAGGAAATGAAAGATCAAGAATACTGGAGCTGACTATATAATTGTGTTTGGTTTCCACTTCATATATCATGTTTTACGGGTAAAGTCACAGGAGTTAACATTGTTTTGGTTTGTGCTCAGTTTTCCTGGTAATCTACATCTGTCCATTAGTTCTTGAGTTCAGAGATCAAAGGTCACAAGTACTAAAACTGTTATTTTTGGTTGAGCCTGACAAGTCATCCTACTCCCAGTTTTTACTGGCTTTGTATTTGCATTACATTTTGAGGAATGGCAGCTCCCTATTGTATCAGTGATCAGTAGATCTTGGGTCAAGGTCCCCAAACATGACATTGCAAATTATTTTTAATTTTACATTTCCAGTAGCTGTGATCAGTAGATCTTGGGTCAAGGTCCCCAAACATGACATTGCAAATTATTGTTAATTTTACATTTCCAATAGCTGTGATAAGTTAGGGTGTGGTGGAAATCCAATATTCTTGTAATGGTTAATTTTTAAATGCCTGCTAAAAGACCTCATATATTGTTATGAGTCTTTCATCTGAAGCAACCACAAAATCCGCTAAAAGCATATCTAAATGTGAATAACTTTCGATATTTTTATTCAACACCATCTAAATCTTATTCTTTTACATTTTTTTCATTTCTAATTGCAGATATTGTTTTAGAATATGAAGACAGTGAGATTTACAACAACTTCAAAGAATTTTATGAAGACGTTCTCCCAGAGTTTAAAAAGTTTGGCAGAGTTGTACAGTTTAAAGTCAGCAGTAACTACGAGCCACACCTCCGAGGCAATGTGTATGTCCAGTACAGGACGTAAGTGAATCTGAGATATAGTTTGCCTGCATGATAGTGCCATGGCTGCATTGTCATAGTTATGCTGTTGGTGGTGGAGGTGGTGTAATTGTTGGCTGTACTGGTCATAGACCAAACAAGCTCATGGGATTGTATTTTGTCAGTCCATCCTTCAGTGCAAGTTTGTTAACGTTACTGCTTCTAAACTACTTCATGGTTTGCACACACACTCATTACATGGTTCCAAATGATAATGGTGTAAGAGCAGATATGGACTGCCACAGTAGCTGTTTCGAAAATCTTGTTATAACTATTCCTTCTGAACTGAAAGATATATTGAGATGGGGTTTCTAAAACAAGACTTCTTATGATGTCTAGTTGGCCCTAAATGAAGATGTTTACTGCTTGTACACCCAGTAAGACTACCATGACAGCCACATTGAAAATTGTGTCACTACTCATTCAGAACAATGAGTCATATGAGGAATTTATCACAGACCTGTTTATGATGTCTGGTTGGGCCTAAATGAAAACTTGCAATTTGGACATTCAATATTGTCATCAGATGTAGGGAGTCACAGTAGTTCAGTTGCAAGAGAATTGGGTTCAGAATCCCAAGGTTTGTGGGTTTGATACACACACATACACACAAATCAGCTGCCTTGGTATGTCTTTAAGGCAGGTACTTAACTTCCATTTCCTTGTCATGATATAAACAGTAATGTGTTAAAAGGTGGCAACAACCAACAACAAAAACTTCTTATTAGAGAGTCATAATGACATGGTGTTTTCACCTCAAGACTTCTTATGATGTATAGTTGGGTCTAAATGAAAATTGAGTCATTCAGAAATATGGTATGGTCACTACAGTGGCCATCTTTACAGTCTTGTTAGTACTACTTCTGATTAAATACAGAAAGACTTTTTATGATGTCTAGTTGGTCCTAAATGACAGTGGTGCTGATCTGACATTCTGTATGGTCACCATGGCAGCCATCTTAAAAATATCATTATTCATAAAAACACAAAGTCATATCAACAAAGAGTTTTCACCAGAAGACTTCTTATGATGTCTACTTTGTCCTGTACAAAGTCAGTCCAGATATGATATGCACTACTTATTGTTACTGCTATATACCATAAAACTTGTCATATTGCCTAGTTAGTCCTAAATTAAAATGGTGCCAATCTGACATCCAGTATTGACAGCATGGTGGTACTTTGGAAAATCTTGTTAAAGCTCCAGAATGGATCATGATATAAACATTGGTGGTCATGTTTACTAAAGACTTTTTCTGATGTCTAGTTGGCTGATAGTATTGAGAAGATATAGCTTTTGCCATTCTACCATTTCCTATTTCCTTTCATTATTGAAAATATTTTTTAAAAACAGTGGTATATTGCATTGTAACCTTAATTTCAGTGGTTGAATCGGAAGGAAAACACATTTTTGTACTGTCATCCAGGAGCCAACTGTACATTATGTGGTTGTCAGTTTTGACCTTTGTACTGCTAATTCCATTGGTTAAATCAGAAAGACTGTACATTATGTGGTTGTCATGTCTGTTTTATTTTCAGTTTTGACCTTCTGCATAACAAAATATCCAAACCTTAATCAAAATGAAAATTTAGGAGACAAATTTCTCTTCCATTTAAAAATGTGTTTCTAGTTTGTGTTCATTGTCCATAAGACCTTTTTATGACATCTCAGCACTGTAGTAGCTATATGGTGCAAACATGAAGTAAATTTTAGAAAAGAGAGATCATTATCTCATCAAGTGATGAAATATTTAAATGGTCTTCATTTTCTTGGTTTATAAGATCTCTCTTTGAAGTAAAACATACCATTGGAATTTCTGTCACTCTTTCTCTTCCTCTCTCTCTCTCTATCTCTGTGCCTATCTCTCTGTCTCTGTCTCTCTCTCTCTCTCCTTTCTGTGTGCTAGGGAGGGTTCATTGAAGAAGTTCCACTCAGCAGTAAAGTCAACAAAAATGTTTAATGAGAGTAACACTGCTAAGAAACTGGAAAGGTGTCACAATACATAATATTCATTGAAATAAGACAAATATACTCCAGCAAGGAAATACTCATTGCTTGAACTCTTGTATTATAACAATTAGATACTGATGTCTTCTTGTTCCTGGATCATTTCAATGAAATGTCTCAGCACATAATAGTTTGTTTCAATGTTAAATAAATTAAATAATGATTGGAACTCACAGAGTGACCCCAACAGATGAGAGTTGAAGATTTGCTTTGTAGTCGTTTAACCTAGGTTACCAATGTGGTGGGAGATAACTGCATGATAATTTGGAAGATTAATTTAATGGATAAACTGTGGCAAACCAATGACAGGGCATAATGGTACTAAAAGAATTGCAGTTGCTAGGGGGGTTGCAACATTGCACAAAACAAATTACATTACTCAATAAATCTTACAGTTTTTATATAAAGTCAGTATATGGCAGGTATTACTTTCAGCAATAAGTTCACTGTGACTTCATCTGAGTATAAATGTATGTGAATCACATACCTGTAATATCAAACCATTGAGGTCATGGGTCACAAATGAACAAAAAATTGGCATCCATAAGAACTTGACTTGATCGATGAAAAGTTTGTTTACTGCGAAACACGAACAACCTAAAACTTCATATTTAGTGTATGTGTCATGATGTTCCCATATGTGTCGTGATGTTCCCATATGTGTTGTGATGTTCCCATCAAGCAAACACGTAATGGAGAAAACCCATTTGGTATTAAATGGGGTAACACAAGCATGTAACTTGTGCAAGAAACGGTGCTGAATGTAAAAATTACAGACCTTGACAAGCCAAGTGTAATATAATGATCAACATGGTAATAGCTAAAGCTTATTTTCAGTTTTTCCTATAGGCATAATAAATATGGGATTAGCCAACTAGTAATTCAGCATAATTTGACTCCATGGACTGCAGGAAGTCTGAGAACATGCCTATGAAGTGGCACTTTGTTAAAAATAGGGAGAAGCTATACGCTAAAATTCATGTAACCACAAAGCAACTAATTTGCTGCAACTACATGCTCTTGAACTGCCCAAGGTCCAAGGAACTAAACATATAACACTAATATCTTAAAAGAAACATTTCTAATGACAGATGGAGAATTCACATGCAGACAGATAATACTATCATACAGGTTAGAGAATTTTTTATTCGTACTCTATGGAGATTCGAACCCAGGTCCGCCGGTAAATGGCATCCATCAACTTGCCTGCACATATGAGCCCCTATTCCCTCACGACTAAGCACACATCACCCCAAAAATTATGTTACTCAATCGGTGTTATATGCACTCATGTGTAGCCGACACATTTGCCTGACGACCTAGTAATTCTCATGGGCTTGTGTGTACAGGCAAGGCAATGGGTGCCGTTTACCCACGGACTTGGGCTTGAATCTCCATAGAGTATGAATTAAAAATTATCTAACCTGTATGATAGAGCACTTTTTGTTCTGTCTGGTGTGTGTGTGTGTGTGTGTGTATATATATATATATATATATATATATATATATATATATATATATATATATATATGTGTGTGTGTGTGTGTGTGTGTGTGTGTGTGTGTGTCATCTATGAATGCTCGATTTTCACAGTGTTTGGTGTTCACCAAGGTATTATGATCAAATATGTATTTTTGAAGAAACATTTTGCTCTAAAAAGTGGTGACTTTGCTAAATTCAAGGTTCATAAGGAGCCTAAAATACCTATTAAAAAAAGCCTAAGATTTCATTTTAACCTAAACAACCTAAAAAAGGCCTTAACTTTGTATAAGAAACCTTATAAATTAAAAGTAAACCTTAAAAGTCTTCAACCGAAATCAGCAATAAAAAGGTAAATTAAAGTTTTTATACGGAAAAGTCAGCACTGCACGATTAAAAAAAATGCAAGCTGCACCGGAAACCAACTACAGCTGTCGTACATCCGGGTTATCAGTAACTTGCACATCTGGTTTATCCTGGCTTGAAGTAAAAATGTTTTCAAATGAGTTGGCTGTCCAAACTGCAGTACACTCCTTAGTTGGAAAAAGATGAAGATGTGTTTTCTGCTAGATATGAATTGTGTAAAAAAAATCATTCAGCATTATGATGTTGGGTGAAAGTGGCTTACGAATACATGCAAAAGGAATAAAACATCAAGCAAACGAGAAAAGCATATCCTCCACATTTGACTTGAAGAAAGTCTTGACTGTGAGTATAAATGTACACTATCTGTCTATCTTTCTCTCTCTCTGAATTATAGCGTCAAAATAATTTGCAGAAGTCACATTGAATTTGAAGCTGGTCACACTATTTACCAGAACATAGGAAAATACTGGGAGCAAAAATAAAACTTGTGAAAGGGATTAATTGTCTGAAATACTTTAGTATTGTATAGGATATATATTTATTTTAATTACTCTTTACTTTTGCATAATTTTGCTTTATCATCATTATTATCTGAGACTTAAGTATTTATAAGGGTATTAAAAGGGAAACATGTGTCATAACTGTAACAGTAAGCTTACCTCCCCTAATTTCGAATTTATGATCTATATGTAATTATTCCAGGTGTTTACATTTTATTACTTTTATGGTGGGCTACATTCAAATTAATAATGATAAAACTAAATTAGAAAAGTAAATAGAATTTGTGTTGAAACTCTTCTGACAAGCTATACATTGCAGTACGTTGAATGTGCAGAAAGTACCAGCAGTATAAAAATTATGGCATGAAAAAGGCAGAATTAAATTACAGTAAAATAATTTTTAATATATTCTAATGATATATAAATATAAAACTATAGTTGTTTTTCTTTTCTAGCGTCAACAATCTGATTCAGGAAAAGTAGTGTTACCACAAAATCCGAATTCTCAGCCATCCTGTTCAGTAGTGTCTACAACCTCGGCATCTGTGCAAGATCATTTAGCAAAAGAAGACACATTAAAAGCAGAAATTATTTGGACATTGCATACACTAGATAAAGACTGCAGCTTTTCATCAAATTCTGTAATAACAAAAGTATTCCAGTACATATTTCCTGATAGTGCAGTTGCCAAAAAAGTTTGGTCTCTCAGACAGGAAAACATATTTGGCTTCATTTGGATTGGCTCTGTATTTTACATCTCATTTGGAGGATCTGATAAAATGTGAAGAGTTTGTTTTGCTTTTTGATGAGAGCATGAATGATGTCCTTCAAACTAAACAAATGTTTTTATGATCAGGGCATAGTCAAAGTTATTTAACATCAAATTTCCTTGGTACTGCCTCAGATGTGGTCTCAGCATTTGAATCTGTGACAACAAACCTGAATTATTTGATTCAGTTATCTGTGGATGGGCTAAATGTTAATTTTGCTTTTTTAGAAGAAGATTGATTCTGCCCTAGCCACTGAACATGGTGTCACATTGTTAAATGCAGGAAGTTGTTCCCTTCACAAGGTCCATGGTGCATGCAAGACAGCAATGAATGCTGTTAAATGGAAATTAGATAAAATTCTGAGATCTCTTTTCCAGCTTTTTCACGACACACCAGCAAAAAGAGAAGATTTTCTAAATGCTACTGGTACTTCCACCTTTCCTCTTCAGTTCTGCAAACACAGGTGATCAGAGAACACCACTGTTGATCAGAGGGCTTTAAATCTGATGGAACCTTTAAGAAAATATGTTGGTGAGGTAATGAAATCAAGTGTTTCTGACTCAAGTCCTTTAAGAATGTGAAAATAGCCCTTTAGAAGGATACATTTTTGGCACCTAAGTTGACATTCTTCATTTCACTTTCCAATCATGTGGAGCCCTACCTTACAGAATACAAAACTGATGCACCAATGCTACCATTTGCTCATCATTACCTGAATGCTGTTGTCATAGGCCTCCTAAAGAGGTTTGTTATCCCAGAAAAGATTGAGGAAATCAGATCAACAAAAGACATGGTTACATTTCAAGTGACGGACCCATTAAATCATGTAACCAGACATATGGCTGCTGTTGGCTTTGTAGCAGATTCTATGATTTATGAACTAAAAATGGTCAAAAAAGTGAGTGAGCTACAAATCTTAGAATTTAAGGATGCATGCGAAATTATTCTTGTTTGTTTTGCTGACAAATTCCTCACAAAATCACCACTTCATTATGGCTTAGTGAAAGACATGGCATGCCTTGACCCTGCTGCCATTTTAGAAAGTAAAGCACAAGCAGAGGCTGAATTGAAGAGAATAATGCACTTATTAGTCAGCAGGAGAAAGTTCAATGTCAGTTGTTGTGATGCTGTTATTAATGAGTTTTCAGCATTTGTTGACTCTGTCATTAGCAATGGATCACTTGGATCTTTTCCAAGAAAGAAAGAACATATTGACACTTTTATTTATGACAGGCTTGCTCATCAGCAGCAGTATTCTAACCTTTGGCAAGTTATCAAGACCTAGCTTCTCTTGTCACATGGGCAAGCCACGGTTTAGAGGGGGTTCTCAGTAAATAAAGAAGTGGAAGAGATAAATATAGCAGAAAGAACTTTGATTGCCAAAAGGGTCATTATTGATGTCGTTAAAGCTTCTGGTGGAATCAATAAAGTTGAAATCACCCCAAGGCTGCTTACCAGTGCCGGAAGTGCATACAGCAGGTATGAAGTGTTTCTTCAAGATGAGAAGAAGAAAAAGGAGACTGAGACAACAAATAGGAAAAGAAAAACATTGGACGAGGAAATCATGGATTTGAATAAGAAAAAATCAGCACTAACTTATGATATAGAAACAATGAACAGTTTAGCTGATGACTATGCATTAAAAGCTGAACATCAGAGGAATGTTACTTTCATCAGCACATCAAATAACTTAAGGACATCTATGAAAAAAACCTGGAAGAACAGTTGGATCTGGACAAACAGATCGATGATAAACTAGAAACATTGAAATATGTCTGAATGTTGCTTGACACTTTGTGCAATGTATATTGCTCTGCTTTTATGTGTGTGTGTGTGTGTGTGTGTGTGTGTTTGTGTGTATATATATAAATAAATGATTTAACCTTTCAATGCTTTGTTCATTTAGATCTTACTTTGAAGGATGCGGAAAAGAAGTTCAAGTCATATTATTAAAAATAATGTAAATTTGATGAGTATGCTATTATTTGTGTGCATGAAAGTCTGAACATTGTGCAGTTCTTTAAACCTAAAAATTTGTCACAAAGGCCTTAAAAAACCTTTAAAAAAGCATAACATTTTTAGATCACAAATTTCTACTAACACTTTAAATTGATCAAAAGATATATGCTTCTAAAAAATTATTGATTTTCTGTATTGTTTCTTTTCCTCAGGGAGAGAGAAGCACAAGAAGCATTTATGCAATTCAATGGGCGATACTATGGAGGCAAAATTCTGTCATGCCAATTTGTTGATATTGCTGAGTGGAGGAAAGCCATTTGTGGTAAGGGAATGATCAGAAAAGTGGATTGAGGAGGGATTAATAACATGTCAGTGTGTCACCTTCAGATGTCTGTCATGTACTTTATGATTTTATTTTCACGAATTTAAACGTAATCTTGGGGAACTAATCCAGTCATAAAAGACCAGGCACTGACAATACATGAATTTAAATGCTACAAAGCATGTAGGCTGAACAATTCAATTAGGCTCAGTACAGAAATTATGTCAAATAGCTGTTTAGTCATAAATGAAAGGAGTTGTATCCATCTAACATCAGCACTTAATTATGTAATAGAAATGTGTTATGCATATTTTGTCTTGAAGTTACCTCCCTTTATACTAAAGTTGTCAATTGTATGGAAGCTGGCATACAATCTTTAATCATCTGATTTATTAAAAAAATAGCCATTGAAGAATGGATATTGATTATGACTTTTTAAAAAATGATATTTATCTACAACGTAAGTATAAAATGTCACCACATAAACAAAAACTTGTCTTGTTTTAAGAGACTTTTTTTAACACATTATTGGCTATATCATGACAAGGAAATGGGACCCAAGTGCTGTTTCCAAGAAAACACTGAGGCAGCTGTTCCATGCTGGACAGAGTGAGTGAGTATTGAACCCATGATTCTTGGAGTACACGTCTGATGCTCTGCCAGCTGAGCTCCTCCTTCTCACCATTAATATGACTAGCTGCTAGTTACATTACCCCTGATGCATCTCAATTCTAACAGGAATTTGGTATTTTGCTAAACATTAGTCAGATTTTTATATGACATTGAACCGCATAAAACATGTCCCAAATCATTGAATTACACAATTTGTTTTTAATTTTGTTTTTAACTTTCACAGTATGTAGGGCATGCATTTACACTGCATGAACTGTTGTATATGTCCTCCCCACATGTATATAAAAGAAATTACACTGTACATTTATTGTCTGTGCCAAAAAGTGTAAATGGACTATGCAAGCATCCATGTTTGAGATTCAGGTAAGTAATTACGACTTGCTTCCCGAGTAAATATCTGGAAACATTATATCATGACTGACATTGAGTAACACTTGATTATGATGTTAATTAGAAATGTAGTTATTTTTTTTTTTGTTTTGCAGGATTGTTTGCCAGCAAGAAATGTCCGAAAGGGAAAAATTGTAATTTTCTCCATGTGTTTCATAATCCTAATAATGAATTCTGGCGGGCTGACAGAGATTATGATACACCAGCAAGAAGCAATCACCCAAGTCAAAGAAGTCACCACAGTAATTGGCAATACCAAAGAATATCAAGGTCAAGAAGTAGGTCTAAAAGATCAAGGTCAAGATCCAAAAGGAGTAGGTCTAGGTCATGGTCAAAGTCAAAAAGATCTCATCGACACTCCAAATCTTCATCAAAGTCAAGGTCAAAGAGGAAAAGGAAAACATCTAAATCAAGGTCAGAATCACATAGTAGATATTCCAGAGCTAGATCAAGATCAAGGTCTAGTAGAGACAGATATTCTAGATCAAGGTCAAGTTCTTATGATGATAGTGAGCACTACCTAAACAGAAAAAGTAGATCAAGGTCAAGGTCTGTTGATAGAAAAACCAGTAGATGTTCCAGATCAAAGTCAAGATCTTATGACAGACAGAACAAACAGGCAAAGCAAAGGTCAAGGTCAAGTTCAGTATCATCAGACCATAAACATAGGAAAAGGACAAAGAGGAAACATTCATCTAACAGACCACACAATCGGGCAAGAACAAAATCTACAGAGAGGTCAGGAAGTGAAGATACCAAGAAGTGTGAAGTAAATTTAGCAATGGACAAAAAAATTGAGAAGAAATCAGAACTTAAAACTAATGAAAGTCTCAACTGTATTGACACCCATATTGACTTGCCAATAGATGGATTGAATGGAAACGTTGGTCCTGATTTATGATTGCTGTGACTGAGTTACAAGATAGAAATACAAGGTAGCCATTTTTTTATTATTCATATCTCTTGCTCCACTGTTTTTCAGTTGCCACCATAAATTTATCCTAATATTAGACAGAATATTTTCTCTCACACAACTTGTAAACTTGTCAGCCTAATTAGCTGTTGCTTTGATATATATTTAATGTTTTTTGTTATCAAGATATTTATCTTCCATTTTGCTAGCTCTTTAACAGGATGTGCATTAAGTTGAGATTTAAATATATGAATCTGTATGTGGCTGAAATCTGTCACTCTCTAATCAGGTTAACTGTAGTCTGAAATATGTCACTCTTTAATCAGGTTAGCAATAGTCTGAAATCTGTCACTCTCTTATCAGGTTAAGTATAGTCTGAAATCTGTCACTCTCTGATCAGGTTAGCAATAGTCTGAAATCTGTCACTCTCTAATCAGGTTAGCAATAGTCTGAAATCTGTCACTCTCTAATCAGGTTAGCAATAGTCTGAAATCTGTCACTCTCTAATCAGGTTAGCAATAGTCTGAAATCTGTCACTCTCTAATCAGGTTAGCAATAGTCTGAAATCTGTCACTCTCTAATCAGGTTAGCAATAGTCTGAAATCAGTCACTTTCTAATCAGGTTAGCAATAGTCTGAAATCTGTCACTCTCTAATCAGGTTAGCAATAGTCTGAAATATGTCACTCTCGAATCAAGTTAGCAATAGTCTTTGAAATCTGTCACTCTTTAATCAAGTTAGCAACTCCTTTCATCCATAGATTCCTGTTATCACATGTTATTCTTATGAAACTTTATGAGCATGTTCTAGGCATGATTCTTTAATGCCTTTGTGGTAATTAGGTCACATGAACCTACTTTTTGTGTTTTAAATGACAATTGACTTGTCAAATCTTTATGAAGAAATAATTCCTTGTACATGTATAGTTAGATTGCAATATATTTTTATATAATCATTTACATAATCCATAGGAGGTCATATTTTACATACATTTCAGAATTTAAGATGACTTGTACAATAGTAGACTGAAAGAAAAACCAGTTTGCTTATCACAGATCATAATTCTACAATAAACCAAGTTTTAAAAATTATGCTTAGAATGTACAAAAGATTATTCATGTATGCCACTGAAGATGAAGGGATTAATCAGCTGTGTTCTTGTATCCTGAAAATAGTGATTTAAAATAGGACCCATTTTGCCAAGCCATTATGATGGCAAAAAGATCTGTCTGATAAAAGTCACTGGATGGCTGTTTATTGACTCATTCATTTAAAACCACTAAACACTTAAATGTTTTCTTCTCATTTTGTTTTTTTTTTCCTGCAATATATGTCACAGCAGTTGCCTATAATTTATGTCACAAGGTTTGTGTCAAATGTCCCAAAGGTTTTCTGTGTTATATGTCACAAGGATTGCCTTTGATATATGTCAAATGGTTTCCTGCAATGTGTCAAAGAGTTTACCTGTATTATACATCACAAGGGTTGCTTGTGTTATATGTCACAAGGTTTCCTGCAATATGTCACAGGCTTTACCAGTGTTGTATATCACAAGGTTTGCTTGTATTACATGTCACAATGATTGCCTGTGCTGTGTCATAAGGATTGCCTGTGATATATGTCAAAGGGTTTCCTTCAATATTTGAGTGTTAACCTGTTATATGTCAAAAGGGTTGATTGTGTTACATGTCACAAAGATTGCCTGTGTTATATGTCACAAGGGTTGACTGTGTTAATGTCACAAGGATTGCCTGTGTTATATGTCACAAGGATTGCCTGTGATATATGTCACAAGAGTAAAATATAGTGGTTATGATGTCTTTCAATCAGTCCAGTGTCACCTTTTTAGTACAAACTGATTTTGCCTCCCCTGCATAAGCATGATGACATCAATAAAGTTCAAGTTTTGCATTGACATTTTGTGATTGAATTCATGCAAATCAGACTTGGGTGGATATATAAAATGTTTTTGTTTTTTTAAATTTCAATTGCTCCATTTTTGCATTTGTTGTTGTTGTTGTTATAGGGTTTAACACCATTTTTCAGCACAGGATAGGCTATACATGGCAGCCAGTATAAATGGTGGAGAAAGAACCCGGGAAACCCCCCGGAAAGAACCACCAACCCATGAGAAGCTATTAGCAAGCCTTCTCACATATCCACATTGGCCAAGCCACAGATTTGAACCCGTGCAGACAGAGGTGAGATGCCAGTGATCTGTAACAGTGAACACTTTAAACCACTCAGCCACTAGGGGCCCTTGCATCATTGTCATTATATTAAGCTTTTTGTTGAGGTTTGCCAAAAGATGTTCTCCATAACTTTACCTTTTCATAGGCTTTGCTCACTGATTTACCAGAATTTTTATTTTTATTTTTGTATCATTGACTTGTAATTTAAGCTTTGCTCAGATGCTCGCCAGAATATAATTCATTTGTTGGTTTTATCTGTTGAGATGGTTAAAATTAGTCTCAGATGGTGCAAACAGTACCCTACACAAGTGCAAAAGCATTCTCTATTCTTGGCAGTTATTAACTTGAGGTGATATTGATGCAGTACAAGAGGCTCCGAGTGGCTGAGTGGTCTAAAGCGCTCACCGTTACGGATCACTACCATCTCACCTCTGTCTGCATGAGTTTGAGTCTCAGGCTCGGCTAACGTGGGTATGTGAGAAAGCCTGCCAGTAGCTTCTTGTGGGTTGGTGGTTCTTCCCGGGGTTTTCCAGGGTTCTACCTCCACCAATTATACTGGCCACCATGTATAGCCTATCTTGTGCTGAAAAATGGCATTAAACCATACAACAACAACAACAACGATGCAGTACAAGTGCTACCAATCAAATGTTTTGTAAGATCCTACAGCGGTTCATAATTTACAAGTTCAAAGGTAAAGGTCACATTGAAGACCACAGTGCATTTTAAAATGGTTTGAAATGTGAGGTTATGGATTGTAATATTTTCTTCTATATATTAAATGTGTATCTAGCATTTAAATTATTTATTTTTTCTTCAGTGCCTCACAAGGGAGTAGAAAGTCAAGGTCCAGATCATCGTCATCAGTAACTGACACAGATTTCAAGCATGCAAGGAGCATGAAAAATATTAGTAATAAGCATAAATTGAACAAGTAGAAGATTTCTTTGTGAGGTTGCCCATGAAAAGTACTCATGTCATCTTGCAAAAGCAATTCACTTTGGTCACATTTTGAGATTTTAATTCTGTTAAAGTTCTGATCTTGAATGTTGATATGGTTATATTTAGAATGTGTACACGTAGTAACTGTTTGATGCTAGTAAATCATTTTTAAAGATATGATTTGCATTCAGTTCCAGAAACATATGATGAAATTTGATTTGCAGGCTAAAAGCAGGCACACTGACAAACCGTGGAGACAGAAGTGTTTTGTTGGCTTCAGCAAGATCAAGACTTTACATTATGATCTGTAGAATTCCATCATCAGAATTGGGAGAACTTAAATAAATTTCCAATCTTTTCATAAGCTACCATGTTGTACATGTAATGCTTTTTATACCTTTCTGTAAATGGATATAAACAAAAGACAGCACAAAATTGGCTTATTGTTTGCTTTGTCACCTATTGATCACTTAGGAAATCCACTCTTGTCTTTTAGGAGCTGTTAGCAACATCTTTAGAAAGGAGCATTTTATATTTCAGTTGCAAAAAACACAATTTTTGTTGCTTATTCCTTTCCACAAGTCCAGTCCATGGTCTATTCAGGAACGGAAAATGTAAGGGATGGGGATACAACACAATTTCCACTTGTTTATTGGCTTGAAACCATATTTGGTTTGAGGACTTAACATTCCAAAGATCTTGGTCAAGATCCTTTTTAAAATTTTCAAGCAAAACTGAATGGAATTAAAACCCATGTTTAACTTGGAACTTACTTCAAATTTCATTTCCACAAAATAACTTTTGAAGGATTTCAGGGATTCAAAATCAATTTGGTTCGAGGCTTTAGAGTGAGATTAGGGTTTGCAACAAAATGGAACAGAGTTATAATCTGTTTGACATCAACATTATCCCCATCATTTTCTTTCAATAACGTTGAAAAGACTTTATGGATTGAAACAAAATTTGGTTTGAAGACCCTTATTTTGGGAATTATGGCCCATGTTTGACTTGGAACTTTGCCCTTCAGTAAATTTCATTTCTACAGATTGACCCTTCATGCATTCAAACCACATTTCATTTTGAATTATTAAGACCTAAATGAAGTTTGCCTGCCACTATTTCAACAAAGTTTTACAGCATTATGACCCTATTTTTGACTTGAAAGATTTGTCCGTTAGCATTATATTAGCTGTGTCCATGTACATATCACAGTAAATCCCAAACAAGCTATATTGTCAGCATTTTGGGGAGTTTTTAGCACTACTTATTATAGACCAGAGAGTTTGTGTGATGGTCTGTTGTCCATCATCTGTCAATCTGTTAGTTGGTCTTTAATAAAAATGGTACTGATCTGATGTTAAACATGGCCTCCACATCAGCCATCTTAAAAATCTGAGTTGATGGTCATATCAACATTGGAGTTATAGACTTCATATGATGGCTGATTGGTCGTAAATGAAAATGGTGTCAATTTTCACATCTGTTATATTGTTATCACTACTCACCCTGGACATTGCCATGGGATTTCAACATGGTCCTGTTGGTTGTCAGTGAAAATGGTGCCACCTGGACATCCACAATGTCCACCTCAGTCACCATCTGGAAAATACTCTTATTGCTGTTTCTCATGGATTTAGTATCAACATGGGGTGTTTGCTAAAAAACTTTTTTTTATGTCTAGTTGATTCTAACTTGTACATCCAGTATGGCTCTCACAATGGCCATCTTCAAAATCATTTTATTACTATTCCTTCCAAATGAATAGTCAGTCAGTCAGTCAGTAAGGAGTTTTCACTGAAACACAGTATGATGTCAAATTGGTTTCAAATTAAAATGGTGACAGTATGACATCCAGTACGTCCACGCCAACAGCTAATTTGCCAAGTTTGTTATCAGTAAAGAATATTAGAGATGGTTTCAACACTCGATAGTTAAAAATATTAAATAGTCTTATCTCAAATTCCTGAAAACTCTTTAAGCCAGTAGAGTGTCAGTCCCTTCTAGGTATCCATTGTTTCCTCACTTCAAGACTGGTACTTTATTAATAATTAGTGGTTGAGGTCCTATACCAAAATCGCAAGTTTACAATAATAGCGATGTGAAGTAATATTTCACCCACAAACTAAATGCAACAGTAATTTTGTCTCACCATCTCCATTTTCTGTACATTCCAGAATTTGAGCAATGAATGAGCCAGATTGTAGTCATCAGTTATTAAATTTTACTTTGAAATTAAACATTCTCCTATTTGCTAAAAACATGTGAATCCAAGGATTCGGCCTCTGACATAAAAGTGTTGATCATGTCTTGCATTAGTTAACTCTGGAACTAAAAAGCATCATCAATAAAGGGAGTTAATAAGCAACCTTCATATTGACCCGTTGACATTGCAAAATATTAGAAATTTTAGTACAATCTGGACAACAAGTCACATTCTACTCCTTTTATATGCAAAGCTCAGTGCATTAAACAGAAATAAATACCTGGTTACATTGGTTTCAAATATATTCTTGTTCTGTAAACTAAGCTTAAGAATGGGGAGGTAACAACTCAAACCCATGACTGTACAGAAGTCAGATTTGACCATATTTGCAGATCCATGCAGTTTCATATGCCTAAATAAAGATTTGTATATACTGTCACTATTTCTCAACAATAGTTCTTTAACATTCAGCAACACTGAATATGTCCAGGATACTGGATCATCCATAATTACATGGAAAAGTAGATGAAAATTCAATGAAACCAATGGAAAATATTTTTAAGATTTTATTTTTAAACTATGTGATGAATTAGACCAGCATTTTTCGAATATGAGTATATAATTATTTGTAAATAATTATTTATGATATTTCTTAAATATTGGTGTGATGTGTATATCCACTTGTTTTCTATAAGCAATCAAAAAGGCAAATTTTCTAGTTGAATATTTTTTGTAAAATATAGTTTTCAACCCTTCAGAAATTTTGTTTCAAAAGGTAATGCTGGTCTTAAAAATCCACCCAGATTATCCATTTTGCTTAAGTTTTTGGGAATGCTTGTGTGTTGTAGAATAGTAATGATTAAGTGAAGTGGACATACTGAGAAGCAAGACTTATTTTCCCAAGGTCACAGACATGCACGGCGTTCAGATGACTGCTTCTGGTTAATGGTTCTTTCATACATTTTGGAGACATACCTTGTTTTAGGTCATACACAAATCATCTGGTAGTGTCACAGAGACTAACAGAATCTGTTTGGATTGGAACTGAGAAAAGAAAATCCCAGGTGAGAAGTTCAGTCATTTTTTTGTAAGGCTTTGCAGTGGGAAACAAAAACGATTGAAATCTGGGACTGGTTTTCCTCATCTTAGTGCCAGCTTCAGCCATGATTATTTTTCTCACCCACTTGCTTATCATTTTATTTGATGAACTATATAAATTAATTTTAATTCTATTACAAGCAGTTTAAGGTGACATACTGTCAGCTTCATTACTAAAGAAATTGACATCATCAGTCTTTCCCCAAATTGGAGTGGTTTTAATATGCATGCCTTTCCCACAAGCCCTCTGATTCCCAAACATCTTGCAGAATGAATATAATCGAAGTAATCAACTAATTGTCATTACTCCCATCAAATGGAGGAATCAACCGTGTAGCTTTGGTCATTCCTGTCATCTCCTCTCCAATTACCATGTACTTGGGTTTTCCAGCCAAATCACATCTGCTCAATCTGCACATGCCTTATCCCCATCCCCACCGATTCCTAAATTCATGCAGAAAATGAGGGATCTGAAGCACCACCTAATCCAGACAGCTCCCAACAAGCAAGAAAAAAAATCATGATTCAATGACCTCTATTGTATTTGCAGGGAAATCCTGGCTTTAATGTTGAAACAATCGCAAGTGCAAGCTTTCCATCCAAACCTAGAGATGTTAAGCTTGCAAGTCCAGCAGTTCATATAATAAAGACCCTCAGAAGAAATAGTTCTCCAAAAAAGCTGGGGACAGAATTACACAAGATCCACCACCTTGAAAAGTAACTAAGGAAGTGGACAGTTTTCATCCACATTTGCCAAGAGAAACATCTTTCCCTTAAAAGCCACCATACACCAAATAGCTAACTTCCCTCCCTTAGCTTTTTCAAGGAAGAGAACATAGCTCCCATGACAATAAAGGGCTACTGTACCATAATTTCTGAGACGAATCACCATTAAGAAAAGGAGAACATAGGCCAAAGTAAATACATCTCCAGCGTTATTCAAAATTTTGACTGTCTTGACCATTGGCCCTTTGTCTGAAATGGGATATTCTGTGGGTTGTAACATGACTATATACTTTAAAACATTGATCACAAGGTCCATGACAAGACACACTCAATTTAGGAAAAAGAAACAAGATACATTCTGTGACGAACTAACAGCATTTGCAGTTCTCCAATGATAGTTCAGTTTTTCTCACTACAATCCCACTTTCATTGCCAAGAACGAACTTGTTTATCAGGATTGAGTCCTATGTCTTTATATCCACTTTCTTCTTTGGGAACTTTATCCATGGGGCATTTTTAGGACCCTGTCAGGCACATAATTGATACCTGAAATGAACTGAGCAGATCACAAGAGGGAGATCTGCCTGCTTTGACCACTCAAAGGAAGGAACAATATTTCCACCAAGACTGTCATCCGGGATATGAGGTCATGCAAAGAATCAAAGATATGATGCATTTTGTAAGCACATAAACTTGGGGCAGTCATTACTAGCATAGCATTTAAATGCAACTGATTTCCAAATGACAACATCCCAGCCATGAGATTGTGGTTAGTGATGACATTTTCAGATTTTACTTTGGACACCTCTCATATCAAAGAGCTTAGTTCAACCTGGTGGGACCTATGTCAATAGTACAAATGGCTATTCTCCTAACATATTATGATTGGTAACATTTCTGAAGAAACCAATTTTTTTTAAAAGTAAATTATAATACAGACACCCACTCACCCAAGTCACATTCATGGATAAGTGAGCATATACAATTCCAAGTAATTGCTGATTGACCCGATTTAGCACCAATTCCTCAGTCCAAGGAAAGACCACCCTTTACATACCTCTGCCAAGGCAAGCTGATTACCTTTCAACATATACATTGATGAAAGAAGCCAAAAGATGTAGTGTATATCTTTCTTGGCGAATCAGGCAGTTGGATCTGTGAGGTTGTTAATGTACTCCTAGCATATGACTGGGCAAGCACTGTTGAAATAAAATTTGCACTTTAAAAATTGGATTTCATTGGTATTTGAAGGGAAAGAACACGCGAGTTCATTTTATTTATTTTCAGTGTAAAATTTTAGCACAGCTGTTAGTTACCAGTGTATGTAATAGTATTTTCATTTTTCATTATTTATGACATAAGTTTTGCCATCATTTTTCAATATTTTGACAGGCATTTCACCATCAAGAAAGCAACATTTGTGATGTGTAACTGACACATCCAGTTACTGTCATGTCAGCATTGTCAAGTCTGATCACTCTGTGTGTGTGTGTGTGTGCATGCATGCATGCATTTACTGTATTAAAAGTGCAAACATATCAGTGCAGCTCATAGCATTTCAGTCACAAGTTATCAAATACATGGCTTTTTAAAATAAAAAAATGAGCAGCTGCCTGCAGCAACCCCCGACAACAAATTTCATATTTATGATACCTGGGATCATTTAAATATAAACCTGTCCCATGTCATGATGAATGTATGATGAGACTAAGTAATCATGTTAAATTTTAGTGTTCTATCCTTTATCAATATGATGGCCAGGTTTGTGAAATGCATTTCAACATTGTAAGTCATGGACCCAATCCTGCTAATTTATAAAAACTAATAAAATAAACCTAATATTAGTACCTGTACATTTTTCAAGTATATGTTTCAAATGTTTTTAAACAGTTGCCGTCAACTACAGGAATTTGAATATGAAAAGTTGATCTTGTATGGATTTTGTATAGCTTATGTTTATGTGTGAAAAAAATTAATTCACTGCCATAAAAATGCAGAATTCTAGTATAAATATACAGAAGCAATTAAAGTGTAAATCCTGACATTTATCACCAGCAAGATATGATAGTATCACCTGGGACCCTAGTGGCCAAGTGATCTATGGTGCTCACCTTTATAGATCACTTAAACATCACCTTTGATTTGTGGGCTTGAGTCTCAGACTTAGTCAACATAGGGATGTGAGAAAGCTTGCCAGTAGCTTCCTTTGGGTTGGTGGTTCTTCCTCCACCAAATATACTGGTTGCCAAATATAGCCTATCTTGTGCTGAAACAATGCATTATACCCATAACAACAATGAGATCACCCAGAAGATAAAGGGAGTTAATTCAGGTCATCTGGAGAGTCAACATGGAATGACCCTGTAAGAATTAAATTTTGGTCTGTAGCTTACTTGATTAATCACTTTTTGAAAATTGGTATGATGTGAAGATTAATATTATGATAACAAATCTGAAGGACAGATTTTCCATTTAAATTATTGGATTGGGAAAAGGTTCCTACTGATTTCCAACTAAAATATAATTCTTTGTTGGTTATTTAATATGTAGCAAGCATAAAATCCACAAAAATTAGTACCAAACATAAGCAATAATTTCATGACATAACTTAAATTAAAATAATATAAATAGACAAGATCATTCTTGTATCAAGTTTACACATATCTATCATTTGTAACATTTATGTGATTTCCCAATAAAACATGAATGGCATGCAACACAATCTGATTGCATACTTTTCTTGTGCAATGAAGAGTATACACCTGGGTTGAGCATTGCATGTTAAATGTATTTCGTGGGCCTTGCTCATTATTTAGTCATGTTGTACTAGCACCATATTAAAACAATTCATTAATCAAGACCATCTTCCCGTTATGGATGACTGGCATTTCACCTCTGTCTGCGTAGGTTTGAGTCTCGGATTCAGCTAATGTGGGTATGTGAGAAAGCTTGCCAGTAGCTTCTCATGGGTCGGTGGTTCTTTCCAGGGTTTTCCTGGGTTCTTCCTCCACCATTAATACTGGCCGCCATGTATAGCCTAATAGCCTATCATGTGCTGAAAAATGGCGTTAAACCCTACAAAAACAACAAGAAGACCATCTTCGAAAATACAGTTGAATCAAAGTACTGATAATACTGGACAGTTAAGGTGGGAATATTTTGGGGGTTTTATATGATCACACGCAAATACCACTATCCCTCTCTATATACATGTAATATGTGTATAAATGATTCAGGTTTTTTTTCCTCTTTATCTCTTAACTGCAAATTCATTTATAAATTCAAAATATATTTAGGGAGAAAATCTTTAAGCAATTACCTTTCTGATTAACATTTTCTCCTGAAAAGAGCCTATATTGTTCAGACCAGTGGTTCTCAACCTTTTTTTGACCATGACCCTAAAAGAAATCTTTCTGAGCCTCGTGACCTTATTTCCACATTTTGATAATTTTGCCACCCTAAGACAAAATCCTGACGACCCTCTGCAACCTTGCAAAACACCATCCTGACCTTAATTTGGGTTGCAACCTGGGGTTGTGGAACCACTGGTTTAAATGTACCACATGGGAACTGTCAAACTTTCTAAAGGGATGTAATCACTCTGTGTCTAGTCCTTTTCTGCTAAGAATTTGAACAGGTATGCACAAACTACAGTCTACAAGCTCACAACCCGTTTTATCTAGTTACATTTACATCATATGGTTACATTTAAAAACTGCTGTTCAATCTGCACTTTAGAGGAAGTTGCACATGCCATGATTAGAATTTATGTCCCTTCACATAGCATGAATGGCCTTTCAAGATTAAAAACAACAGAGCTAAACAAGAAGTGCATATTATTAAAAACCAAATCTATTCTTAGTAACAGAAAATTAAATACTGGCTATCCCTCCTCATTTTCACATAAATCTGTTAAAAGATGGGGCTGTAATACATGTGGTATTAAAGTCCAAATATTTTTTGTTTGAGTCCTACATGTTCTGTTGTATCACCTGTGAATTATTGTTTGGACGAAATAATTATTTTACTATAAAGAATTTGCTTTTTCATTAAATAGAATGTTAAGTTTAAACATTAATCATGTAAATTAATGATTTCTTTTTACCTCTATAATAATAAAAAAATAAACCACAACAAAAAAAATAAACCACAACAATAAAATCATCCACAATTAATTTCAATCCCAAGAATGATCACTATGAATGCTTAAACTCCATATGCTATAGCTCCATTCCCACAAAAGAAACTTACACGAGTGAACACCTGGCATTTTTATACCGTATATACCAATGTTAAAATGTACTGGTATAGTTGCCAGTCAAAATTCCCTCTTATCACAAGCCAGTTTCAGGGTTTAAATGATTAACTGGCCTGTACTGCTGTCACAATACAAGAGACAAATTTGCCAACTATCAACATAGGAGACACTGAAACATCAAGCTTTCCATTGTGTGGAAAGTTATATTTGTTCAGCTAAAACACAAAACTAAAATTGATTGATGTTGATCTTAGTTGATCTATATGAGGATTTTAGCCTTTATTATTACCACTCTTTGTGAACATGTAAATTATGATGGTTATGTGCCTTGTACAAATAAATGTGCATACCTTTTTAAAAATATTACCTCTGTAGGATCGCTTATATCATTGAAAATGAGTAACTTGTGAGCGCATGATTCAACGTAATTGAAACAGCTATTAAGGACTAGCTGAATTGTTATCTGGAAGAATGCAATTTCGTCGAAACAATGAATAAAGAAAAATTTGTATCTATGTTTGGGATTTAAGTGACGCTCTGCATAAGTACTGTACATTATAATTCGTCATGGTAAACTCAACCAGCCCGCAAATTATGAAGTCTGTATTTACCTTTATTAACTTTGTGTAGGAGAAATCAGAAAATATACACATGCAAAATAATAACAAAATCAATCATAGTACTTTTATAACAGTTTAATAATTGTCGGGTCACTGAAAGTTACTTTTTTTTTACATGCCAATTTTCAGAACCCCTGCAATGCAGATTATCTTGGCTTATGAACCAAATGTGTGGGTTTGTAGCCAGATACATCTCCATTCATGCCCAGTCTAATGTTTGGTTTCCTTATATCAAAATATATCAGCAATTTGCATTTATACATGCAGAAAGAATCCATATTAATTTGAATATTTTTTAAAGTATGTAGGTTTAACTATGAATGAACTGAGAGAAAAAGAGAAAAACATGTCAGGTGCATGTATCAACCCATCTTTATTACTGTCAATAAATATCACACATAAAATGATAATATAAATGTATGTAATGAGTGTCTTTGCAGAAGGTTTCTTATAGGTAAAATCTGTTCATACTTGGAGAAAAAAAAGGCAGTTCCTGATGAGAAACATTAAAATTCATGTACGTGTAACAACTGCATGAAAGCTGATTTTATAAGGCGTTTAATTAATTACATATTATTTAACAGAAAGTTGTAAGAACTGGACTGCAAAAGTCAAAGTGGAAATTTGCAAGAATATTTATGATAAAGAAATGTAAACTGACACTGACAAATAAATACCTACAACAACTGATATGTTACCAGTATACATGTACCCTACATACTTTGATATAACTCGGGTCCAACTGCAGACTGCATTGACCCAGATCTGTTGCAGGAAAGTGCTAGTAGCTTTGGGTCTACAGGAGTAAACAGTAGAACAAAGACAGACCCTGATTTGCCAATCAGCAGATCTGGGTCTATAATGTTTGCCGTTGGACCTGACTTATTTGAGGGTATATATTTTAAGCACTGGAAGTCACTGTGCACAAATATTTATCTTAGTCAATACTCTGTACTTGTTTTCGATCTGGCAATATGATGAAACATGCAAATCTAACAAACATTCTTCAGTTTTCTTTTGCATGAACACAATTAACTAGTGATGAGAAGTTCCTCTAGGACAAATCTTCATCATCAAACAGGTCTTCAAAATCTGAAAATATATAAACATCAAAACTGAGGTAACGTTACACCATCCCATGCTTTACCAGTCATCAAATTTATTATCTTTGCATGCTATCAAAATCCATTCAAAATGAATACTACCCAGTAAGTGCAATCTGTTGCAAAAATTAAAAATTTCTAAAATTTTATTTGATATTCATTATCCATTGTAGTGTGGAAGCAATAATATATGTCTTAAGTTACATGAATCTATATTTATATGGTCATAATACACTCTATTGTGCATGCGGTAGCCATAACAATTTCCAACAATGATGTAAAAGGATGCTGAGTCTCCACCAAATATCACAGCACATGCTAAAAATATTATAAAGAACATGGCCCTCGATGGTCCAGCAAGTTACATGCTTACATGTAAATGAGACATAACCAACAAAATATGGAATAAAAGTAACAAATTTGCCAGAAGGTTTGGCTGTCAATAGGCTACATTGATAAAAACAATATGGCGGTTGTGTATAATGATAAGGAAAATTTCAAAACTCTGGTTTGCAGAACCACCATGGCAGTGAAGGAATGAGACAAACTATCATATTATGTAAATGTATTACTAAATAAAGCATGTGCTCACTATATGCAATAGTTAACGGGCATTAAAGATTATAAGAGACTGATTGATCCATATAAACTCTATACCTGATGGATAATATTTGTTTGTGTTTGGTTATTATTATGTATATTTTCTTTCAAGGTGATATTTTTGCAGGCAAAAGGCACTGAGTTCTAAGACATTGTTCATTATATTACTACAAAAGGGACTGTTATTATTTGTTGCAAATAAATAAATTTATTATCTCTACATGCTGTAAAATCCATTTAAAACAAACACTAAGTGCATACTGCTACAATAATTAATTATTTCTTAGAACATTATTAAAGTTTTATTATCCATTGTAGTGTGGATGAATCTACCAGTATGTGGTAACTATATTTATATGGTCATAATACACTCTCTTCTGTATGTGGTAGCCATAAAAAAATTGTCAATGACGTTAAAGGATGCTGAATCGCCAAAGGACATGCTAAAAGTATTATAAAGAATACCATATCCTAGATGGTCCAGTAAGTTTCATGCTTACATGTAAATGATACATAACCAACAAATAAAGGAAGAAAAGTAACAAATCTGCCAGGAGATTTGGCTGCCAATGGGATACACTGATATAAAATACATGGTAGTTTGTATAATTATAAAGAAAACTCCTTGCACAAGTTGGAGGGTGAGGATACCGAGAGTGAGGTTGAGAGGGTCTGATAAGGACAGTGTTCACAAAGATGATGGAAGAGATGTTGGTGACAGGGAAAATGATATTTTGGAAAAGTGGAAAGCTGGTGATAAAACCACAAGAACAGAATGCACCTGGGTTGCAGGCACGTGCTGAACAACTTCAAGAGCCCCTGGAATATTTTAATCTCTTCATTAAGAATAATGACTATGATCAAATTGATACAGAAACAAATCCCTGTATGATGTCACAATTAAGCACAAGCAGAACTCTGTTTTGTAGAATCACTATGGCATTGAAGGAATGAGACAAACCATCATATTATGCAAATGTATTACTAAATAAAGCATGCTCTTGCTATATGCACTAGCTAAATGGCATTAAAGGTTATAAGACTGATTGATCCATATAAACTCTGTATATGATGGGTAATATTTGTTTGTGTTTGGTTATTGTTATGTATATTTATCTGGTGATATTTCTGCAGGCAAATGGCATTTAGTTACAAAACATTGTGCATTATTTTATTACAAATGAGACTGCTATTATCTGTTACAAATATTCTGAAGCAGTGTCATTAAATAATTATGACATTTATGAACATTGACTGTTGATGTCATTCTAATTGTATAACATTATGTACATACTGAGTCTTCTTTGCTATCTCTTGTTTATCAGTGTCAATAATTGTCACAAAAAAAAGTCTTTCTATTTTCTTGCCATCATGGTTTCTGTGATAATGTATTGTTGTCAACAAATAAACTTTGCTTAGTTCTGTAGTAAAAACAAATCTAGTAATTATTAAGGAGTGACAACTGTAAAAAAGCAGGTATGTTCAAGTATACAGAAACTATCATCATATTTCAGTGGTTTTAGAAACAAATGAATAGTCAATAACAGATGCATTTTGAAAAGTTGTATTGTCACTACATCTTCCATTTTATATACCAAGATCATTATTTCTACAAAAGATCATCATTTCTGCACAAGATCATTATTTCTACACAAGATCATTATTTATACACAAGATCATTATTTCTACAAAAGATCATTATTTCTACACAAGATCATTATTTTTAAACCTGTTTATCAGTATTTTCCTAGTCGTACTAATTTTGAAACCTACTGTATACTCATTTGTTAGGCAGTATATACTAATCAAGAATTTTCTTGGTATGGCTGAAAAAACATAATTGGCCCCAAACTTGAAGTCTATGAGAAGGAACTCATCTTTTCTAAATAATAATGCATAATAGATTCTAGCATTAAAATCTCCCATTAAAAACATTATTTGCAATGCACAAGACATTAATCTAGGACACAAAAATATCAATTTCATCTTGCGTAGAAAGCCTTTACTTTTATGGAGGAACATAGATGACTCCAAATAAATGTCTTTAGTTTTTTAACCAGTTTTTGTTACTCACTTTAAATGAAACTATGTAATCTGAGTCAAACAGGTACCTGTGCTTGGATGAGGGGATGATCCCGCATGGGGGCAAACTGGCATTCAGAGTTTATAATCCAGATAAACCCATCAAGTATGGGATCAAGTCCTATATGGTCTTTGACTCACTAATGGATATAAGTTCTAGTTGTAAGTTGGAAAAACTAGTGTAGCTTTAAGTGAAAATGGCAAAATATATGACCTGGCTACGGACATGATATGCAACATTTTGGAACAGGGTTACTTTTTCCATGGACAATTACCATACATGTCCAAGACTGTTCCTAAACCTATGGGACACAGACAATGAGCGCTGTTGGGACTGTTCATAGGACTAGACATGGGATTCCACAAATATTTAAGGACAAAACAACCTGACAGTTCACCAAAAGGCATACACAATGCATACAGGTCCCTTAGCAGCCTTAGATGTGAAATGAACCAAAGTGCCAAGAAATAAAACATTTCGGATATAAAGTGGTATGAAATTACCCATAACCAAACTGATGAGAAGTGAGCATTGCCTTTGTCAAGTCTTCCGTCTCCCGAGATACAATATGAATTGCCATTTAAAACAACTCAGAAATTGTTCCAATTTTAATCTAGTGTTAACAATTCAAACAGTTTTTCATTCTTTGTTCATAACGAGAATTTTCACTTGGGAAAGACAATGCAACAAGTTACTGAGAAGTGGCAGTGCAAAACAAATCAGAAAGTCTGACTCCTGGGGTTCCTCTAAATTTTGATCGGGCCCACCCTGTTTTCTTAGAGAGATTGCCCATCGGGCTTGTCCAAAAAAATTAAATTTGCCTGAGGAAATGTTTCAGTCGTTGAAATGTGTAACTGTATTTTCAAAATGTTCTGACTTACCTGCCATAACATGGCACAATCTAAATCACAGGGGCTCATAACGCTGCCAACAATTTAACTCTCAGTCATACAAATAATACTAATACTACATGTATTACTGATAGTTAAATTGTAAGCAATGATACAAGCCTCTGTGATCTAAATCAGTTCACCACTGTCCTACATGAAATTGAAATCTGATTTTAATCAGATTGAAGCATGGTGATTTTGTACTACCAACCCCACTGACATAGTCCTGTTTCGTCACATAGTCATGATATAGTCCTGTTTCGTCACACAGTCATGATATAGTCCTGTTTCGTCACATAGTCATGATATAGTCCTGTTTCGTCACATAGTCATGATATAGTCCTGTTTCGTCACATAGTCATGATATAGTCCTGTTAAAGCTACATTAAAAATCCAAATCACAGTCACTTGAAAAGCAAGAATGAATAAGAATGCTTCTTTTTAACTTATAATACAAAATACTGCTTAGTATTTATGAACAATGTCAATGACACTTTATCAATGTCTTCCTCATTTTTTTCCAAGACCATTTCTTAAATGCCTTCCTGATATAAAAATTCTCAACACTGGGCACATCAACAAATTCTCATTCAGTTTTTCAGGGTAGATATACCTATAGAATTTCGTAAGTTTGCTTTGATCAGACTCTGGGACCTGAACCCCTCACAGTAGAAATAGGAGCAACAAGTAACCTGGTAGCCGCCTCATGTTCAACTGGATATAAATCTTTGTCTTTCTGAGCTAGAGTAGCCATATTCTTTGTACTTGACACAGACTTGTTTTATATGTGTGAGAGTGTGTGTGTGTGTGTGATTATGAATTTTAATGTAGCTTTAACAATTTTTCAGTCATATCGCTACGATGTCTGCAGTGTGACAGCTTATAGTGATGACCAGCACTGGGGCATCATGCCTCAGATACGTAGCATGATGTCCCACCCAGTCACATTATCCTGAAACCAGAACGACCAGTCCTAACACTAACCTCTTAATGCTGAGTGCCAAGCGAGGTAGCTGTTAGTACCATTTTTGTAAGTCTTCGGTATGACTCGGTTATGGTTCGAACCCTCAGCCTCCCACTTCCAAGGTGGATGCTCAAACCACTAGGCCACTGGAGTGGTACTTGTTTTACAAAGTACAGTTTTAATTTTTCATTAATATAAGTGACTCGCGTCCTTTACAGTCGATGACTAGCAACCTTGTAGTTGCATCCTGTGTTACTCAGTAAAGACCACAAAAACGAGTTATCTAAGTAATTAGTCCCTAAAACACTAAGCAGTCCCAATCATGTCTCACACTCACAGTTTGCACTAAACATAAATTAACAACATGTGCAAGTTACACTGAATCTTTTTGCTGACCTTTTCAACAATAAAGTATATCCTGATGCCATTCCTTCAAACCCCTTTGAACCATCATGAATTTCTATTCAAACTGTAGCTATTGCAACACTGTGTGACAACATTAAAAAAGGGGAAATTTGGGGCATGTGGAAATTATTGTCCAAGCTTGTGGAATTTCGGTCTTGTGAGTTTAAGTGACTAGCCCAGAGCCTGTGTCTAAAAATATTTTATTTGAGCAGTGAGTGGAGTAAGAAATTATGCCCGATTTATGGACCCATCAATACTAGCATATTAAATATGGTACATATAAAGTATTTCCACATTGATTACCAGTATTTCCATGTTGATTACCAGTATTTCCGTTCTTAAATAATTGCCATCGGATGTTTCTTCTTGCTGTTGTTTTTGTTGGATACTGCATATTTAAAATGAAGCTTTACACACATTTAATTTTTTGTATATTAAAATGTGTTACTTTCTCTCACTTTAACTGGACAAATTTAACTACAAGAATTTTCTTCCGTCTGGTTCCTTTACTTGCATGTTCAATTTTTATGTATTCTCCAGATATCATCTTGTGTTCAAACATTTTGAGATTATAACTAGATATTTGTTACCATGCACAGGAGGGCAGCAGGTGCATTCTTTTAGCTAAATTTAATAAACTTCATGATACAAATAAAAGTGTTTCAATGACTGGCTCACCATTAAAGAAGTCTGCATGGACAGATTTTTCATTTGCAGCCAAATCCATCAGAAGTGCACTAGAACCACCAGCCTGAAATACAAAATCAACTTTAGGTACTCATTTGTGATAAATCATGTTCCACAGAACAAATAATACATATTGACAATACTATTTAAATAAAGTAGTCATTTATTAAACATACATCTAAATTTGTCTCTGCCTGATACTCCAAATTCTCCTGAGTTTGAGGCACCACTATACTTGTTAATTTCTTTCCATATTTCCATTCCAACATTGTTAGTAAAAATGACCATTCCAAAACCAGTCTATTACACCAGTTTCCTGTGTCATCCTATACAAAATGCAAGAAAATGGACTTGATGAACATATGAACATTTCATTTTCTGCTTAGACTTAAATTCTTTTATCTATTGAATACATATAAAATTCTTCACTGGTAAGCAAATCGCCATGAAAAACCAGAGAAAACAATGGTACGGTTTTCTTTGACACTACAACAGGATGTAATAACAAGTACTAGATTCAATTAGTGTAGAAGACCTTAGAGTACTACATGGAATGTGCAGACTGATATATTGGGAGTTTACATTTTAATTTGTAATGAACATGGAAAACTATGTGCACTTAATCATTATGGGTAAATCCTACATAAATATAGTGCAGTCAACTTGTATTAGTTGTTCTGTGATTTCAATTGCCCCTTATGCATCGATATGCATCAGACAAGGACAATGTACAATCAGCCCCAGAGAGGACTTAAGGTGGCAAGGATGGTATCCTTCTTTCAAGGGGTGTGACAACTGTTTGTCATATACCCATCCGTAAGGTATAAGCAGAAAGTGCAAATATTTGATTTAAAATGATATAAGTAATAGATTTAGATGAAAAAGGAAAATTTTAAGAACTGGATTTTTCAGAGTAAAAAGATCAGTGATACTGGATTTGGATCACGGGTCAGGATTTTAGTCTTCCTCTCATAAAAGCCATATTACTTGAGTCAAAGTAGCAATGAATGGGATTAAGCTTTATGAAAATTTGGAAAAGTCTGGCATAGGTATAAACAGAGGGAGAAGGAAACAAGTCATGGACCAATAAGCAAAAAGATATAAACAAAAAGTTTTACCCTTCCATGCAAGTCAGTATGAATGAGCCAAACACAATCTACTTTCCACTTGGTTTCATTTTATTATAAACTCATTTAGCACTGATTTCATAACTGGTCTGGTCTTGCTTCAGTCATAATACAAAAGACCATAGTTATGGTGATGAGCAACCTACTGAAAAAAGAAACTAGTCCCGAATATCTTATAAATTAAACAGCTGATAAATGAATATGGGTAAACAGACTTGGCTCAAACTTAGCAGAAATCTCCCCCATTATAACACGATTCATGATACAACATGGTACGACTATGCATCCTACAACCAAATTCAAACTAATGTATAACAATATGGGTTGAAAGAAAACAAAGTGAAACTTAGTCTTGTATTTTCATTTCTTTTTTAAAACACCCTTTACGGCTATACCACTGCTTCATAAATTATACTATTTACAATACCCCGACTACGGCATTATAATGAGGGACAGCTGTATAATTTCAAACATGTTCTGATTAAAATCTGTAAATTTGATGAAATGATTGATTAGTTGGAGTCTCAAAATGTAGTTCTTTCCTTCTGCATTCCTGGCCATTTTTTTAATTTTTCCAGAATGCTGGGCCTTTTACCCCCCAAACTGCCCTTTTCCAATTACAAATTACCCTTTGTGTTTCTCACAAATATAAAGTATCATTTACTCAGAGTATCTGATTTTGCACCCACTGGACAATGCTTTGACAAACAGTTGAGTAGATACAATTAAAGGGATTATATTTTCTAACATGAAATGATTTTGCAGCCAATTTTGTTTACTCTATTTGCCAGGCTGTTTATTGTCCATTTCTTTCAGAAGTTACAATAATTAAAGGGTGCAATAAATGCCACTTTCTGTTTTAGCATTCTTTAAAACTGCTATATTAAATGAACTAGTAAACACAAATCAAGTCCATATATGTGTATACTGTTTATATATACATGTCTAATGTATAGCATGAATAGAGTATCAACACCATGTACTCATCCGCAAATCTCATCATATACATTGAATCCACAATACAATTAAATCCATCAAAAATATGCACACACAGAGATTTAAAATAATCAACAATTTTGTCACAAGTCATATAGGTCTGAATTCAGTGGGGGAAAAAATAGCACAATCACGTAACAAATGATGAAACAGATTTACTTTTAAATACGTCCCAAGTTTGTAAAATTTAGTTTGCGTTTTAAATCGCCATTGGTAGTGTTTGTAAGTATAAACGTTTTTCATGCAAACAGAAAACTTTCATGGCACAATAACCCAATGTTCCAGTCATGTTGGAAAAAGAAACAATCCATCAGATTCCATTGGTTTTATTTAAGTTTGGTACTGACTTCCTTTGAAGAAAAGTTCTTTGTTTTTATTGAAGATTGTAGTCAGCTTTCTTTAATGAAGGGTTCATGCATTATTGAAGTCACCGCTAAAGGAAAGCTTTGGAGAACCAAATAAATTACCATTTCTTATTGAGGCGGCAACATCAAATAATTGTATTGCATGGTTGAGACTGGTTTTTTTTCCATCTGCTTAGTACATTTTCATAACAACCGGTGCTTCAAAGGTAATCTGTTTTCTTTGAAATGTCAGCAAACTATTTTATCTGGGTGCATTTTTAAAAAAGTAATTGGCTGTCATTTGGGTGATTGTATGTAGTTACTGTTCCTCCCTGCCTATTTAATAGACCAACAAGTATGATCTTGTTTGGGGGAGTACATTTGTGGTAGCGGAGTGGTGCTGCCTTCCATACATGGGTCAGAAATTTAAAAAGGGTCAAGATAAGATAGAGACGCAGGTGTTCTGTTCTGATGACAGGGATTACTACAGAAAATATGAGTGTTCTGAAGGATTTAATTCTGAGTGAAAAGAAGAGGAATTTTACTTACCATCCACATACAAATGCCAGTCTATGTAAATATATTAATTACTAGCGAGTGGCCAAAAATCCGATGAAAGATAGATTATTGAGATTATGCCTCATCCGGCTGATCTCCGCTACCAGAAATGTCAACAACAAAAAATCAGCGGATATCTCATAACATACACTCATGCTAGCAGATATAACAATGCAATGTTAAGATGGTTAGTCAATATGATCAATGAATTTGTTTATGTAACAACATATATTTCAGTGCATTTTATATAAACTTTGCGGCTTCCTTTCATGCGGTCTCTGAATTTCTCCACTCTGAACCAATGGTTGTATATTCAAGTTTAGACAACAATGTTGCCAAAAAAAAAAAAATTGAGATGGCATATTTTGCCACCAATAAGGAAAAAAATTCACAATTTGCCACACTGGCGAAGCCCTGCACGATCCCTGAATAAACATTTTACACATTATTTTGTATACTTTTAAGAAGAAAAACCTATTTTTTTGTGTACGACAAAAATACATAATAAATTTCAGGAGTCACACTACAATGGTCTCTTTCCTAAATGATAATAAATTGTTTATGTTTTTTTAATACTTTTAAGAAAGATTTTATTTATTCTGTACAAGATAACTACATGTGTATGAAATTTTGGGAGCCATACCACAACCATGTTATGGCCGAATTCATGTTATAATGGAGCATGCTATATATATATATATATATATATATATATATATATATATATATATATATATATATATATAATGTTTTCGCGGGGGGGTGGGCTTATGTAGTAAACATGTACTTGTCTGACACTTGACATGGTTCTCATTCTGCCTCAGAATGACTTTTCTGATAGTCACAAAGCCCAAATATTTCAAAGTAATTTTGAAACAACCACTATCAATGTACAGGAAAGCACAAGGCACAAATGTCTTTACACTATACTGGTAATGGATTTGGGTAATACTAAATAGTGGTCACTAACATTATGGCATGTAACCTCAACTTTATAACTACATGTTTACAGAGTCAATTCAAAAGTGTATTTGAATGTTTCTGACTTCGTCAATTTTTGTTGAAGTTTATAGAAATTTTTTAAAAAAATGGACAATTCTAGTTGAGAGTGTCTTAAATTTTCATTATTTATAATAAAATAATGTAATATAGGTTTTACCAGCAGTTAGAATTTAGCACAATATTTTTTTATGTGAAAATTTGTCTTGGTGTAATGACCAAGGTGGTATGATGAACCATATTATGCTGCTGCAATATAATATGGCATCCTATTACAGCATCATGGGTATCACTACAGCATCCTATTACAGCATCATGAGTATCACTATGGCATCCTATTACAGCATCATGAGTATCACTATGGCATCCTATTACAGCATCATGAGTATCACTATGGCATCCTATTACAGCATCATGAGTATCACTATGGCATCCTATTACAGTATCATGAGTATCACTATGGCATCCTATTACAGCATCATGAGTATCACTATGGCATCCT
The DNA here is from genome assembly GCA_028554795.2 of Sinohyriopsis cumingii. Lineage (NCBI taxonomy): Eukaryota > Metazoa > Mollusca > Bivalvia > Unionida > Unionidae > Sinohyriopsis > Sinohyriopsis cumingii. The sequence continues at coordinate 107,938,943 of CM068828.1, read as the reverse complement.
ATTACAGCATCATGAGTATCACTATGGCATCCTATTACAGCATCATGAGTATCACTATGGCATCCTATTACAGTATCATGAGTATCACTATGGCATCCTATTACAGCATCATGAGTATCACTATGGCATCCTATTACAGCATCATGAGTATCACTATGGCATCCTATTACAGCATCATGAGTATCACTATGGCATCCTATTACAGCATCATGAGTATCACTATTGCATCCTATTACAGTATCATGAGTATCACTATGGCATCCTATTACAGCATCATGGGTATCACTATGGCATCTGAGCATTTCTGAAAACTGTGATCATGTGTCACATCTGAATGACCCATCTATAGATGTGTACTAAAGAAGTTCACACTGCCATCAAGCTAAACATTTGAAAGCAATATTCTATTTATAGTTTAAAAAAATATATTTCTCTTATATGTAAACATTTAAGTCATTAGATCTGATTTATCCAGTCCCTTATTTATAATTTTCATTCATAAAATCTAACTATGCACAATGTCAAAAAATACATCTTCTGCTTTTACTGAATTTAAACAATGCAAAAACTGGTGATATGACTTTAGCTATTTGGTAAAAAAATTTTTTATCTTTCTTGTGTATTGACCAATTAAAGGTATCCTGTCAGACTCATTAAATTTCATTTTGAATCCTTAGATTAGTAGCATAAAAGTAACTTAAATAATCTTGTCATCCCTTCAAATTCATAAAAGATACTTTCTAAACATGAAGCATACAATTTAAGTTTATGGAGGCTGGTGTTAACTATAGTACAAGTCACACTGGTTATGTAGGCATTCAACACCGACTATTACAGTAATGGTTATCATTTTTAAGAATTTGATTCTACATACCTTTAAGTGGCAAGTATTCATTTCATTCAGATTCATATACATCCATATTCCTTTGGAAGGTCGTTTTTTAGATGCCCAAAGATGTGCATATATGGCAAAATCAATGTTAAAGTACATAGACATTTTGGAAGAAATGAACCTAATCAGGATTGAATGTCATGTGCTATGTCACAATGAAAGCTACAAATATTGATAAGCAAATTCATACTACCCTCAATTGTGACGATTGCACTAGATGCACTCTTATTTTGACCCAAGCTGAGTACATGGCCAACATTGTAAAAGTCCATAACAATAGATAATTTTCATCTGGAAGTTTCCTGGTGACAGTTAAGGTGCAGAGCATTTAATAATCAGGACTGAATAGACTTTGGTTAAAGAAAATCAGTGTTAAATTTTAAGAGAACAATTTATATTTAATTTAAAATGAGAAAATGCGCATACATGACCCGTGTGACCTGTACCATACAAATATGCTATGTAATATCACACAAGAATTGTTAAATTCATAATCATTTAATGGTTCTACTATGATCTGGGCCTACAAATCTCTTAATTAAACTTATGAATTTAATTTGGAAAACTTGTATTAACTGTGTTGCCTTTACAAAACATCATTTCACCCCTTTGATACCATACTACGAACGGTTACAGTAATCTTAACTCCAGAGGCCATACAGCCTTCTCTTTAATAAAGAGCCTCTCGTAAAAGGTCAAATAGGAATACCTGTCATTTTGGTGGACCATTGATAAGAAATGAAAATCATTTGATACAGCCAATGCCTCACACTTTCTTTACTGTTGCAGCAGGGGGAAAAAAGAAAAAAAATGGATAGTGAATATTTTTGTGGCACGTTTCCTAAAGTAGTAACGCAGTAATAGGATGTACAGTAGTACTACATTGTAAGACATATCACATATTATTAATGTTTTTAGTGCTATGTCCCAGATACCCCAAACATAAATATCAGCGTCGAGGTCTAGTACTACATGCAAGACCTCGACGCTGATATTTATGTTTTGGGCGTCTGGGACATAGCACTAAAACAAAACTAACGTGTTGTCTTACATTGTGGGATTACATTGAGGTCTTACGTGTAGGACTAGGATGTATTGATTTACCTAGTCCTACAATGTAAGACATAGCACATGTTAAGTTTGTTTTAGTGCTATAAAACAGGTCCATTTCTTTTGTGAGAATCTGAATTTATTAGAGAAAAGACATCAGAGTAAGTAAAGTTTGAATTAAACATTATGACTTTACTTTGTAGAAAAGCGTCGTTATTTTAGTTGCCAGTTGTGTGAGATATTCCTGAAAATTTGACTTTCGTTACGATGTTAGTCGACATCAAAACAGGCTACACAGCGCCGTTAGTCAGGCAGTAAGACCCTGATGCCCATAACATAAATAGCAGCGTCGTTTTCTTAAGTGTAGGAATACGATTTACCAAGACTGGAAGGCCATTTCAATTACAAGTCATTAAAGACATTATTATTGACATATTAAATGTTGACCTCCTCTATATCCATGTATGGTCCTGCTCCCTCAGGGAACATTTCATCGGCGACAATTGCTGGTTTCATCGTGAAATATTTGTTTTCTTCGAGGATGCTAACAATTTTTTTAATGTGCATTAAACTGAGTCGAACAGGAACATATAGTATTTATTTCAACACAAGTAAGCTGCTGTACAACTTGACTGCAGTTCTGCTGACAATACACAATTAAGCCTCATCGATTTAGTTCCTGTTTTGAAAGCGCAGAATTTAGATTGTATACCTCACAGTAATAGTCTTTGTCTGGGTCGTCCAAAATCTTCAACACAGTGGGCCACATGGACCAAAAATGTAAAGTTCGTGGGCCATACATATATGTATTATAGTAGTTATATATTGTAATCATAGAACTGAATTTTCGTATGGAGCGAAGGCCACAAAAAAGAAAGAAAAAAATCCGCGTGACTGTAGATGGACAACTATTGTCTATGGCATGTATTACTGAATCATATTCTGTTTATGAATAATAATTAATTCCTTCATTCAAAGGTATTCTGCCCAGGGTAATTGTCTTTTACTCAACTAAATGTAGTAAGTGACAGTATAATTTAGCATTCTAAGGACGTAATCTGAGGCCATCATGTAAGTAGACTTTTTGACACTTGTTAATTGGGATACCATACCCCGAATACTCTCATTTGAGAAAAAGCCTCGGCATTTTCGAATAGCGGAGAACTAGCCCCGTGGAGAACTCGCCGTGGGAGAACTCATCCCAGGTGCCAGGAGAAGTCGCCACTTGGTGGTCGGAGAAGTCGCCCCGCTTCGCCTGGAGAATTCGCCCCAATAATCATATATAGTAATTCTGAGATGTCGCCACATGGTTGTTACGGCTTTATTTATTGTTTTTCTTCAACTTAATAACTTATTAAACCTATAAAATTTGCAATTTTTCAACTTTTCCATTTGATCAACTCCGCTTCTGTCCTTAACAAAAATAAGTGTTATCCGTCCCTTTTGCTCTGCTCTTCAAATCATTAGATGCATTTTATTTGGAAAAATAGAGTGGGTGTAAGCATGATGTGATGTCTGCAGTTTTATATATGAAAGGGTTGCAACCTAATAACCTAAAGTCATCCTGAGACGACTTTATGGCATGGACCTCTTTAACCCAAAATCGACTGAATTTGCGATGACCGTCAATAAGCCAAAGGGTTATAGTATCATCACTATAACTGAACAGTTTAATCTGATTGTTCATTGAGATTTGCTAACCATTGACGAATGATACTTGAACTCGATAAAAAGCATCATTGACATCTACTCAGGATATGCGGTTGCTACTGAGTTCATCATCATGGCTAATACGCAGAATTCGGACGGTTTCTATAAGCTCATCATTTAGTTTATTTCTTCCTTTTTGTCAGTGTTCGTAATTTTATTATTTCTCAATAAAACAAACTATTTAAAGTTGAACGAGAAGTTAAAAAAAATATTTCACTACTAAACTGCCGATACAAAATAAACAAGATTACGTTATTTTATTATATATATATATATATATATATATATATATATATATATATATATATATATATATATATATATATATATATAAAAACACCATGATCACGCGTACTAGCAGGATTTTGTTACCTTAAATGCATATTTGAACTGCTCGACGTACTTGGAACATAATGAGAAGATCATCTTTAAAAACAAATTTAAAAGTCACATTTAAGTCCTGGACTAAACTGAATAATATTTCACATGGTCCGAATCAGCTTGGAAGTTTGGAGAACCAGCCAGGAGTCTGGGCCGATTCAGGCAGTAATTTTTACAGATTCAGCCTGGGCCGAGTTTGAGAGGAATTACCACATTAATTAGTAATGTTACTATAGTAGATTTATCAATCACGAACGTTATATTTGTTTTTAAAAAAATGCTCGTGGTGATCCGGTGTGTGTTGTTATAATAAATTTAACGCTTTTATGTGAAGTATTCGTTTTGAAATCCTTACTTTATTTCTTTGTGACTTTCAATTATAAGTGATTTATATTTCTATTATCAACATCACTCAAACAAGATGAATGCAGAATGGGAAGGAAGGGTTTATTATACAACGAGTGGAAAACAGTCTTGTAAGTAAGTGTGGAAGAAAAATGCATATTCATCCGATTCAGTTACATACAAAATCAAAGGTGCATAATAAATTGATGTTGGAAACATTGAATGAAAACGCGTAAACATGTTTTTAATGTTATTTCATTTGGAATTATTTTTATTATAATTCAAAGAATGAGATACAAAAAAGTGCCCAAAAATTGAGGATTGTTCCAGTACCCATGTTAATATAATTTTACAATATAATTATCATAGTTCAACAACGAAATAAAGTAAGGATTTCAAAACGAATACTTGTTGCTACCAATATTGAAAAAGTTTTGCCTTATAACTGTCGGAGATGAACACTGATGAAAAAGAACATCAATATTTCCCATATTATTCAGTACCAAGCATATGATCGTCTAAGAGAACGAAAAGACTTATCATCCTTTTTAATCACTATACTGTCGTCATTCATGAGATTATATAAAGACTTAATTTCGTCTTTAGAAATATTACTATGATATTGTTTTTTATGATTACCAATTAAATCTCTTTCGTGATCGCGTATATATAAAAATCTAAATATGAATCAAGTAAAAGATGATTTAATTCTGTTATAAAAATGTTATCTGGGTGACAAGTTTTGGGGTGACTTCTCCAACCAACTGGGGCGACTTCTCCAACCACTCTGGGGCGACTTATCTAGATACGTTGGGGCGAGTTCTCCCAGGGCGAGTTCTCCGCATACCGTCATTTTCGAGTCTTTTTTTCGTCCATTATTTTCATTTCACTTATATCTCGTCCCTCTGCGGGTTCTGGAATCTCGAATATGCCCTTTGCGTCCCAATGCCGTTTGACTTTGTATTTTTAGATATTTATTTTGGCGATTTGTTTGGAGTGCCTTTTTGTGGATACCTAAACTTTATCCGGCACTGTATAACCATGATGTGCCGGGAAACCCTATACTATAACACTTCTATTTCAGTTAAATCTACACGCACCTCTCTCTCTCTCTCTCTCTCTCTCTCTCTTAATTTTTAGAGTGCCATTACAGAAACTTTCACTACTTGTCTGTTTCGAATCCACATTTACACCTCACCAGTCATCAGTGTTTTAACAACCATTTAGATACTAATTTATGTGCCACTGTTTGTTATGAAATCGTATATCGTTCGAAATTATTCCGTCTCTATATTTGGGTGACCTCCATTAACGTATATTGTTTTTTAGTTCAACAACGGTTCTCAGTAGACCATGGTCGTAAATGTGAGTGGAGAAAATCGAAACCCGAAGCAAATCACCATTTGACCAGAAATGAATTTGGGACTGTGCATAGATCTGGGAAGCAAGTGCATTACTGTTGTACCTTCGGAAAATCGCCTTCATAAATCTGTGTATCAGATAACATTGAAATTTTCACATAACAAACGGCAAAAGTTTTAGGGCTTTATTAATTATTTTTTTGTTGTTGTTGTTGTCTTTTGTTGTTTTTGTATTTGGGGGAATGTTTAACTTTTCGCTGTTTTTATGGACGAAACGATAGTTTAGATGCTCGTATTTCGTTTCTAAAAAAGTTCAACTGCTTTGTACCGTTGTGTCCAAAGTAGGCTGTTTATACAAATAATCCACAAAACATCTATCACGAATGAAACGAAATTTTTAATGCCAATTGATTGCAACACAGCATTTTCCTGTAATATTAACAAACTTCCTCAAAAATGACATCATTTATTGCACAAATACAGGAGTCCAGTATATAAAAAAGGAGATCAAGCATTGTCATTTTCGAAAAATCTGCAAGAGTAGCCCTTCTGGAACGCGGAAGCTCAGTTGATAGAGCGTATGGCTCGTACTTTAAGGGTGGTGGATTTTATACCTGCCCAGGCCAGCACAGATCGGCCGCATCAACGCCTTGGGAAAGCACTTAACTCGTTTTTCTTGGGCACGATACAGCGAACAGTAAGCTTAAAGTGCCGTTTAAAAAGTTGTAAATTTTGGATATGAGAACGACCAATGGATATGTAAGATACATAACAAGTCTGCATAAAAGGGAGATAAGCCATCAGAGTTAATGCTTCTTCTACAGGTAATTGAGATTTCGCATTCAGTCGTACACAAGAACACCTACCCTACATGTGTCACACATTCGCTAAATTACGATATTTGTAGTTACGACTAAAAATTAAAATAAAAAAAACGATTTGCATTAGGACACTGCAGCTTCCTCAGACTGTTCCATATGTATCATTGGATTGCATATATGTATGGACCGTACAAACCATATGTGTAGCTTAATGAGTTATCTGCTTGGATATTGTCGACCATTAGGCAATACAAAATAAACTTAAAATACAACGTAATAAACATAGATATAAGGTACAAATGAAATGAAACACAGCATTCGTTGGAAGAATACACTACCCACCCCATTCCACATTACGCATCTCTTTCTCTTAAAATTGACGTCCATATATTGACAGTATCGGTTGTGGTAATTATGCCAATCGTTTTAGACGAAATATTAATCATACTTACCGCCATTAATGTTAAAATATTGGACCTATATTCTTCTTACCTATTGTTACCACTACAAGTAAAGTGTTTCGCCTGTTTAACGTTTAAACATTCATTATGTACTATTTAAAAAATAATTTAATTAGATCAACGCAATATTTAGTAAGTTAGGTAATTGTCAGTTGTATACATTTTGCCTTTTTGGACTAATATATTAAATTAACACCATTAATTGTAATTAAAATTTCGCCCCGTAATTGTTTTGAATTAATATTTGTTTTATAATATAACACTATAAATATGATCCACCAATACAAGCGTCAAAAAATATATTGGTGTAAATTACTATGTTACATATATATTTGTAGTGCAGTCAGACTTATTGGTATTACAGACATATATATATTTGTAGTGCAGTCAGACTTGTTGGTGGAGCCCCGAGTGTCCGAGTGGTCTAAAGCCATATTACCTCTGTCTGCATGGGTTCGAGTCTCAAATTCAGCCAATGTGGGTATGTGAGAAAGCTTGCCAGTAGTTCTCGTGGGTCGGTGGTTTTTTCCGAGGTTTTCCCGGGTTCTTCCTCCACATTAATACTGGCCGCCATGTATAGCCTATCGTGTGCTGAAAAATGGCGTTAAACTCTACAACAACAAGACTTGTTGGTATTATGGACACACACACACACACACACACACACACACACACACACATATATATATATATATATATATATATATATATATATATATATATATATATATATATATATATATATATATATATATATATATATATTTGTAGTGCAGTCAGACTTTGGTACAGGAAGTTAGATATGATTGTTAGGATTTTACATGTAGATGAATAACATGCAGGCAAAACGTCATTATTTTTTATTCTGTACAACTTGTAATGTTTGTTCTACAGGTAACGCACAATATTACAAACTGACAGCTTGTGGTTCAACGACTTAACCTTGTCAGAGGTGAAAAATCCTTTCTTTTTTTTTTCTTCTTCTTAATTAGATAAATCTTTAAAGTTGTCAAATGGCACATCAAGCCATGCAAAATTAACAGTGTACACGATTTTCGATCAACGACTAATGAGATAGCAATATATTTCCTGCTTTATAGATCTACAGACATGTGCCCATAAACAGTGACGTATATGTACACGTGAAACAGTGGCATAAAACAATGAAACTCATAAACGTGCAAAAAATTAACAGTTAAATATATTGAAAATGATTCGAAAAAATAAATAAATCCAAAGTAATGTTCCAATAATTGATGAATGAGTGCCGAAAAAATCTAGACAAATTAGACTCCTTCATTATGCCTTTGAGCTAGAAACTGACTAAAAACCGACCAATTTAAAAAAAAATAAAAACCAATCATTACGAAGAAACTTCAAGAATCGTTAAACTGAAATATCTATCAGCAAACAGTTTACAGAGGTAATAACCAAGGTCTGTGTTACCTTTTCAATGAACTTATTGTGTCTTTTCTGATGACTGCGCTTCGATAACTTTAAATGCGGTGAATTGAACTTGTATAAATCCCAAATTGTTCTAAATGTCATTCATGCAATCAAGCTAAAATATCAGACTAGAATATTTAGAAAGCGGAAAACAGTTGGTTCGTAATAATTACCAAACCGCATTCGTGTTCTATTCACTCTTTCTTGTATTACTGTTTAGTCGAACCTAAACACGTGACATAAAAATTTCAAAATAATAAAAAAAATTGTCAGATATTTCTTTTCTTTACTTTTCGTCATTTGTTATGGACAAAACGGTTGTACTTTCGTATTTCGTTTCGTAACAAGCTAAAATATCAGACTAGAAAAGAGGGGGTTCTTAATAATTACCAAACCGCATTCGTGTTCTATTCAGAGCTGTGGAAAGAGCTCGTTTGATATGGCTTGTGAATAGGTCTCAATCTCAGGGCCTCCCCATATCCCTGTGCTAAATCAAACTCGTTTTTTTCCGCCAACTCAGAACAAAAAACACAGTTGTTGTTTTGTGTATCGATTTTACGTCAAATCAGTCCACAAGAGATGAAATGGAAATATTCGTATAGGTACAGACTGTATGGAAGTATTTGAGGATGCTTTGAGTAAAAATGGAATACTATTAGTAGAGAGCTCATTATTGCCTGATTTGAATCAGATGCATTAGATCGTTATTTAAATCATTCTAAACATCATCACAAAAATAATCGAAATGATTTGTGTAACATACGACCATAAACTACACATTTATAACACTAACACTGCCCTTTCACCTATGGAACATGAAGAATTTATCTCTTCTTTTATTCCCAATATAATCATATTCTATGGCCTGATAAATTTCATTAAAATGAATTAAATCTGATACAAATAAAGATAACCCGATTAAAATTTAAAGCATCCGATTTTGTACTTTAAAATACCATTATGTTTCTTCAACCCTGATAGAGCTTCATTTCTACGATATTTTATTTATGGGACCTTAAAAGCGTCGACTGTTTGAGAAAGGTGGTTCCCTAACAGAGGTGACCTTCACTGAGGGTTTGACTTTACACAGTAAGGTCTGAAGCCGTGCTGGTGTTGGTAGTGGAAATTAACTTCAAACGTTGGCCCATCTTTCCGTTAAAGTATTTCGGAAGGAGAATTGTGTATAAAAAAAAATTCCATCCTTCTCATATGACATGTCCAACTTCAGCAACGACAATGCTCAGAAAGCAGTCCATATTTGTTGGGAAGGGGATCAGTGTAACTGTAATTACCTATAGTTTTGCCCCTGTCTAACATACATGTATTATTTATCTAGCCTGATTTGGCATACAAAATATCATACTGTACTTATTTTTAGTGCGCAATAATTTTCCATTCCCCTAATTAAAAGCCGCCCAACCGCCCCCCCCCCCCCGCGGTAACAATTGACTACTCCGCTATCATTCTTTCAGTCTCTTTGTTATCTTCTTTTTTCTTCATACATTTTCTGTCCCGAAATTATATAAGCAAGTGATATCTGTAACCTGAGATAATGTACATCTCAGTGAGTTTGACATGAATAATTAGATAAAAGCAGCAGAGAGGGTGAACAGACCATAAAATTCCGACAAAACAAATAAAACAAACAAATAAAATCATCTCGTAGAAAGGTTCAAATTTTTACAAATGAACTTTTCCTTGAGATGTTTTATTTCTGTAATGACCGATTGTACTAATAAAACCTCAGTTCGAAATAGTAGCTGAAAAAATAAAGTACTCTACGTGTTTATTTATTTTTGTTTATTTTTTTGACGACCAACGTTGGTAGGTACCCTCTCTGCTGCTATTAATTTACCACCATACCAAGTTTGATGAATATTTCTCAACTCGTTCTCGCTGTCGTTTTTCCTCATCTGTTTCATCTTCATCTGTTTCATCTTTATTTGTTCTATGTTTCAAGTAATATTCAAGTTCTGATGGTGGTTTTTCTATTTTTGGATTTATGTTCTTTCTGTGTTTATAATATATCATCAAACTTCTGTATCGATCTCCACCGCAATTTTTGCAAATCTGATACAATCCTCTAACGCCGTTGTTTTCAACACAACTTCGTGGACCAGCATGAAGGTTTTTCTTTATAAGATAATTATGTTTCTTGCAATATTCTCCACGGCATTTTTTATTACATTTGTTAGTGGTTCCTTGACGCAGCCACGCACAGTTGTTCATTATCTGTTTAATTTAATTTACACCTCTTCTGCTGATATTAATTAAATCATTATGTTATAATAAAATGATACATCCAGAATCTCATACTGCAAGAACAGCTCGAGAACGATTAGAAGCAATTAAAAAATTTCTTCCTGTCAGAGACTCATTCAGAAAAAATCTGCAAGCGCAGCAAGAAGCACAAGTTGAGTATGAAGAAGAAACTAAAAAACTATTTAAACCCGTCACTGCAGCTACTGAGAAAGTTACAACTGTCATCAAAGAAGATCTTCTTCCGGTATCAGAAAAAATAGCAAGAAGAACTAAACAGGCAAAGAAGATTTTACGAGACCTTCCAACTGACATAGCTGCAGCTCAACCTCCACCTGTTGGTGAGGAAATACTTGAAAGTATTGGAGAACTTCGTACTGAAGTCGCCGATGTGAGAAAAAAACTTGCATCTGAATCCAAATCAGCAGAAGAAAACTTAAAACTAATTGCAAGATTTAACGAAGGAGTTGTTGATATTATTAGAAATACTGAAAGAAAAAAATTACCTGAGATGATATTAAATAATATATCTGATAAATCTAATATTTTAAAACCCTTTCATGAAAAAACAAGTGATGATAATTTCATTAAATGGATATATCGCGTATATTACAACAAAAAACGAGCTAGAGGTCCAGAGTTCAAAAGACTTAATGAAGAAGTAAAAAGACTTTACAGAGAGAGACTGGAACAACCAGAACAAGGAGAGTTCTCCCAGTATCAGCTTCCTCCACCTCTGCAACAAATAGAACAACAGCAATCTTCTTCGCCGCAGCAAAGGTTGAAGTCGGAAATTAAAAGGGCTAAAGAGTCACTTAAAAAATCACCCTCCTTGAAGAAAATTCCTTCACCTTTACGTAAAATTTCTGCACCGGAAATAACATTTACACCGATAGATACACCACCTGGATTTCGAGGAAGTGACTCACCTGGCTCATCCCCGGTCACCACTGAAGTACTTACTTCGGTAATGCAACCACCAGTATTTAAAACACCTCAAGATGAACCTAAAACAGGATCTGGTTTATGTCCTGATAATATCATCAATGACGTGTCACGGTTAGAAGTTCTCATAGGAGGAAAACGAGCTGGAAATAATTCACCAGAAATAATTAATGAAGCAGCTGATATTTGTCGGCGACTATTTCAAGGTGGTATCATGGATATCGGCGTTTACCGAGAACTTATTGATGAACTTGTTGATGACTAGTTGTTAGATAAATGGTAAATAAAAATAAGATGATAATGCATAATAATCATCGCAAACCTGTACAGGTCAGAGCGGTAAACTCACGATTACCAATCTATAGAGCTACTTACGGAGATGGACTTGGTGATGTTATTCAGGGATTATTTACAAGGATAGCTCCAAAAGTAGCACCTGTAGCAAAACAATTATCGATGAAGGCTATTGATATTGTTCGTGATAAAGCTCCTGGTGCAATTGTCAATGTTGCTGGTAAGGCGTTCTCGGCGATCAAAGAAAGACTAGCACGATTATTGCGACGAAAACAACAACCACCAGTGAAACTGGCAAGTACTGAAGTGATGCCTGCAGATGTCAGTAAAATAATAAATCAAGCTGCAAATCAAAAACTAGCAGCGTTAGCAGATCAAGGATTCGGTGAATCTGGAAATAATATCTCAAGTTTGATATCCGGAAGTGGAACTTCCCGAGGTGGAATTTCCCGAACGCGGTAATCAACGTGTTAGACGAAAAATAATTATAATAAAATGTTCAAGCGCGTATCCGACACAGCATTTGACATGGAAGCACCCGTCCTTAAGGATGAATCGGTACGTGATTATCAATTTTATTCCTATGACGCAAAACAACCAGATCAACGTGGAAGAATTGAACTACAAGTTCATGACACAAGTAGATACTTTTTACCCGCTGATGCCTTTCTTGAGGTAGAAGGTACAATTGTGAAAACGGATGATACTAATTACTTAAATCCAGTAAAAATTGGTTTTGTCAACAACGGGATCATGGCATTATTTAGTGGCGCCACATATATGATTGATGGAAAAAATATTGAATCAATTCAGAATGATGTCGACGTTGCTACAACAATAATAGGATTAGCAAGATATTCTGATGATTATACAAGATCAGCAGGTCCCACAATGATGTTTGTGAAAGATAACTCCAATAACCCTGAAAGCGATCTGTATAATATAAGACGACCAAGAAATTTTGCCAATAACGCTGATGCTGACGTGTGGCCAGTGGTTCATGGTTCTAGCGAAAATTTCAACTTGGGATTTGCAGCACGTAGAAATATGTTGCTAGAAGGCAATAGAGGTTTTTCATGTACAATTCCACTATCGCATATTTTTGGATTTTGCAGGAATGTTAAAAAGGTTATTTTTGGAGCTAGACACACGGTTGTTCTTGTAAGAAAGAACGATGATAATGATGCTCTGTGGAGACCCGCTGGTGATGCTGGTAAAGTAATATTATCGAAACTTTCACTGTGGATGCCGGTAATGACTCCAACGATCGCAGAAGAACAAAAACTGATTTCTTTCATGGATGCAGGTGGTAAATCCTTGTTGTCATGGTTAACAACAAGCACGGATAGCATGCAAACTAACGTTAACGGTCAGTTTACATGGCATATAGCATCACAACAGGGTGTTTCTGCACCACGACATATTTTTATTGCTTTTCAGGGAACTAATCGTTTAAACTCACAAACTCACTCTCATATGATATTTGACCAACTAGGTCTCACAAATATTTCCTTACGGATAAACGGACAACAGGAACCAACAGAGAATGTACAACTAAATTATGCACAAAATCATATAGGACGTGCATATCATCGTTTGATGTCATTTATGGGACGTGATCAAAATGTTGATACTGGGTTGCAAATATCACAACTAGATTTTAAAAACTTGTACCCGATTTATTATTTTTCATTAGAACATCTTGATCTATCAAAACAATCTGTCGTTGATATACATCTCAAAGCAACATTAAATACCGGTGGTGTTGATTACAGAGCGATCGCGGTCATACTTAGCGACAAAGCCATGTTACTTGAAGGTGGTAGTGGTCGAATGAGAGTTGTTGATGCACCAGTGGAAAATCTTTAATTATTCAGAAAAAATATTATTTATATAAAAAATGTCGTATAGTCATGTTAATGTTACTCTGACTCCCGGTCAGGTAAAAAAGCTTCAATCAAAAACCGCCAACAAATGCGGAACTAAAATATCACTAAAACGAGATCAGATTAGTGGTGGTCCAAACAAATTATCGTTGACAAATAATCAGATTAAACATTTCAATAAAGCTCTGGAATTAAAAACTGGAGTTCAATTTCATGTCTCCCCGAGCGCCATCAAAGACATGGTTAAAACGGGTGGTATATTTCCACTTCTCGCGGCCATTCCGGCATTAATAGCTGCAGCTGCTCCAGCCGTAGCAAAAGCAGCCGCGTTAGGTGCTGTTGGAACAGCTGCTGGAATGGCACTAAAGAAAGCAACAGGGCAAGGATACAAAAAAAAGGGACGCGGCTTAAGATTACCAGGATCTCGTTGGGGGAGAGGCCTAAGGCTTCCAGGATCACTTCGTTAGACGTTCGAGCATCAAATTTTGATTTACTTAATGCTGCTAAAAAATTAAAAATAAAAGCCTTTAGAGGTGTTTTTATGCGAGATCAATTACCGAAACAACCAAACAAACTCGAAACAGGTATTATTAATCTTGACGAACGTTCCGGACCCGGTACTCATTGGGTATCATACGCGGTTGATCCACGTGGAATCATTTATTTTGATTCGTACAGGTTAGCTCCACCTGTTGAATTTATCAAGTATGTCGCACCACTTCACGCAACAACCAGAGTTTGGTATTCAACGCTACCCACACAAACAATGACAGATCCGCCAATATGCGGCCGTGAAGTAATTAATGTACTCGACGCTATATCAAAATCATCCAGGCCGCCACATAAAGTCGTGCACGATTATACAAGCAACCGATATGTTGCGCGTAAAGCGTTTTAAACAGATCTTAGATCCGAAGGATCTTATATAATGGTTGACATCTACGAAAGAAGATCTTCACGCGTTAAGAAAAAACCCGGCGACGTTGATCTGTCAAAGTATGCGACTAAGGATGACCTCGCTGATATTATGAACCTGGCTGGAATTGACCCAGATGAAGTTGTTATTTTTCAAGATCGATATGGTAAACTAAAAACCAGCAATATCAAATGGAATGATATAGTCCGGCGAGTACTCAGTGCAGTTACGGATAATATTCCCGTGTTTACTGATAGCGGCAAAATCAGAGATTCAAGTGTATCATTAGCAACAATTAGAAATGAAATTGCAAGAAGTGTTGCTAATCGTATGAAAAACACCGGTGACACAATGACGGGTGAACTCAGCATGAACGGAAATAAAATAGTAGTTTTAAGAGATCCAACATCTGACGAAGACGCAGCAACAAAAAAATACGTCGACACCGTAGACGGTAAATTATCCACGTTACGAGCCGAATATGATGTTCACGCAGGCGCTTTTGGAAGATTTCGAAGAAATTTTCAAAAAACCGATGATTCCATAGATAAATTCTTCGGTACTCCACACGCCATTGACATGAAACTCGTTGATATCAAAACTAACCTAGACACGATCAAACGAACACAGCAAGACATCGTAGCGGGAATTCCTGAGATTATCAATAAAACCAATTTGATTAAAATTCCAGCTGGAATAACTCCCGGGCATATCACAAACATCGTATGCACGGTATCATCGGGATTTGCAACATGGTCGCAGCAAAATAATACTATCAAATATACCGCAACAGTCACTGGCGTGTACAGGCTGTCTGTGTTTAGTGCTGCAAAATTTGAAATATTTACAACGTTTCCATGGCGTCATTCCACCGACAGGTTTTCCGGGGTTGTATCTGTTATATTAAATAGCGGAACCGAAGAAATATTTATTCTGGAAGCAGCTGATAAGAAATTAACCGCAACATCCTTCTGGTGGTGTTTGGAATTTGTAGCTGAAACACCTCAATTGGTTACTGCATAAAAATATATATGGACGGTGCACAATACAGGTACAATCAAGCGAGTGAATGGCAGGCTGCGCTAAAAGATCAAGTTGATCAATATACAGTAAAAGTAAAAAAATATCGACGACGATTGGTTATCGTTGATGTGATTGTTTATTCAGTATCCGCTGTTGTTGCTGGAACCGGTGTAATATTATCAGCGTTGACAACGATGGCACCAGTAGCTGTAACTATTTGTATTTCAGCAGCAACAACTATTGCAGGTGTGCTTAATATCATCACAAAAAAATATGTACTTGCACGAACGAAAAATTATCCGATTACACAATAAAATTACATACAGCGACGGTAGCATACTCGAAATTATCCTCGTTGTTATCAGCGAGTCTCAGTGATGGAATTATATCTGATTTCGAATTTTCAATGATAACCAAAATATACGACGAAGGTATCGGTATTAAAGATACAAGTATCAATAATGACAGAATTACTCCAGCAGATTGTGACCAACACAACTCCGCCAAAGATAACGATGATCTCGGTAAGATCAATTAATCCTGAATTTAGTGTTAATTTTCCTACTGCAATTCCAGTAAAAGAAATAGCACTAGCACAATTACGAGTATATTACAGCTGGCCAAATATCAGATCAAAATCATTTAATGGTACACCAGCAAATAATTCGCTTGTATTTGCTAACAACAACAAACCCGATGGAACACCTGACTGGGTTATTGTTGGAATACCAACTGGCAGTTACGAGATTGAAGAGATCAATGAGGAATTTCAACGTAGAATAAAATCAATAACGGGAAAAGAAGCAAAAATATCAATTAATGTTCATGAACCGACCCTGTCCTCGACGGTTGAAATACATTCTCCCGATTACGTCGTTGATATTTATCAATCTTCAATCAGATCCGTACTAGGTTGGCCTGAAATTCCCCCGGTGTATGAAGGACTACCAGAACCAACTCGGGATGATTTTACATCATCGAAAAGTTTTCATCATAATATTAAAATGAATTATACAAGTTTCTGGTGGAATATAGAAAAACGTGTATGGGATAAACGGGATCAATTTCATGTCAATAATATTGGTGAGTATTATTGGCTCTTACACAACGTTGATGGTGGTAATTCATTTTACGATATAAATATCAATAATGTCATTAATATCATAAATTCAGATCACGAAGAACAACTGGTTAATTTACGTGATAGTTTTCATGAATATTTGTCTGATTTGACATCTACGCGTGAAGAAATTATTAAACGAGTGGAAATTTTAAATCATATAGCTGATACTATTGAATATTTTCATAATAGAATCATAAACCTGGTTTTTGAATCATCTGGCGATTATAGAAGATTTTGACATTGTAACGTTTAAATTTCCTGATTATAATCCGGATAAATTAAGAAAATCTGTCAATGATGTCATTGATGAGTTTTTTCCTAAAATACTCGATGCATGGAGAAAACTAGCACCATATCCAACCGTTCTTAGATATGATAATGATCCACATGGCGGCGGAAGACACGTATCTCCGGGAATCGTTAATATAACACCGACGGTCGCGGTCAATCTGGTTTGTGACGTAATCGATGGCAGCTATCAAATAGATCTCGGAAGATCAAATCAGGCTCAACAAGGATACATCCTGTACACGTTCACACCACAAGTTCCCCCTGGAAGTTTAATCGTGCAAGAACCAACTAATCCTGTGTATTTGCGGTGTCACAATAATATGTTAACACGAATAAATTTTAAGCTCACAGACCACCTTAATCGCTTAATTGACATACGTGGAGAAGAACTTGTGATAAATCTGTATGTGAAATCGTAGATCTTTATGTAATGGAGGGTTTTTACACACGAGGATTTCTTAACAGTTAGAAGAACATTTTTAACAGAGATCAGACTTAAATTCGATCAACTTAACAAAAATAAATAAAAAAATATTTTATTATTACTGGCACAAATTTGTGTTTGGTACCAATTAATCGGCCTTGCAAAAAAAAATATTTTTTTTCTGAAAATTTGATCATTTTACACTACACGTGGTCAGCGTTGACAGGGACCCCAGTTACCAAAACTTTCATTTTCATTATCACCAGTAACGAAGTTACCCTGGATCGTTTCACCAGTAACGAAGTTACCCTGGATCGTTTCACCAGTAACGAAGTTACCCTGGATCGTTTCACCAGTAACGAAGTTACTCTGGATCGTTTCACCAGTAACGAAGTTACTTTCTGACATAATTTTTCTTAATTGTCTTATACGAGTACTAATCGTTTTCTTTGCCTCATACTCGTGGGATAATAACGATTTAATTCTTTCTACGGCGGCAGAGAGAGGAACGAACTCCTTCACATGATCATCTTCTACGGTAGCTAGCGACTGAAACATTGCCGCCTGAATCCGTTTCATGAGCTTGTATTCAGATGATAGTGTGTGTGTTCCCTGGTTTTTACGTTCTTGTAAAATCTCAAAGTCAGAAACTATTTTTTCAGGATTAAGTTCATCAGATATATTAATTCCATCTTTTTTCAATTTTTTAATAGCAACAATTACATCATTGATATTTTCATGGTTCATTATATATTATATAAATCTTTAAAATAAAAAAAAAATATCCCTAGAACCCCTATCGAGTGTTTAGCGAGTTCGTCGGGATGTTTCAAGGACAGCACAACCAAGAACTCGTAGCTTGCTACCGCAATCTACCAAGTTCATTAGGCAAATATTCCCTCTACGAGAGCCCCTAACCCGCCAAACAACGGTCTAGAAGGCCCAAGAGGGAGGACGGCACAATCCTCATTAAACTCGTAGCTTGCCACCGCAATCTACCAAGTTTAGAGGATATACACATAACATATAACTTAACTAAGGACGGCACAATCCTCATTAAACTCGTAGCTTGCCACCGCAATCTACCAAGTTTAGAGGATATACACATAACATATAACTAAGGACGGCACAATCCTCATTAAACTCGTAGCTTGCCACCGCAATCTACCAAGTTTAGAGGATATACACATAACATATAACTAAGGAAATGGATATATACAATGAAATGGATATATACAATGAAATGGTTATATACAATGAATGAAGAGCCCCTATCGAGTGTATTAGCGAGCTCAGATTATGAATGAAGAGCCCCTATCGAGTGTATTAGCGAGCTCAGATTATGCATTGGACGGCACAAACATATAACTTAATTAAGGACAGTACAAACATATACGTTCAGCAAAATCCCACCCACAATAATTAATCCAGTGGGTGATACGAAAATATGTATCAACCACCAGTCAATATGATGGTTGAATTTTGC
The DNA here is from genome assembly GCA_028554795.2 of Sinohyriopsis cumingii. Classification (NCBI taxonomy): domain Eukaryota; kingdom Metazoa; phylum Mollusca; class Bivalvia; order Unionida; family Unionidae; genus Sinohyriopsis; species Sinohyriopsis cumingii. The sequence goes on along the minus strand of CM068828.1, from coordinate 107,919,829 downwards.
TGAGCGGGGGGTTTTGCGGTTCCCCCATTATTATAAAAATCGCAATTATGCGTACCACCGACAAATTGTCAGCCATGGGGATTCGATCCTGGACCGCGAGCGTCACAGTCCAATACCATACTGACTGAGCTATCAAACCTTGTTACGAACATATGTTTCGAAAGTTAATATATAGCCAAGGAACCAATATTTACACTAAAACAGCGGTTTCTGAATAATAACAGTTTCTGTATTTATAACAACAGTTTCTGAATATAAAACAGCGTTTGTCCTAAGCAGACTGCGAATCAATAATAACAGTGGCATGAACACACCTGCAGATCGATTTATACCATGACAACGGTTTCTGTTCTGTACCTTGCGGATCAATAACATTATCATGATTTCTCGTAATGTTGTATGATGGGAAATATTTAAAAACCATAAATAATACTTCTATGAGTAATTAATTACGATGTAATTAGTTAAACTGACTAATTACGATCATAAAAAATCAAAAATCTACGAAGAAAACTATATATTACAAAGTAATCTCCCTTTTATATAATCAAAAATTCAGTAGCATACAATCAGACAGTACTGGACCCCCTCAAATAATGATATAATTCAATGTGGTGATGATAATTATTGATACTGAAAGGTAATTTTCTGTTTATATTTTTTCGAGAATGTAGATCTGGTTATATTTTCTGCGACGTATTTTACCACACGCGAGTCAGTATCAAAATATTTAGCAGCTGAATACATTGAACGAAATATTTTTTCTCCAGTTTCTGTGTTTGTGGAAATTACCGCCCTCTTTCCGATTGTCTTACATCTTCCTGTATTACCACATGCAGAGTTCACGCTTCGTGTGACAACTCGAAGGTTGTGTAGGGAGTTATTTTGAGGATCCCCGTCAATATGATCAATAACAAGACCGTCTTTGATCACTCCGAAGAAACATTCGTAGATGAAACGATGACAATGATATCTTTTCTTTCCAACTGTAAATCTAAGATAGCCAGTATTAGAAACAACGCCAACTGGTCTCTTCAACTTGCAGTGTCTGATGATACCATTAATATTTGATTCATAGTTTGTTATGACAGGATGTGGGACAAATTTATTTTGCTCCATTATAATAATATTATTTGTTTAAATCATTGTTTGTCTGAAATCTTGATATATAATCCTCCACGGATTTTATAGCGTTTTCACCGTTATTATTTTTTTTGTCATAATATCTTTTAAGTTCCCTGAACCGTTTTCCACCGCACTTTCCACATAATTCTGTTTTTCCTCGCACTCCAATACCACACCGCAGACATGGTATTGGTCCTAGACTTCCTCGTATGTTTTGTAAGTGCATCCAACAAAATTCCTTTCTGCAGGATTTGTTGCATCGATTTACTGAGCCGATCATCAACCATCTGCATTGAGACATTGTATATATAATATTTTTTATTTTAAATATTTGTTTTAATTATATGAACGAGTTTGAGAGATTATCCCAAACTAGGCCTGTTAAATATAAATTCAACCTCGACAAATTATCTCCAGACTTGCCAGTGCGAGATTTGGTTGATCCGAAAAAAAGTTTGATCTCGAAAATTCACGACGCCAAGAAAGAATTTTACACGGATGGTGCATCTCATACATGGTCAACGTTCAAGATCATACGCAACACTGACAAAGTCAGTGTCGACTCTGTCACGGACGCCACAATGAACGACAAGCGAGCGGCAACTATCATTAACTACATCGCTGAATACGAGGGTAATCAAAAATATTTCTTCAGAGTAAAATTTATTGTATTAACAGAAACAGGTAGTTGGATTATCCGTGACAAATATGATCCTGTCCTTGGCAATAATAAAGCTGTCATATTAAGTAAAAATTCCAGACCGGGTCTACTGACGGGTATTGACAAACCGTATTATGAGCGAGCGTATCCTGTAACAGTGGTTATTTATGGAATCTATGAGATAAATAAAAAACCCAACGTTGATAAACTAGCGCCGATGAAATTTTCAAGGTTAAATTGTGTAGCCGAACGAGTAATAGAACACTTTACAAACGCGATGCGTGGAAATGGATTAACTGATTTAAGACGTGAAAAAATAAACTGGTGGGCTGATTCAGTTAAGGATACCGGTGCTACAATAAAAGATGTTGCTGAGTTAGGAAAAATATTAAAATTTCCAATAACCGTAGCGACAATAACGGGAGAAGTACTGTACCAATCGAAATATAAATCGAAAGGAGCTCCAATAAATATTATTGATCACAACGCGCATGCATGGACTAACGCAGTAACAATATTTCCACGTGATCGAACTGTTAGATTTTACCCCACAGATAATTCTGGGGGAGGTATGTTTGATTTTATTAAAGAAATAAGTAAAACCGATCCTATATCGGTATGGTTATTTAAAAGTAATGAGGAAGGTGAATTTGATCAGTTTGTCAAACCAAACGGTGAAATATATCGCACAGAATCCCTCCATGACGAGATGAAAAATCTCGCGAAGTTTTTAGAGTGCAAGCACGCGGAAATACTGACAAATTACTAACTAATTGTTTTACCGTTCCATCTGTTGCGGCTCATTTCGCCAGAGAAAGAAATTCATGGAAACCAACACGATTTGATTTACTCGAGGACGTACGCGCAAGTTGCGTCGAATACGGACATGGCGGATTATGGAATACCAAATATAATTACAATGATGTTATTTCGGTTGATATGGTTGCATGTTATCCAGGAAGTTTTCTGGGATACGGAGATTGTTCTGTGTACTTTGAAAGATTTGGTCACCCAACAAACTAGATGACGCGAGTGGCAATTAATGGACCGTTACCTGATTTTGATCTGACTGGATTCGCCTGTATTGAATCATTCGAGTTTAACGAAAATCTTCACAAGATTTGTTATGTTTGGTTTGGTAGACATTTTTGTGAAAAACGTTGGGCACCTATAGTTTTGTTACGATATATGCTAGATTGTATGATACTGACATCGTTGGTGGTCAGTGAGGCAATTATATCATATCATGCACAGACCAAAGTTTGGTTGCCCATGTCAGATTCTGAAGTTATTAGCGAGTTTAAGGAAAAATGTCCTGATGTTTCTGAAGATGATATTCCTAATAAACTCAAAACCGCAAAAGATCTCGGTAGAAAAATTATAGGTAAATTTACTCAAGGTGGTGCATATGATTATAAAAGACATCACGCACGATTAATTTTAGATGATGCCGAGTACGATTTTATAATCGCTGATACAACAGCGAACAATATATTTGTAAATCGAGAAAGTGTTTATTTATCCGACGGAACAAAATTAGGTACGATCGTTAGCTACATAAATGACGTATCCCCACAATATACTCATCTAAGATCTTCCATGTTGGCTTATGTTTCTATAAATTTATTATCGATGATTAATAGATTTCCTGAGACCGCAGTCAGAGTCGCAACAGATTCGTTTTATATTTCGAGTAAATATTTAGAATCTGTTATGAAATTTACAAGTAATGATGAACGATGGGGTTCGTGGAGAATAAAAAAGGAACTATTACACAATTATGCAGAATCAGCAGATGTTCCAATGAGAGATTTTTATCGTAAGGGTAATAAAATATCAGAAATGTCGAAAGCACCATCGTTGAGTGATCCAATAACCAGATATAAGACAGTATATCTCAATGGACCTGGTGGATGCGGCAAAACAACTCGAACGATTAATGTTTTTAGAAATTCAGATATAATCGTGCTGACACCCACACATAGACTTGCACGTGAGATGAAACAGCGGCAAGTACAATCGTGTACGTATCATAGTTTCTTTCGGTGGCGCGGAGATACATGGACTCCTGAACGGATGGGAAAAAATATATACCTAAAATAATTATTTGGGATGAGATATGCACGGTCTCATTGGATACATTAAAAAAGTTTCTTGATTGGTTGTTGACGAAAAATACCGCTATAATAATGTGTGGCGATCATGGTCAACCGCCGCCTTTTGTTGGACCATCTCCACATGATTGGTTAAAAAATTTCGTTGATTATTACGAAGAAATAGATGATGATCATAGAGCTCTTGATGCAAATTTGAGGGAGTTTAAAAAATTAATCAGATTACAATCAAACAAAATTCAGTGTGAAATAATACGTGGAGTGATCTCAGAGACCTCAATGAGTGATTTTTTGAAATTATGGAGACCCACCGATTTGATCGTAGCAAGTAGAAAAATAATCAGAGACGCTTTACAACAACAGTTATTTCAACTACATAAAGAAAAATACTCAGAATTACCCGTACCGTTGTGTTATAGACCATCAGATACACGAAAACAGAATATTAATGTTGATATTCCAGGACAGACTGAAAAACAAAATCTCGTATTAAATGATATTGTCGCCGTTGATATCAGTGTGGTCAAAGATGCAATACACGCTGACAAATCTCCATGGGTGTTGGGATACGCTATGACAATCCACTCGTCTCAGGGATTAACTATTTCTGATACACGAGTCTGGATTGTAGACGATCGCATCGAGTGGTCAAATTTAGTTTATTTAGCGGTATCGAGGGTCAGAAATATATCTCAATTACGTAGAATCATAATTCCTGAAATCGTTGATAAATTTAACATCATCGATGATGATATAATAAGAAAAAAATTAATCGGATACAAACAATCTGATAAAAAAAATAAACGTGACTTTGATCTTGATGTTGAAGTTATTATTGAGTTAAAACAGCAGCAGAACAATCATTGCGCAAGTTGTAATTGTATAATGTTATGGCGATATTCGAGTAATGATTCAAGACAATTCACCGTAGATAGAAAAGATAATAGTCGCGGTCATATACGAGAAAATACCATGTTAACCTGTCTTGAGTGTAATCGACGTAGAGGCGCTAGCGCCTTGGGTGCTGGCACCCTTGGCGCTAGTGCTAGTTAAGTGATCGAAATCACTGAAGTGATTTTGGTGGTAGTTGTGTATCCGCTGAAATTATTTGTAGTTGTTCACGTGTAAATCCACGCTGAGGAGCGGCCGAATCTAATCTGTAGATTGCAGGTCTACCTGAGGATCTTGTGACGGTAGATATTTTGTGTGTGGTAACACTCCAAATAGGATCAGTCGCTCTCGCTTTACCACCTTCAAGTTCACCAGGCTCATATAAATATCTGACTGTGACATCACCTAATATTTTTTGTTTTTTAACATCTTTTCGTTGTGTTGGTATATTTTTTTTGTAATTGCATTAATGGGTTTCATGTTGGTTGTTCGTGTGATCTCATTATTTAATGCAGCTATCACGCTTGGTAATCTTGCAACCCATTCGCGAGATCTTTTATCCTGAATAAATTCCCTCGCGTATTGATATCCAAATAACCGCTCAGCAAGTGTTCGATTAAATCGCTCAACAATTGCTTGATCACGGTGAATTGCAGTATGACCTCGTCGTATTTTGGTATTATGTCGTTTCATCAGCGATGATACTGGACCAAGAAATTCCTTACCAGGATCAACCTGTAGTAGCTGTGGCCATCGCAGACCACCTCGTGGTCCGAGTCCTCGTTGATAAATTCGTTCAAACGCATCGGCTACTTCAGATGATGTTTTGCTGATAGCGGCTCTGCTTCTTTATATCTACTTGCAACATCAACTACGGTTAACGCGTATTTGTACGTTTTTCTACGCACAGTATCATGCGGTAAAAACAGAATATCAGCTTGATGAACTTCATTAGGAACACTGACATCGAAATACGCGTACTGAATTCGTTTAGGACGTGGTAGATAAATTTGCCATATTGCTTGTTTGGATAACCACGCTTTAGCAGTAGAATGTTTAACCGCTGCTGCATCAGCGAGTTTACCAATTGCTGCTTTGCCTCTCCAGTATCCTCTTGGTGAATAATAAATTAATTCCATTATTAATTACCAGCCCCAAGCGCTAATTTACCTTTCATTGCGGATCTTACTAACCAAATAGCTAATGATTCTCTAATATTTTTATTTTTTATAGAATTTAATGCATGAATTAATTTCACATCTGCAATATGCCTATGTTGTAGATTTTGACTTTTATAAGCTACATCATGAGCATGACAAGCTCGATCAATAGCGTTTATTGGTTCCTCGCCTGGTTTTGGTTGATCTTGATTATCGAGCCTGATATCAAGTCTGGTACCAGGACCGCAATAATTATATCCCGGTAGATGTTTTTCTCCACTGTATTTAGCCCATGGAGCACCTGGAAACTTTGACATCAAATTAGCAATATCACCACCGCGCTTATTAGGTAAAAACGAAAATTTCTTTCTACCGCATATAGAACATTTTCCACCGTACGCTATTTTTTTATTTTTTGTTGTAACCGTAGCTAAATCAGTAGTTGGAGTTTTAACTTTACAGCGTAAGCAATATAAATTCATGTTATAAAATATATGGATATAATTGATTTCTCAGCAACAAGAAAACGAGAGCCAGTTAAGCATCATCCTGCGCTACCGAACTCCATCAGAATGATTATCATAGGACCATCTGGATCGGGTAAGACGCAATTATTACTTAATCTGATAATGAGATGGTTGAAATGGGATAAATTGTATTTAGTAGCACCATCCGCTGATGATCAACGGTGTTATGATGTACTTAAAGATTTCAATGAAAACGCGCGATTACTGGATGAAGGTAATAATGTTATAGAGTTTATAACCGATATTGATGAAGCACCATCCGTAGATTCCATAGACGGATTTATTAATAATTTAGTTGTATACGACGATGTGATGCTAGATAAACAATCAAATCCAGCCAGAATATTTTCCCGAGGTAGACATAAAAATACAGACGTAATCTATGTTACTCAACGATATACACAAATTCCGAAGGTGATCAGAGACAACTGCAACATTTTAGTTGTGTTTAATGGCGTAGACACACACACACTTAGAAATATTCATCAAACTTGGTGTGGTGGTGACATGGATATAATTAAATTCAAAAATTTCTTCTCACGAGCGCAAGCTACTCCACATGGATTTATAACAATAAATCTACATGATCCAAGAACAAGATATCGTGTGGGTCTTGATAAAATATTTGGGTAACAGGGGTGATGATAAAATTAAATTAAATTAAACAGATAATGAACAACTGTGCGTGGCTGCGTCAAGGAACCACTAACAAATGTAATAAAAAATGCCGTGGAGAATATTGCAAGAAACATAATTATCTTATAAAGAAAAACCTTCATGCTGGTCCACGGAGTTGTGTTGAAAACAACGGCGTTAGAGGATTGTATCAGATTTGCAAAAATTGCGGTGGAGATCGATACAGAAGTTTGATGATATATTATAAACACAGAAAGAACATAAATCCAAAAATAGAAAAACCACCATCAGAACTTGAATATTACTTGAAACATAGAACAAATAAAGATGAAACAGATGAAGATGAAACAGATGAGGAAAAACGACAGCGAGAACGAGTTGAGAAATATTCATCAAACTTGGTATGGTGGTAAATTAATAGCAGCAGAGAGGGTACCTACCAACGTTGGTCGTCAAAAAAATAAACAAAAATAAATAAACACGTAGAGTACTTTATTTTTTCAGCTACTATTTCGAACTGAGGTTTTATTAGTACAATCGGTCATTACAGAAATAAAACATCTCAAGGAAAAGTTCATTTGTAAAAATTTGAACCTTTCTACGAGATGATTTTATTTGTTTGTTTTATTTGTTTTGTCGGAATTTTATGGTCTGTTCACCCTCTCTGCTGCTATAAATCTTATCAGCTACATGCCCTGGAATACAAAGCTAAATCATATCAGTTACACAATCAAGACCTATGACAACCATCCTTACATCTCTGTCGTGTAGTTTCGTGTATTTAGCATAAATGTCATTTATATGTCTGGTATGAACATTAGTGTTTTAACTAGATTTTAGTCAAATTTTGAAAAGAAAATTATTATAAAAAAGAAAGTCATATTCATTTGTGTTTTTTATATTACTACCTCAATACACCTTTATTAAAATGTGGTACATGGTATGTATGTATGTATGCATGTATGTATGTATGTATGTATGTATGTATGTATTTGTGTGTGTGTGTGTGTGTGTGTGTGTGTGTGTGTGTGTGTGTAGACAGACAGACATGTAGATAAGCATGACTGACAATTAACATGCTATCAACTTTATTTTTGTCTCCTCTATGATCTCAGATGATGAATCTTATTGCAAATGTATGGTCCTTTGTTTAACGAAATCTACAAGACAATAGAGTGGAGACATGAATTTAATGGAAGTATGGTGGTGAAACCTATGGCCCACACTGCAACGTACCGGTCCACATATAGATCCCTACCGCCATCTATCGGTTCAAGTGCAGACCTGTACGGCCACATAGGCTGACTGGGACGCAACCATTGTAAATCACGTGCATTTTGAGACGCCTTAACACAGGACAGAAAAGTCGAGCCACCAAAAAAGAAGCACGTTACAAAAATCTCAAATTAACAATTTTCATCTAAAATCGAGTATACTATACAAATACTTGGTTTTATGCGAAACTTCGTTGTTTTGTTTAATAGCTTTTAATGGTTGCGTATGTTTTTCGCGGCTGAACTTAATGGTCTTAATGGTATTGTACCCCATTCCCAGTCAAATCATAAACCAAATCATACTCAAATGTAGACGAATTGGTTATTTATTTATTACTGGCATATAAAATACCAGAAACACCGTCTTAGCCCTCAAACTATTTTCATTTCGCTATTGCTAATCCAACGAGATTTCAAGTGCACCGTAAGAACATCGGGTGGATTTGTTGACGGAATCAGCGAACTTTTGCATGAATCACAGTTTGTATGCTACACCGCTCCTACATTTCATCCATGGGCACCCGCAGCATATGTCATGCAAATATAAACACAAATTCCGACAAGTTTAATCATGCAAATGAAGCTGAAAATATGTCCCAAGATTCTGTCCAAAACGCTTAGTAAATATTAGCTTTAGTTTCAGACTGCTTACACACGGAACTAGGCAACTAACTCTCGCGCCCGTGACTGACGGCCACCCCACCCCACCCGCAAAAAAAAATCTTGCGGGCGCCCATGGTTTCATCATTAACATAAAAATAAAATTGTCATGTAAAAGAGAGAGGGAATAAGAGGAAGATAAGTGGATAGGCCTAAACATTTAACTATAAGTGTCAAAACCTTAAGTATAACTAGGGTCTTGGACAGAGGGAAACTTCTCATTGATCTTAATGATTCACCGACCACTGAGAACATCATTTACATGTAAACTGGGAACATATGGTATCTGACTGCTCTTTGGAGTTTCCAATCCCTGTGCGATATACTTACTGTACATGGAGCAAGTCATGGTCACGATGGTCAAGATTGCTGCAAGTAAACAAATACTCGACAGATAAAGTAGAACGTAATCGTGTTATACATGTACAAGTTTAACTATTGACTGCAAGGGTTCATGGGCAAATACATTTCACACAATCAAGACGAGCTTTAAAATAAAATTATCACACACACACATACACGCACTCACGCACAAACACACGCACATATCCAGTGGGTTGGGTTAGGCTTTTATTGGCGAAGGAGTCCCAAGACGATCGAGAGAAACCAAGTTGCAGATTTCCCCAGAAACTCCAAAGTTACAAAACTGTTGTCGGGTTCTCCAGAAGTTTGAAAGGAAAGCAACTTGGTCACACCAAGCAGTATAACGCTATAATACTGTTTTGATGCATGCTTGTTTTTCTCTCTTAATAACAGATGCTAGCTCTTTTTGTGTCATTTATTTATTTATTTATTCTTCTCTTTTATTGAGTAGACTTGTTTAGTATTCTGGATGGCTTGTTTCTCTATGAAACGGGGAAACTAAATAAGGCAAATAGTAATATTTGTTGTGAGGTTCCTCCACTGTGTGATTGTCAAGAAGAAAAAGAAAAAAAAATGAATTTATATAATAAATGTCTGTAACATGAATCTGACGAATGAAGGTGGGTCTATCTGTTTGGTCATCCTGATCGGTTTCCTTATTAAAGTTGTAGGGGAATATCCATGGGATTATGTACTACTGTGTACCGCATGACTAATCTAGAATCTGTCTTGAACGGATTGCAAACTTTAACGCTAAAAGTACGCTACAAATGATAATTTTTAATATTGACATGCATTTCAAAGCTGATTCATATTTACTCTGTCGTTTTTGTTATTCGTTTTGTTTTTAGAGCTTGCGATTGTCTGGTTCATTGTTGATGACACAGATATCCAGCGATAAAAGGGTCATGCAGACGTATCTAACTGTGCCATCAGTTTGTGTTCTTAAAGAAAATTATATTACCCTGATAAAGTGATTCTGGTATTTCTTCTTTTTAATAGGCTATTATAGTATTAATCAATAAAATGTGATAGGCTGAAATCAGTCCATACCGTCGATAGCCTTGTGTTGTCAATACACTCCGTTCTACATTGTCTCTGTGGACTGCTAACTTGAGTTAACAAAGATGTACCATGCCATCAAAAACGTCCTTTAAATAGGATATCAACAAGTCACACAATATATGAATACGATACTAGCATAAACAAAATGATATCACAGTACATGCCATACATATGTAATAGTTCTGGACCAAATATTAATACTATAAACAACAACAACACAAATCCAAATATTTATATGACTGTATCATCAACAGAAATGAATGCATACCAAATTACAGGCATCAGGCATTGTTCTCATAAAACTTCTGAACTTAATCACGTACTCAACTAAAAGTTGTGTTCCTCTAAAAAAATATTCAGAAAGTAACATTTAAGGTCAATCTCTAAGTTTCAATTAGCAAAGTAAAAAGGAAGATTTACTGCTGATTTTTTTTAATCGTAATTTGCCAATAACAAAAATAGCATATACGATTTCAGACGAGTTTTTACTCAAAGTTTAAGTGTTTCATGAAACTCTTTATTCCCTACTTAGATATTGCTACATGAAACATAAAACTCTTCAGGTAGTTCTTAATAGGTGACAAATATAAATGAAAACGTACTGAAAGGAAAGAAAGAAAATAAGCATATGATTGGAATTTAATTTTTACCCTCGAGTCCTTGCGAAAAGATAAAGCTACCGATTGAACTATGACGAGGGATAGTTAATATGAAACTTTTCAGGCTTAAATAATCCATAGTGTAGTAAGTTGATATCTCGCTAGGTACAGACAGGGCTGTGTTATTCAATAGATAGAGTAGGCACTGTGTCTAGGGCCTACGTACACCATGTTCCTGACAAGTGTATACGTGGGGCTTATGAACACTACATCACTGACAAGTGTATACCTGGTTTATGAACACCATGTTCCTGACAAGTGTATACCTAAAGCCTACGAACGCTACGTTACTGAAAAGTGTATACCTAAAGCCTACGAACACTACGCTACTGAAAAGTGTATACCTAAAGCCTACGAACACTACGTTACTGAAAAGTACATACCTGGCCTATGAACACCGTGTTACTGACAGGTGTGTACCTGTGTGCATAGGGCCTGCACGGACCTTAACCTGACCCTGGGTACAGATCATTTAATTGCTACAGGAATTAAAGACAGATTTGAAAAAAGAACTGAATTTTTCACGCAGTCATGAAGCTGGAAAATGGATTGCACACTACACGAACGGCCAAAACGGAGTCGATGGCATGTAATCAACTTTCAAGATTCATGAATTCATGCATCATGTAAAATAATGACTTCAATTCATATCATTACAAGAAAATAATCAATCTCAAGAAAGAAATCAAGTTTACCATTTGCTTAAAAAAGATTGTAAATGCACCAGAAAGACGCATGAATACGTATGTACATGCTTTTCTTTCCTTTTGCTGTCGACATTGTAATACACGGGTAACCGAATTACAAACTGGAAAGGAGAGGTCCGGTGAGGGTGTGAATTATGGAACACTGCCATTTTTTTTTTTAAATTTCCAAATTGTACACACATTAGCAACTCTAGTTTTACCTTTTGATTTGATTTTTTAAAATTTTCAAACAAAAGCATCAGTGTGCCAGAAATTCCGTCTTCATGATGGCATAGGTACTTGTAATCATCAACAATTAATTCATCAAATGGAAATATGTTTCCAGAAAATAGATTGTTAAAAATACTTTCATGTGCCTCATGGTAACGTAGTATGGTCTTTTCATTGTTTCATAAAGTGGATCAGCTATTTGTGTCATCTTGTTAGTTGGCTTTCTTGGTCTTGCTATTGTGTGAAATGGCTCGTTTACCTTTTCAATAATATACGGACTATTTTCTGGGTCTAACGCTAATTCATTTTTGACATTTTTGTTCATACATGTACTAGAATATGAATAAGGTGTATTGAGATCGTAATATAAGAAACACAAATAAATAATCTGGCTCGTTTAATATGATCAGGAAGGAATACTCATTTACTGGTTCATTTTGTAATAATATCTCATTAAAACATGTAGAGATTTCGTTCTGCATAATCTGGCGTCAATATTTTAACATAAACTGGCCCACCACCTACTGCCTCATTAGTTGTTTTAACATAAACTGACCCACCACCTACTGCCTCATTAGTTGTTTTAACATAAACTGACCCACCACCTACTGCCTCATTAGTTGTTTTAACGTAAAATGACCCACCACCTACTGCCTCATTTGTTGTTTTAACATAAACTGACCCACCACCTACTGCCTCATTAGTTGTTTCAACGTTTCTTTTATTCGTTTGTTTGTTTTATAGATGTTTTTCATTTTCGGTGACACTTTTTGTCCATTCGGAACAATATAACTTTTGTTTCAAGAATCTAATTAGGGATGGTATACGAAAGGAACTCTTGAATATGTAATACGTATCACTCAGCACACCAACATATTTGGCATGCTCTTCGAACGCTTTTTTATCTAGCTCGAGATTATTAAAGTGTTTTTGTTTTTGTCTTTTGTTTTGATGTCATGGATAATTTTGACCTAAGCTATCCCATTTGAACACCTTTGCAACAGAAAAAAAAATATTTATGTCTTGACATTGGTTGGTTGTTTGGTTTCTAACCGCACTTTAAACATATTATTGGATACGTCATTGCCTTTTTCGAGGGCGTACAAAGGCACCAAACCTGAGTTTTTATTACTATTTAAGATAATGATTCTTTATTTCATACTACATAGTCCATACATCTAAATTAAAATGTTGTTGTAGGGTTTAACACCATTTTTGGGGGCCCCGAGTGGCCGAGTGGTCTAAAGCGCTCACCGTTCCGGATCACTGCCATCTCACCTCTGTCTGCGTGGGTTCGAGTCCAAGGCTCGGCTAGCGTGGGTACATGGGAAAGCCTGCCAGTAGCTTCTCGTGGGTCGGTGGTTATTCCCTGGGTTTTCCATGGTTCTTCCTCCGCCAGTTATACTGGCCGCCATGTATAGCCTATCTTGTGCTGAAAAATGGCGTTAAACCCTAGAACAACAACAACAACAATAACACCATTTTTCAGCAAATGATAAGCTATGTATGGCGGCTAGTATTAATGGTGGAGGAAGAACCCGGAAATCGCTTTAGACCACTCGGCCACCAAATTAAAATATAGATATAAAGTTTATAAAAACATTGTAAACATGAAAGAACATAGATATCACACGTACAAGTATACAGATTTTTGAAAATTTAATCAACTATTACAATTTATTGATTTAATATTCGCAAGAAATTGCATTTTTTGTCAATCAAAATGAATTTATTGTTTGAGGTAATAAAACTATTATTATTTGTTTTCATTAGGTATCTCTTGAGATTATTGTCTTATCACACATTTTTGTATTCTTTGCTGAACTGTATTTTTCATAATCAATCTGAAACGAATATAATTTTGACCGTAAACAATAGTTTTCTAACTGGTATGCCGTTTAATTCATCCTCTGAAACTCTTGGTATGGTTTTGTTTAAGTATGTTATGTTGAATATGTTTTCTTTGGAGTATTCACTGAGATAGTAAAATTATTTTTTTATCTCGGGCCATTATGAAGGTGTTCCGGTTTAACATGGACACAGACTGTATCCAATATCAATCGTAAGCAATTTTTTCTTTCTTCAGACTTGTTTTTCCAATATATTGAAATAAAAATTATATCTTAAACGCTTTGATAGCCTCAGCAAAGTAGAACCACCATATATTTGTTTGTATCAATACTTGTTCCAATGGCAAATTACAAGATCTTTAGTGACATTTCGGAAGTTTATTTTTCTACCAGCATATTATAGTCTTTTTTTTTGTATCTTCAAAGTCTCCATCTAATTACAGGATACATTCTTGTCTATAAATATTAAAAAGTCCTTCCTTAAATCGTCATTGGTTTTTGTGTGTGCCTCAAACTTAGATTGATCTCGATGTGGATTTGTTGATCTGACAGAGCAGCTATATGAATCCCTTTCGGTTGTACACAATAATATGTGTAACGCTTTAATATATCTCATGGAGAATATATTGCTCTTTAGTTTGCAGTGACCTTCTGATCAAGGATTTGTTTTTGAAACTCAGATATGTCGTCCATGCTAGCACTGTCGGATTAAGGCTTCCCTGGTCCCTAAGTACTAAAATTATGAAGGTGCCCCGCCCCACAAAATGTGAAACTAAAAAAATATGTTTAAAACTAAAATGGTGTGAAAATACCAGTGTTTCCATCCTTCCAAGTCAAAACATACTCGTACATGCAGATCGAATTGGTCATATATAATTCATTCAGTTTTATCATCAACAATTAATTTGAATTTTTTGATGGTGCCACTGTTTGGCTAGTGTCTTGAGATACCTCTCCGGTGGCTTAGTGGTTAGAGCGTCCGTCTCGGATGCTGGTGGTCGTGGGTTTGATCCCCGTCCGAGTCTTACCAAAGACTTACAAAAATGGTACTAAGAGCTGCCTCGCTGGGCGTTCAGCATTAAGATGTTAGTGTTAGGACTGGTTGGCCTGGTGTCAGGATAATGTGACTGGGTGGGACATCAAGCTACATGTCTGCGGCATGATGCCCCATTGCTAGACATCGCTATAAACTGCCACATTGCAGACATCGTAGCGATATGACTGAAAAATTGTTAAAGCTACGTTAAAAATCCAAAATCACATCACATCACTAGTGCCTTGAACACGTGCCTAGTGTGCTTAATGGGTAATCCGGTACTGCATGCTAAATACAAGCTGTTTATTCAAGCGCAAGTGGGTGGGTGTAGTAGTCGTCTAACTCTTTAGGTATCTCCAGATCTAGTTTCTTTATCAGACATTTCAACAACTTCTACTCGTTTAATACGTAAGGTAGGTACCCTTCTAAGTTTTACAAGCATATATTGACAGGTATCCCACTGCACAGAGGTTGTATATATGAAATACAAGATGAAGGATTTTGGTTTAGACGTATCATTTTCCATCAACATTCGTAGAGTATTCGTTCTTGTTTATCATCGTAAGGGCGTAATCTGAGGCCATGATGTAATTAGATTTTTCTATACTTGTAGGTTAGGATAGCATACACTGAATATTCACAGTACAGAAAGGTCTAATCATTTTAGAGTGTTTATCCCGGTCCAATTTTCTTTTCGATTTTATCCCCCCCCCCCCCCCATGGGCTCGAAGATCTAGATTATGACCCCTGCGCCCTCGTGTCGTTTGACTTCGTATTCTGACGAGTCGACTTGTTGAGAGGATTTGCTGTGGATATCTAAACTGTATAACCATGATTGTACTGATGTGCCGGGAATCCCTTAAATGCTTAATATCTCTCTCCCTCACACACACACTGTTCTGAGTGCCATTAAAGAAGCTAAAACTTTTCTCACTCGCCCGCTTCGAGCCCACATTCACACATCACCAGCCATCTGTGTTTAACAACCATTTAGATATTCCTTTTTATGTCACTATTTGTTACGAAATCTGACATCATTTGAAAATTTTCCGTCTCTGTACTTTTAGTTCTGTTGTACAACAGTTCTCAGTATACCATGATTCGAAATGTGAATGGAGAAAATCGAAACCTGAAGTACACCAACTTTTGACAAGACTCGAATTTCAGACTGCACGCAGAAGTGAGAAGCAAGTGCATTGCCGTTTTACCATGGAAAGTCGCCGTCAAAAATCTACGTATCAGATGACTTTAAAATTTGTACATAACAAACGGTGATGGTATTTTTTCAAATAAAAAAATAAATTTTCAGATGTATTTCTTTTCTTTATTTTTCGACATTTGTTATGGACAAAGCGATTGTATTCTCGTATTTCGTATAGTAACAAGTTCAATTGCTATATACTTTTATGTCCAAAGTAGGTTGTTTATACGAACAGTCTACAAAACATTTATAACGAAGGAATGGAAACGTTTCAAGTTAAGATGACTGCAACACAAAAGTTTGATGTAATATTAATGAACATCCGCAAAATTGTTTTATTTCTGGCATAAATTCACACGTCCAATAAAAACTATCATGTTCGGAAAACAATCTGCTTGCGTAGCTGTTCTGGAACAGAGGTAGCTCAGTTGGTAGTGCGTCTGATTCGTACTCTAAGGGTCGTGGGTTTCATACCTGTGAATGCCAGATCAGTTCGTTGGGAAAGGCACTTAACTCCCATTTCTTTGATACGATACAGCGAATAATGCGTTAGAAGTCCCGTTCACAAAAGTTATAATTTGTGGACATGAAAACGAACAATGGTTATGTAAGATACGTAAAAAGTCGGCATACAAAGGAATAAGACATTGGAGTCTATGTCAAGATAATTTAGACTTAACATACACAGTTACATCCGCACCCTCATCTTCGATTGCCAAGGTTCTGATGTGATAAATATGATAACCCTATATACACAGAGATATCATATCGGAGCCTTGGCTGCCGAAGATGCCGCACCCTACGTGTCGAACATTCGCTAAACTAAGATACATGTGGTAACGGACAAAAAGTGCTAACCCATTCCACACATCCCCTTAAAATGGTCGTCCATATATTGAAATTATTGGTTTTGGTAATAATATCAATCGTTTTTGACGAAATATTGATATATACCACCATTATCTTAAAATACTAGGGGAAAAACTCTGTTCGACCTATAGTCCATCTTTCCCACTTCACAACTACAAGGGAAGTGTCTCGCCTGCATAAGTTTTACGCTCTGATAATGTTTTTTTCGCCCTGCAATTACAAAAATTAATTAAATTAAATTAACCCAATATTTAGCAAGACATGCTATTCTCAACATTATATAGTTTGCCATTTTGGACTAATCTCGCTCCGTAACTGTTTGATTCGAATTAATCTTAGTTTTATAATTACACGTTATATATATATATATATATATATATATATATATATATATATATATATATATATATATATATATATATATATATATATATATATATATATAGAGAGAGAGAGAGAGAGAGAGAGAGAGAGAGAGAGAGAGAGAGAGAGAGTTGTAAATTACTATGCCAGTCAGACTTCGTGGAGGTAAGGAAATATATATATTTTAGTGCAGTCAGACGTAGTTATAGAATGCTAGATATCGCCTGTTAGGATTTTACAGATTTTTGTCTGTCACATGCAAAGATTCGTCATTATTATAATTTTTACAACTTTTTTGTGTAGAGGTAACGCATGGTATTACAGATTGAAATGTGTCTAATGGCAAATCAGGAAAAGCAAAGTGAGCAGATTACACTATTTTCGATAAACGACTAATGAAACAGCAACGTATTCCCTGCTTTATTGAACTGTAGACTTGTCCCCGTGAAACCATGACGTACATGTACACATGAAATAATGACATAAAACACTAAGCCTCATAAACGTACAAAATTAGCAGTCAAATGTATTGAAATTGACTCGAGAAAATAAATTTTGCCAAATTAATACAGTGATAGTTATTAATCAACGCTGAAACAATTTAGAAAAACATACAGACTCCTTTAATACTCCTTTAAATTGTTGAATCGAAATGTCTTTGAGCACACATTTTACAGAGGGAACCACTAATATATGTGTTACTTTTTCACTGACATTGAACCATTCTGGGAGAAGTTCACCATGGGAAATCTCCAACAGTTTTGTTCAGTGAACGTTAAATTAGACTTAACATTGGGACTTGCAAAGAGACCCACTGAATAAGGAGACCAAGTTGAGTGTATAAACAAGAACACACCACCATGAATTATACCACAAAACCAGACTTCCTTTTAGCACATGAATTATACCACACAACCTTTCTTTTCAGCACCATGTATTAAACCACACCACCAAACCTCTGAGCATAATGAATTATATCACACAACTAGACCTTTTAGCATTATGAAATTCAAACGCTTTTATAAACTATTTGATATAGTGTACACAAAACGTGACGGAAGCTTGTAATCAAGAAAAGTATTTTAGACAACCAAAATATGTTAATACATACCATCAGGGCTGTATTACATGCCCGTTTAAGGTTACATGGTCGATCGGCTGTTAGATGTAAATGTTCAGGTCGTATTTCCGTATCACAGATGCATATATTAACTTGCATGTCTTCTCTGATAACTTTAAACAGTGAACTTGCATAAATCCCAATTCGTTTTGAATATCATTGATACTGTCACGCTAAAATATCAAGCTTGAATAACTCGAAAGCGCAAAAGAGGTGGTTCGTAATAATTACCAAACCACATTCGTTTTTTATTTCTTAGTTGGGAAAAGAACTTTCTTGAAGGTAATCAAGACACCTAAAATCCTGGAAATAGTGGACATCCGAATTATCAATAGGATCAAAACAGGAAAAACTTTACTCCGAAACAGCTTTGGGAAATATCTCAGAAAGGAACTGAACCAAAGTACTAGCTGTCCACATTGCCGTGCTGCAGAAACACTGGACCACGTATTCAACACCTGTCCCAGATACCATAATCAACGAGTCGGTTTCCAAGATTACCCAAAGAAATTTAATTCCCCTACAACATACCCTGAATTTTTGGATAAGGTACGCAACAAAAACATCGATACCACATACATGAACATAATAATGTACCTCAAACAAATTAACAAACATGGCAACATATAAATACACCCACAAGTAATTATAATAACAATTAATAGAAAGGCTAAAGCAGTAAGGTAAGACTGCTAGCTTGAGCGCACGCCCATGGTTGTTGTTGTTGTTGGGGGGGGGGGGGTCCGCATGTAGGTATGCAGCTAATACAATACTAACCATCATGGTCTGAGAGAAAAAACCCACATATATTACCATAACTATGTATATGTATACATATTATACAGGTGGCAAAGCCCCGCCATCAGGACCAGATACACACGACAACAAGAGTGGTAAGAAATAAATAAACACAAAAAATTCTTAGGCCCCAACCATCTTAA
Organism: Sinohyriopsis cumingii; assembly: GCA_028554795.2. Taxonomy (NCBI): domain Eukaryota; kingdom Metazoa; phylum Mollusca; class Bivalvia; order Unionida; family Unionidae; genus Sinohyriopsis; species Sinohyriopsis cumingii. The sequence continues at coordinate 107,900,396 of CM068828.1, read as the reverse complement.
GACTATGAGGTGACCTAAGCTCATTCATCAGGCCCCCCCAAAACCACACACACACACACACACACACACACACACACACAAGGCGGAACTAAATAAACAACAACAACACAATCCCCAATTATTAACACGACATGTAAATCCATCACTGATAATCAGACCAAACATACTTATTTATACAACAAAAAGGGCACAATATACCTTTCAAATTCAATATAGCTATTAAACAAAGAATCATGGCGATAAAAGACCAGTCGCAAACATCAAAATCTAAGGCTATGGAAGTCGAGTCGAAGCAGAACAGCAAACTCTAGCAAAACAGCAAAACACTACAACAGCACGAAGAAAGAAAGAGGGTATCACAGAATGAAGAAGGAGTAAAGAAGAAAACGGACATCGACTTTCAAATTGCCAATTTATATGACGTTCTTCCTTCGGCTATTGAAGACCTCTTTCGATAAAAGCTCTGTCCCCACAACCCTAACTCGATCCTTTGTTTACCACCATCAAAAGTGAAAAACGAAAGTAAATACAGCGTGACCCAAACATGTATCGGTGTCTGACACCCAGCTGATTGACAACATTTCGGAAAATCAAAAGTATACCTTGCACACCAAATTCCAACTTTAATTAACAGTAATGAATTTACACAACTCAGATGATTAGGAAAATTACACGAGTGGCTTACACACCATTGGAATAGATTTCTGTCCACTAGTACAACTGGATTTGACCTTGCGCGCTTTGCCGTTTCTGGGAGTACAGCTTTCCTGTGGAGTTTCGCGACCCGCGGGTCCCTTGCCTCCTTTCCTCGGCCGGACATGTTCATGAATTAAAAAGTGCGACATTCACACATAAAAGCGGGACTGTAGTGGCTCCATTCCTACAGTCCCGACCAATTGAAAATCTCGACCTTCGAGATTTAACCAGTCGCGAAAGCACTAGTTGCGTAGGCGACTTCAATCATTTAATTGATTGATTGATTGATTGATTGATTGATTGATTGATTGATTGATTGATTGATTGATTGATTGATTGATTGATACGGCGTATGAATAGGTCTCGGTCTCGGGCCCTGTGTTATATCCAACTCGTTCTTTCCGCCAGCTCTGAATAAAACACAGTGGTAGTTTTGTATATTCATTTTACGTTGAATCAGTCCGCAAGAGATACACTCGAAATGTTGTAAGGGCCCGACTGTTTGGAAGTATTTGAGGATGCGATGAGTAAGATTGCAAAGATAGTAGCATCGAGATTGCAAAGATAGTAGCATCGAGCTTCATGTCAATAACAATTTTTGTATACACCTTAATACGTCGGATGTTAAAGAAAGATGATTGCTCAGTGGAGGTGACATTCAATGTAGTTTTGACTGTACACAGTAAGGTCTGTAATTGTGCTGGTGTTGGTAGTTTAAATTCACTTCAAAACTCAGCCAGTTATCTTTCTTAGTAATTAAAAAAAAATGCCTGGAGAAGAAATGTGCATAAGGAAATGCCCATCCTACGTATGTGCCATATCGAACTACAGCAACGGCGCATGCTCAGAAATTGATAAATATTTACTGTGTCATTAATATTATACCAATAAGTTTATCTGAGACTCACACACATGCATTATATATCTAACCTGGTTTGGCATAAAAAAAAAATCATACCCTACTTATGTTTCGTATGCAGATGATTTTCCCTCCCACTTTTTAAAAGCCCCCCCCCCTCCAATAATCTGTACAAATTTACTACTCCATTGTCATTTTTTCAGTCTGTTGGATGTTCTTGTTCTTTTTCATTCATTTATTTTCTGTTCCAAAATCCTATGTGTTGTTTATGATTTATATCCGGGATGAGGTACATCTTAGATTTGTACACGAATACTTATATAAATATTATCAGTTACGTAACATGGAATACCACGATACATCCTATCAGATACGTAACATGGAATACCACGATAAATCCTATAAGTTACGTAACATGGAATACCACGATAAATCCTATTAAGTAACATGGAATACCACGATAAATCCTATAAGTTACGTAACATGGAATACCACGACAAAATCCTATTAGTTACGTAACATGGAATACCACGATAAATCCTATTAGTTACGTAACATGGAATACCATGATAAATCCTATCGGTTACGTAACATGGAGTACCATGATAAATCCTATCGGTTACGTAACATGGAATACCACGAGAAATCCTATCAGTTACGTAACTAGGATTAAATTTCTTTTTTTTTTCGTGTATTCTCGACAAGATTGACGTTTATATGTGTACTATGGTATCAGTTTTTTTAAAAACTAGTCACATTTTGAAAAGAAATTTTTATTCAAATAAATTCGTATTCGTTGGTATTTCTCATATATATAGCATGTGTCTGTCACTCTTCTCATATAGTCCTAAACTTCCAGAAAAGGTTCCGAAATACGCATTTCCTCACCATTGCCCGTGTATAGTCCATATGTAAGTTGCATGTGTATGTCCTTTTATAACAAAGCTAGACATAACAATATAGCGGGCTCATAAATTTAACCAAAGCAGGTTGATGAATCTATGGATGGGCTGATATGATAAAAGTCGCAAATTTACCCTACATACCGGCGCACAAACCGCCACGCACCAGTCTACATACAGGTCTCTGCTGTGACGTACCAACTCAAACACAGGCCCAAACAGCCGAATACTGGATCGCAACCATTTGTAACTAACGTATAGTCTGAAACGCCTACTAAAGAACCCCAAAATGCACAAGCATTATCAGTCTAAAATAAGCAAATTTCTCACAAAACTAAGTATAGTATAGTAATATGTGATTTCTTTTTTTTTAAAAAAAAATGGTTTTAATGCTTGTGTGTCATACATAGCCAGATCGTCAACTAAGTCATACCGGCAAGTGGCTATTTATTTAATACTGTCATAACAAAATACTATAAACGCCGTATATTAGACCGAGACTAATATACAGGGAGATGGGAAACTACCTACCTAACACACCAAATATTCCCATTTCCCTAGTGCTATGCAAACGAGATTCCAATTGCACTGTAAGAGCGTAGGGTGGATGTGTTGATGGAACCAACGAATTTATTCATGCTGCACAGTATGTAAGCCTCACTGCTCCTATATTTCATTATTAACATTAAGATAGGAGTGTGGGAGAATAGAAAAAAAGAAGACCCAAAAGTAAAGGAAGAGTAAAGAATATGGATAAAGATAGAATTTCAAGTTTTGAAAACATAAGTATATAGTGGGTATTAACTTGATGGCAACATTACGTTGATCTTACTGCTCAGCAGACCATTGATAACCCCATTTGCATGTCAACGGGAACGGGTGATATTTGGCTGCACTCAGGAGTTTCCAATCCCTATGTGATATACTGTCTCTGGCTTATGTCATGGTCATGATGGTCAAGGTAGTTAAAAAATTACTTGACCGCTGGACAAAGCAGTATGTAATCAAGTCAAGTATCATACACGTACAACTTTAGATATTTACTGCAAATGCTCGTGAATCTACTGCCGATCTGGCTTTCTCCACTTCTTCTTTCTCCCATATTTATTGTAGAGGGCCAATAACTTTAACTGTGGTATATACATTGAAGACTTCTAGCAGAATGTTGTCTGGGCCAGGGGATTTACCACTCTTGATTTTCCCGTTTACTTGTATGACCTATATCTTGGTAATAGTCCCTATGTTGACATCTCTCTCTCTCTCTCTCTCTCTCTCTCTCTCTCTCTCTCTCTCTCCTATGATGGGCCGGTCTTTTACAGGTTTGTTCTTGATCAAACTTATGAAATGTTCATTCCATCTGTCGAACTTTTATGCTGGTTTGCTCAAGGTATTCCCATTCATTGCACGTACGGGAGTAGTAAGGTGGGACGGTCTAGGGACTAGGGGAGTTCCATGTTAAAAAGGTAATATCCACTCTGGGGACTACGTAAATTTAACATGGGAAGCAATATCCACTCTGGGGACTATATAAATTTAACATGGGAAAAAAAGGCATCCACTCTGGGGACAAGGGAATTTAACATGGGAGAAAGGAAATATCCATTTTAGGGAAAAAGGCAATTGAACAATGGGAGAAAAAAATATCCATTCTAGGGACAAAGGCAATTGAAACATGGGATTTTTAAAAATTAAAAAAATAAAAAAAAATAAAAAAGGGGTAGGCAATGGAAAGTCAATCTCTTTTCGAGAAATGTGGGTGGCCCTGAAAAGGGCCTTTGGGTTTATGTTAATGTATCCATTAACATAAGGGGCACCGTATTGGTCTTCTTCTTGTCCTTAGGCTGCGCCTCACTGTAGGCCCGTAAACCAGGACTCTTTTGAGGCATCCTTGTCTTTCTACGTAGATCCTACGTATCCACAGACTGGTGTCTGTCCTGTGGACAACGGTCCACTTGGATCGGACATACATTAGCATGTCCGTCCTAAACATCATTGAAGACACAAGGGTGGATGATTCAACTGTGGTCCACATCTTGAGGCGACGAGAACAGGTGAATCAATGCAGTGAACTGCGCTTATTTATAGGTAGAGGAAGGATTGAAACGGATTGAGTTCATTGACCAATCCAAACACGCGTTACAAAATTCAGTCAGCCCGCATCCAATCCGAAGAGAGCAGTCTGTGACGTCACGTGGTCTATATAGATTCGCTAGCGCCTGTGTGCAGTCAATCTATGAGACAGTGATTCAACATGACGGAAACTCAGAAAACGATCCATTGGGGTGCACCAGCAGTGGAGACCGTCCAAGGGAACCCGGACTTACTTTCAGAAGAGGTAAATTGGGATTTTGTGGATTTTCTTACCTCGCAAGAATTTGTTCCGGAACCTTCGTCACCTTCATTACCGCAAGTGGAGAATTTTAGACAGAGACAGAAAGAAGAATTGGAGAAATTTATACAACGACAAAAGGAAGCGGAACAAGCTTTTCTCCTACAGCAACAGCAGCAAGATGAAGAGGTAAGAAAAAAACAAGAAGAAGAAGAAGTAGCAGCAAAGAAACAAGAGGGTGAAAATCAAACGGTCACGGTACTGTTGGACATTTTAGCGGAGTTAAGAAGTCTGAAACAAATGTATCAGACTTCTTTATTACGACCGAAGAGAATACGACCTTCCCGAGCTAAACACGTCAACCCTGTGACTAAGCCTACCGTACCACCCTTAGTGATTTCAACCAAATCATCATCAACAGTACGCAGTCCAGAAGTAGGCCTTGGCCGTGGCAAAGGCTTAAGGCAGTTAAAGTTGATTGCTTAAACTCACCCCTGCACCAAAAAAGGCCCTTTTAAGGGCCACCAACGTCTCTCGAAAAGAGATACACTTTCAATTGCCAATAACTCAAAAAAAAACCAAACCATTTTACCCCTTTATTACGTGTATATAAGTGCGTGAGTGTAGCTTCTTATTTTAAAATCAAAACTCAAAGACACTTACCTTATATAATTAATGTATTCTTTTCTCAATAGTTACAATCCAATTCACAATTCACAACATAACACTTTAAAAAGTTCATAGACTTCTTCTATTCATTGTTTACTCTCTCTGTTTTTTCAATTTCTTCACCGTCACAGTCTTTTCCTCCTCTTCCTCTTCGCTTTCTTCCCTTCTTCTTTTCTTCTCCTGTTTCTTTTTCTTCACCTGGCTGCTTTCTTCCTCTGAAGAATCCCTCTCTTCTTCTGAAGAATCCCTCTTTTCTTTTGACTCCTCTTGTTTCTTTTTTGGGCAATCTGGAGACCAATGTCCTTTTTCTTTACAATAATAACAGGTATCTTGACTTTTGTCTTTTCTAGCCCCTGTTTTTCTTTTTTGACGGTCTGGACACTCTGAAGACCAATGCCCTTTCTTTTGACAGATATAGCAAGTATCTTACTTTTATCTTGAAAGGAAGGAGAGTAGTCCGTCGGCTGGTCTGAAGAGAACTTTCTAATGACCCCTCGCAAAGCTCTGATGAAACGTTCGATTTGGCTAGTCTCTTCCATCGTTGTGCTCGGTTTGAGAGTGAAATGAATAGTGAAAGGACAAGACACACACCCTTTTATATACGCTGGTCTGCCATGACTATAAATTAGTCTATGGTGTTTAAACTTGAGTCATTTGACGTTTTACACTCAAGATGAAACGATCCAATTCATTCGAGAAGAAAGAAGAAGAAAGTAAGAGGCAGAAACGTGATCTATCGCCTCGTACCAGGGCTGAAGTCTTGGCACAAATTCATGCCAGTGATTTTGAAGAGGACATGAGTGAACCAGAATCCGAACCCTCTAAACAAAGTTCACCACCCTTAGTCAACCCTGAAAAGTACTATTCCATTCGAGAGACGGAAATGCGCTCCTCTAGAAAATTTAGAACCACGGCTTACAAATACACGGTGAAGTTTAAAGATTTCAAGGCTGAAGTACCGTTAGAGAAAGCAGAAGGGTTCATCACTGGGGTGTGGGATTCTTTGCTCACCGCACTCAAGCGACAGTGTCAACCCAAAGAAGACGATCGCTTGAGACTTTCCATACAACACGACGGTTTGAAATCCCATGTTTGGATCGAGTTTAGCACCCCTGCAGAATTGACTGCTTCCAAAGTCATGGACAAGATTCAACACGTGCAACAATCTAATGACCAGTTTGACATCACCGATGGAAAAGCCACACTCGACATGACCCACGTCTCTCCTCCTCAAGGGACCGGACAACGTAATAAGGTGTTACTGGTGAGCGACCTTCGCATCACCAAAACCGTGCAAAAATACCAGCCCCCACCAGAGAAAGAGGACGGTCACAAGAAGAAAGGCAATTTCATCTTTTTTTATTTCGAATGCATGCAAGAGACCGGTATTCACATTCCTAATTTCTGCGTGGCTCATCGAGCGTGCAAGAAGTGCATTCAAGAACCTATCTTCAGTCATTGCCCTCACTGCAGCAAGATTCCTGGAGGGCGTGAAAAAATCTTTCGAGGACCGAACACGTTAGCCGATTTTGCACAATGGGTCTTAGACCCCATCGACAAGACGTGGAGCCAAGAGGAAATCGAACGTTACGGAGATTATCATCGTCATGCCACAGTGATGGCTCACAATTTCTCCGGATACGATGGACAGTTTCTTTTGAGATACTATACGGAACAAGGCACCGAACGTCCTAAAGTGACTTTGAACGGAGCCAAAATCATTTTCATGCAAGTGGGACAAGTACAGTTTAAAGATTTGATGAGTTACTTGGCCATGCCTTTGAGTCGAATGCCTAAAACGTTTGGAATGACAGAAATGACTAAAGGGTACTTTCCACACTTTTTCAATACGGAAGCCAATCAACACGTCGTTCTACCCCATTTACCTGAGGCTCATTATTACGACCCCGACAACATGCGTACCGAACAACGAGAAGCTTTCTACGCTTGATACCAGGCTCACGCCTCTGACCCTTTCGACTTTCAGGAAGAAATGCTAAAGTATTGTCGTTCCGACGTGGACATTTTACGGCGATGCTGTGGAAAATTTCGAGAACTGTTCATGGAACACGGGGGGGGGGGGGGATCGATCCTTTGAAAGAAGCTTGCACCATTGCCAAAGCGTGTTCCTTAGTGTACCGGCAACGATTCATGCCTGAAAACACCGTGGCTGTCATCAGTCCTCGAACGACCCACTATGTCAAACGTCAATACTCGGTCAAAGCCCTACGCTGGTTACATTACTTGTGCGACAAGAAAGACAAATGGATTCAGCATGCTCGCAACGGAGGAGGTGAAAAGACCATCGGAACGCATTCGGTCGATGGTTGGGACTTAGAAAACCCCAAGATCGTGTACGAGTTTAACGGTTGCTTATTTCACGGATGTCCCCTCTGTTACCCTGACCGTGACACTAAAAATCAGTTTTTACAACGAACCATGGAAGACTTGTACCAGGCCACTTGTCAGCGACGCCTAAAGTTAGAACAGCAAGGATACCAAGTGGTGGAAATGTGGGAACACGAGTACGATCACCGTTTGAAAACCGATCCCGAGTTTAAACGCCTCGTGGAAAGTTACCAGTTCATGGACCCCCTGAATCCAAGGGATAGTTTGTACGGAGGAAGGACCAATGCCACCTGTTTGCTGTACCAAGCCGACGTAGAGAAAGGAGAAGAAATCAAATACTTGGACGTGTGCTTGCTGTATCCTTACGTGTGCAAATATTGTCGCTTTCCTGCAGGGCACCCACAATTGTTCACGGAACACATCGACCTGAAAAACATTCGACAATACGAAGGTCTGATCAAGTGTAAAGTTTTGCCTCCCACGGACTTGTACCATCCCGTGTTACCTCACCATTGCCAAGGCAAACTGATGTTTCCTTTGTGCCGTACTTGTGCCGAAACGTGCAACCAAGATCAACCTTGCCAGCACACCCAGGAAGAACGCGCCTTGACGGGAACCTGGGTCAGCGTAGAATTGTTCAAAGCTCTGGACATGGGATACCAACTGTTAGAAGTGTACGAAATTTGTCACTTTCCCAAGACACAACAATATCACAAGGGTGACCCCACTCAGAAAGGCATTTTCGCCGACTACGTGGATGCCTTTTTGAAACTAAAGCAAGAAGCCAGCGGCTATCCTTCCTGGTGTCACACTCCCGAAGACCAAATAAAATTCAAAGAGAAATACTATGAACAAGAAGGCATCTCTTTAGACCACATCGAGAAAAACGAAGGCAGGCGATCGTTTGCCAAAGTGATGTTAAATTGCTTGTGGGGTAAAATGGCACAACGACCGTGTTTACCCAAGACGGAATATTTGACAGAACCTTCCCTCTACTTCCAGATGATTCACGACAAAACCAAATACATAAAACACGTGGACGTCGTTCGCGATGATTTGATCTTGGTCAATTACGAAGAAGATCTGGACTTTGTACAAGACGACCCTTTTGGAAATGTCATCATTGCGGCTTACGTGACAGCTCATGCTCGCTTAAAATTGTACGAAGCTTTAGAACTGTTAGGGGAACGCGTCCTGTACTTTGACACGGACAGTTGCATTTACATCTATCACCCGAGTCAACAGCACCCTGACATCGAAAGAGACCGTTTAGGAGCCTGGACAGACGAGCATCCTGACGACAAGATTCTAAGTTTCGCCAGTGGTGGTCCTAAAAATTACGGTTACGAATACCGGGACAAACAAGGAGAAGTGCACACACAGTGCAAAGTGAAAGGATTGACTCTGAATTATCGTACCAGTCGAGTGGTCAACTTTGAGGTACTGAAAGAAGCCTTGCAGTCTGGAAAAGATCAACACTTTAAAGTGACCACCTATCAACCGAACAAGATTGTACGTTTACCCACTCACCACATCGTCAGTCGACCCTTGGAAAAAGTCTATCAAATCGTGTACCAGAAGCGAGTGCGACTTCCCAATAATTTCACTTTGCCGTATAGACATGTTGGTATAAAACTTTGGTTGTAAGCGGATAGCCACCCACCAGAAGGATGACTTCGCCACAGCAAGAATCGAGTGAGAAACCCGATGAGAGCTCCAAGTTCAAACCCTACCATTTTCCGGTTTTCTTGCCTGACTATTATGATTGTGCCCGTCGATTGGACACGTTTCAAGCATGGCCTACGGATAGGAAAGGATTACCTTCTTCGCATATTTTAGCTAGAACAGGATTTGTCTACTTGAGACCTGAGTCAGGATTGGGATATGAAGTACAGTGTTTCGCTTGTGGCCTGAAGTTACGAATGGATCTATATATCTATAAAGATTCAGCTATTCTGGAACATACTCGATGGTCTCCGCACTGCCTTTACCTTTCTATGGCCTTTCCACCCATGACATTACGGTACAGTTATGACGGTACCTTAGAGACGGTACCTTCCAAAACAAGACAAGCTTGAGACTGCATTGCGACTAGTATGAAAAAGGGGCTATGGTCAAGATCGATAGTTCATTGGGACTACCAAGACCGAGCGAACAAGATGAATACTTTCAGAGAAACACAAAACAAGTTTAGACAGGCACAATTCAAGTGTGGGGCTTCGGAAGTGGAATGCGATTGTGAGCCTTGCGATGGGTACGACGCTGTACGTTGTGACCTTAGCGATGCCGTAAAGCATCATGGGCACTTTGTTCTCACTATCCCTATCATGGAAAGTGATGCTGTGCGTGTCAAACCTGAGGGATGCGAAAGCGATGCCGCTCGTCCTCTTGGACACTTTACTGGGTTTCGTTTTAAAGGTGGATGTTCACCTTCACGTCTACTCCCCTACGGATGTCATCCAGCTCTGAGAAAACTCCTGTCCATGGCACCCAACCCTCATCGAAACGAACCTGTGAAAGACGAATATTCGTTCCCTGTGCGTTTATCGGAATACTGCGACTCTGAAAATCATCTTCAATCGTTCAAAGGAAAATGGCCTAAGTATCTGGGAGGACCGACCCCCGAAGAATTAGCCAGAGCCGGATTGTTCTACTTGGGCGAAGGAGATAAAGTCAAGTGCTTCAGTTGCGGTGTGTCACTTCACCACTGGGAACCGCAAGATTCGGCCTACGTAGAACATGCTCGATGGTCACCGAATTGTCATTACTTACCCTCAGTGGGACCGAGACATTAAAGTAACTTACCATGTCGTTGACGAAGAAGAAACCAGTTTGGCTAGGAGTCAAATGTTGGACATCAACGAGACTAGTATTTAAACCTCATTTCAAAAATGATATTGAATCATTACCTAAAGAACTGCAAGAGAAGATTTACAAGGAAGTTTGGCAGGGACTTGCCAGAGTGAAATCTCAATGGGTGACTGTAGAACTTTTGTGCCGAGAAATTCACAAGAGGAAAGTGAAAAAAGTCAACCAGTGTGTTAGATTTCTTTGGGTCAAGTGTGCATTCGTCCTATTGTATTACTCTAGACCGTTTACATCAAAAGAGTTCAGTGACATTATTGGACGTTACCCTGAATGGCAGTGGTCAGAAATTACTCACTATGTGGATTACTTTTGCTCTAGGAGAAGATTGTGAATTGTACGGACTGACCTATTCATGGATACTTTACAAGAGAACATTCGTGCTTTGCCTGTGGAGTTGAGAGACCGCATTTACCGAGAGCTGGTGAAAATACAAGTGAAACGTGAAGAACAGTTGCATCCGTTACGTCACCAGATGTTTAACCACTGGTACCTGAATGGTATAAGAGAACTGATTCGTCAGAAATTGTTTCAGTGGCCAGACCTTGTTCAATACTTCCAGGGCCCCGATGATCCACGTGTTGATCATTTTAGTTACTTCGAGATTCACCTAGTGCAACACATTGAGGAAGACAAGTTAAAGGATTACCGACATATTTTACGTGGAATCTACTTAGCGGAAGAGGAAACTTCTAAACGAACTCTGACGTTTCGGTTACAGTATGCAACATTTAAATTTCCTACTGGAGAACGAAGATCTCTGGCTAGAAAGTACGTGTATTGTTTCCGAAAAATAGAGACTATAAAAACAGGCTGCCATGCCACGACTTTTATCGTATGTAATCCAACAGATTCCGTGGAAGGAACTCAATGACCATATTCAAACCGTGGATCATTACCATCGATTATTACAAGAACTGTATCGATTCAATTCGGGTCGACAAGTGGTGTGTGTCTTAGTGACTTGTTTTCTGGGATTTCGTTTACCAGCCGATTCCTTGTGGACTCTTTACGAACAGTACTTACCACCCCAATGGCCTTAAATGGTCACGAAAGACTCCTTTTGCTCAAAACCTTGCGTTTTCATCTGGATACTTCTCGACCTCTACGGGAAAAAAAGATTCGTCAACTTTTAGCTACCCAAGACGTGTATGACGATGTGTGTGTAGCTTGTGACTTACACCCCCATTGGACAGATGTCCGTGCCTGGAAAGAATGGGATTTTGAGGCTTGGACCCAAGAAGTGGCCCAGTATCCACGAGAGTTGTTCAAGGAAAAAAGTTACTTTTCAACCCGTGTTAGTGACGGTGCCAGAAGAACCCGTCACCCAGGACGGGACTGTCGTGGACAGGCCTGAAAGACCCTTTCGGGAGGACACTTGTGTGACCTTACCCAATATACAACTGGTCAGAACATTACCCAAAACATGTTGTACAGACACTTGTGTTTATTCCACGTTGATGGTTATCATGTGCCTTTTATCCTTGTACTTAAGCCTTTGGCTTTTATGTATTTTTGTCTTTCGTATTCATGTTTAAAACATTCAATAAACGTGTCCTGAAAAAAGTATATAAACTCTCGTCTTGTTTGATTTCGTGTCACAAGTGACATTCCTAACACTATGGCTACCTCTGCTGTCTCTGCTCCCTCTTCCTCTACTGTCAAAGTCATCGACGAACACTTAGATCGTGCCAGTTGGGAGGCTTTGTATCTTCGCCATCCCTTTAACATGCTCATTGCTGGACCTAGCGGTTCAGGCAAAACCGAATTCGTCAAACGTTTGATCGAACATAAACATCATTTGATCGATCGACCACCTCAGCGGATCGTGTGGTGTTACAAAGAGTGGCAATCGGCGTACAGCCTCTTGCGAGAAAGTCAAGGCGATTCCATCGTGTTTGTGGAAGCATTCCTAAAGAAGACGACGGCATCGTCTCTGACTCCCGTCAAACCCATTTGGTCATTTTCGACGACATGTTAGGAGAAGACGAAGAAGAAATTAAACTGTGGTTCACGCGCAAAGGGCATCACCGTAATGCCAGTGTCGTTTACATCACCCAAAATTTGTTTCAACAAAGTAAAGCCCATCGCACCATCAGTCTCAATGCGCATTACGTGGTCTTGTTTAAAAGCCCTCGAGATAAATCGCAAGTGCAAGTCTTAGCCAAACAGTTAGGAACGCCTTGGCTGACTCAGGTGTACGACGATGCCACTCAAACTCCACACGCCTATTTACTCGTCGATTTGAAACCTATGACCCCCGATGATTTGCGATTTCGTACCCACTTGTTTCACCACTGGTGCCAACACGGAGGGCCTGTCCTGTACACGTCTCCGTCCTCGACTTAATTTCACTCAACACAAAAATCTATAAAAACCTCAGACCCTTTTCGTCTGTCTCACACACATTTTGAACATGACGTCCCTTCAGTCGCATCTTCCCGTCAAATTGATTCGTGCCTTGTATGGCATCAGTCGAGAAAAAAATCCACAAATACGAGCTCGTGTCTTAGAAGCTAGTCTCAAAGAAGTCTTACGATGGTTCACGGTGACGGCACGTCAATTACTCTAAGGAATCATTCAGATTCCTCATCAAAACAAACGCTTTTTTGATCGAAACAAAGTCGCTTTGACCCAACTGGCCGATCCCCGCATCGACACCCAAACCAAAAAACAAATCATTTTGAAACCTGGAGGGAGCGGTACTCCAGGAGGGGTCATCATTCGCTCTCTGTTAAGATGAGATCCTAATGCCCCCAAACTTCTCCCCAAGAAAAAAGTCAAACGAAGCTCCAAGAAGAAGAAAAAGACCAGGTCCCCAAGGAGAACTTCTCCAGTGGCGGGATCCTCCTCTTACCAGACACCACCCCGGAAAAAGAAAAGAAGCCCCCAGAAAAAGAAACAGAGAAAAAGTCCCCAGAAAAAGAAAAGTCCACAAAAGAAAACTAGTCGCAAGAGAGGCACTTCGGCCAGGACGCAACCTTACACTCGCAAACCACGACCTGCCACGGCGGTGACTGCGTCTCCGGCAGCCTCACGTTCATCCACTTCCCCGTTGATGACACCAAGAACTGAAGAGTACTTGGAGACGTTGATCACACCAAGAACTTCTCCGTTGATGACACCAAGAACTTCCCCAGTGGCAGGACCCTCCAATTTAGTGGCAGTGGCTGCTGCTCACAAAGTACCTGCTCCCAAAATCAATGTTCAAGAAAGATCGGGCATGTTACAAAGTTTACTGGATTTGTCCAAGCAAGAACTGGCTCGATTTAGTCCGTTGCGTACACCTGCACGACGTGCCATGCCTGTCCTGAAGTTGATACGACGTAAAGACAATCAGTGGCGACGCGTTCCAGTATAAAAAAGGCCTGTGACCAAGTAGGGTATCAGTGTTTTTGGTGCTCCTGAAGATGTCACCCTCCAGAAAACATCCCTCTTCTAAACAACCCCAAGGAAAGAAAAGGAAAGGACTGCCTCCTCGTTTAGTCAAACATGGGGACATGCTATCTGTCCTGTCCAAAACTTCTCCACCCCTACGAAAAGAACTCATTCAATCAGCCTCCAAAGAGGTCATCGATACCGTGTGCGAATGCTGTTTGAACGTCTTGAAAGGCACGATCCCTTTGTCCAAACACCAGAAACAATGCTTAGGCAAACATCGTCACGTTCTTAGCCAAATGGTTCAAAAGAAAATTCCCATTCGTCAAAATAAGAAGATGTTGGTCCAACGTGGAGGTATTTTACCCCTCTTGTTAGGCCCCTTACTGAAAGGAGTCTTGGGAACCATGTTGGGAGGACTGGTGGGAGCAAGATATAAAGGCCCTCGGAAGTCCCAATATCTCAGAATCGACCCCTGACAACCCATGGAAGGACGAAAACTAGCTTTAGTGCCTTACAAACGATGGATGGAATACCATCGTTGGCAAGAACAACGCACCCCGCATTTACCTCCCAATCCCCATTTGAGCGAGATGTCCCAGTTACAACACGAATTGCAGTCCGTGATGGACCGCCAAGATTTGTCCGAAACAGAAAAATCGCAAAAGTACGGTGAACTCTTGCAACGACTGCAACTCTTTCACCAGAAAGCTTTAGACGAAACAGCTCTACCCACTCTGAAAGATTTTAAGACCTTGATGAAAAGTCCAGCACCGTCACCAGTACCAGTACCAGTACCACCACTACCAGTGACCATGACAGAAAAAGGGGAAGAAGAAGAAGAAGGGTTTCAAACTCCACCAGAAAAAGTACGCAAGTTAACAACACCACCTACCTCCAGAATTGGATGGATTAAAAAGATGATGGCCACCCATTCTTCATCACAAGAGAAAAAGAAAGTGAAGACAGAAGTGAAACACGAACCGATATCCCCTGTTCACACATCCTCCTCTTCGACACCTATTGCCGGTCGCACATGCAAAGCATTGCAATCCAAGAAAATACCCCAAGAGAAAAAGAGTAGCATCCTCCAAGAGTGGGTGTCTTATTAACACACAAACACAAAAAAAAAATGAAAAAAGTGTTAGCCAGCATTTTCTACGATCCCTCCCATCCTGCAGGTTACGCAGGAGTTCAAAAATTGTATCGTGCCCTTGACTTCCAAATCGAGCAGCTAGTTAGTGCGAGCCCTGCAACGGGTGTTGAAACAAAGTGGTCGCCACCCTCTTCGATGGCAAACGGACAAAGGTACCGAATTTCTGAACCAAGCTTTCCAAAAAGAATTAAAGAAACTTGACATTCATTTTTTTACCACCGAGAATCCCGAAACCAAAGCCAGCATCGTGGAACGTTTTCAACGCACTTTGAAAGAACGCATGTGGAAATATTTTACGCATCACCACACTCTGAAGTACATTGACATCTTACCGCACCTAGTGCAAGCGTACAACCAATCTTACCATCGAAGCATCGGACGTGCCCCACAAGAAGTGACTCCCGAGAACGAAGTGTTGGTGTTTGAGCGCCTGTTTGGTACGTCCCCGACAAGGGCTGTCCCCAAGAAAAGTGGAGAGTTGACCGTAGGAGATTGGGTGCGCATTGGCAAAACCAGACGCACTTTCGACAAAGGTTACTTACCTAACTGGACGACCGAATTGTTTCGTGTCACTGGACGAGTGCATGGCCGTCATCCTGCCGTCTATAAATTGGAAGACATAAACGGAGAAGTGCTCAAAGGAAGTTTTATTTGCCCGAGTTACAACGTGTCACCAAAAAAGAAGACGACGTGTACGACATCGAAAGCATTCTCGAACGCAGAACCCGTAAAGTGGGCAAACGACGTGTCAAAGAAGTCAAAGTACGTTGGAAAGGATATCCACCCAGTTTTGATTCTTGGATCGACGCTTCGCAAGTCATCGACTATAAAAAGAAGTGACCATCATGCCCTTTCACACAGACGCAGCTACGTCGACCACTCCTTCACCTAGTTCTTATCTGCAAGATTTACAAAAACAACCCTTGTGGGTGTGGTGTGGAGAACGTGTGCCTAAAACGCAAATCGTCTTTTTCTGCCAAATCTTCGTGGTGTATTGTGTCATCGGGGCAGCCATCGCCAATTTGAGTTTTCAACAAGGAGACAAAAAATTGTGGACCATTTTACTGAGCAGTTGCATCGGTTACCTGCTTCCCAATCCCTCCCTGAAATTCTCCTCGAACGGGAACCACGGGAACCTTGTGTCCAGTGCCAGTGCCAGTCACCACTCCAACCACAACCAGAACCCCATTTTAGGCGGAAACACGCCTCTGACGTCCAGTAACCCCTCGGACAGCCACAGAACTCTGGAATTATGAGTCACCAAAACCAATTTTACTTAACCTTACCCAGTGACAGTTCCATGGAGGTGTTTCCCCACAACACGTTGTGCTGTTACACGGCCAAATTACCTCAGGCCATCCCATTAGATCACGAAGCCCATTGGGAAGTGGCTTTGGTAGAAATGATTCACCCTACACAAATCCAAAACATCACTGAAAAGCAAAACACTTTTGAGGTCGAAATCCTGAACCAACAATTGCAAGAAACCATGAATGAAATCGGGTTTTCAGGCGACGTAAAACCAGCCAACAATCCACTCTTCAGTATCTACACCTTGAAAATTCCGTCAGGGTTTTATTTTAGTGGCCAACATTTGGTGGACACCAAGGCTTCCAGGTTCGAGTTAGCCTTTGGCAAAGCCCTGAACAGAATAAAAAAAAGTGTCACCCTGGAGTACCATAAAGTGGCTCGTCGCTTACTGATGAAATTTCAGGATGCCCAAACGTTGTCCATCAGTTTTAATCGTGACTTGTTTGATATTTTAGGTGGAGACACAAAAATGGCTCCAAATTTTAAACCGAAGATCAACAGCAATACTGAATTTTACAAGTTTTTTCGATTCCCTGTAGAACTGAGCCAAGGACTGAATTTGATCTTTGTGTATTCCGATGTGGTGGAGTACAACGTGGTGGGACACACCTCTGTGCCGTTACTGCGTGTCATTCCTTTCAAAGTGGATAGTGCCACGACCAGTGACCAGGAAGGTGGAAACACCTATCACGTCCACCGCGAATTTGTACATCCTCATTATCTGCCCGTCAGTAAGTCGTATTTGGACACGGTCGACATTGCTATAAAAGGAGATCTGCAACAAAATATTCCATTCACCAAAGGAAAAGTCACGGTGAAACTCCATTTTCGAAAACGGTTCTCTCACGACTCGTAAGTCATGTATCCAGTGTACCGAGGGGTTGCTCGACAGCGAGGACACGGTTTAGGAGATATGTTAAAATCGGCCTTTCGTTCGGTGCCCCGGTGTTGAAACCGATGGTGACACGCGGATTGCACGCCGTGAAAGATGCGGCAGTGACGCAAGGGAAAGAATTTCTCCAAAATGTCATCATCGACAAATAAAATCCTAAAGAAGCCTTCATGAGGGCAGGCAAAAATGTCTTGCTGCAAACAGGCAAAGACCTTTTGGGCCGACGAGACACACCTATAAATGCCCTGCACGCTACCGAGTCAGGCATTCAGCAAGGACAAGGCAGAAAGAGACGACGAAGAAAACACCCTTTCACCAGACTTCACACGTCTAAAGCTAGAAAGACAAAGAAAAGAAGAACCGTTCGAGACTTAGACGTTTTCGATTATTGAGAAAGAACAAAATGATGCACCGAGAGTCTTGCGCTTGTTCCAAGTCAGAACTGGATCTGTTTGCCATGCCCCCCACCATGATGACCATGCAAGAATCCCAATGGGTGGAATTTCATCCCGTCTCCTCATTGACAGATTCCGCTCCCATCGCGTTTGAAATCAAAGGACAGCCCGAAGATTACATCGATCTGAATAGCAGTTACTTGTAGCTGAAAGTCAAAGTTCTAGATAAGACAGGAGGTGATATAGACACTGAAGCAGTAGCTCCCGTCAACAATTTCATGCATTCCTTGTTTAGTGGAGTGGACTTGTACTTGAATAACAAACTAGTCAATAGCAGCATGGATACTTACCCTTATCGTGCCTACCTGGAAAATCTCTTGACGTACGGAATAGACGCCAAGAACACTCATCTCAATGCCTGCGTGGTATGGGAAGCTGACGAAGCAGGCCAGTTTGAATTATTGGAAACTGATACAACTGATAAAAAGAAAGAATACAATGAGGGATTTGCAGAACGAAGAAACAGAATCAAGGACGGAAACAGTTTAGAACTGATGGATCGTTTGCATTTGGACATGTGGTTGCAAGAAACGTATTTGCTGAACGGAGTGGATGTTCGCCTGAGACTGAATCGTAGCAGTACCGCTTTCCATTTAATGGCTGGTGCTGACGATTACAAAACCAAAATCCAAGAAGCTAGACTCTACATACGACGCGTGGAAGTGTTACCTAAAGTGGGAAACGACATCAGTCAGACGTTGAGCAGAACGACCGCCAAGTATCCGATCCGACGCGTGGAAGTGAAAACTTTCACTATTCCCAAGGGGCAACGATCCATGATCGAAGATCATCTGTTCCAAGGACAACTACCCAAACGTTTAATCGTTGGTATCGTCGAGAATGAAGCCTTCAACGGAGCTACCAATAAAAATCCTTTCTACTTTCAACACTTTGGCGTGTCCAAGATCGAAGTCAGTCGCAATGGCAAGACCTTGTGTACCCGACCTTTCGAACCTGACTTTGCCAACAAGAATTACTTGAGATCGTACTTGTCCCTGTACGAAGCCACCGGACAGTTAGGAACCAACACCAGTCACGGCATTACGTACGAGGATTATGCAGGAGGTTATGCCTTGTGGGCTTTTGATTTCACTCGAGACCAAGGCAGCGACGAGGGACATTTCCACCCTATAAAATCTGGCCAGATTCGTGTGGAACTGCAGTTTGCAAATCTAGCAGAGACGGTGAACGTCCTCCTGCATGCCGAATTCGATAATACCATAGAAATCAACAGTTTGAGAGAAGTCATTCTAGACTATTAGAAGCCATGGAAGACTGTTATCCCTCTTTACCTAGTGGAGAAACTTTGGAGATGGAATGTGAGGAGACCGTGGAAAAAGAAGAAGTTATCATGATGAAGTCCCGGTGGCCAGAACAAGAAGCCCATTTAGTCTCCTGTTTTGCCAAACACTTGGTCGAAAAAATGACGGAATTGATCAAGAAAAATTGCTATGGATGTCAAAACGATCATCCCAGTCAAATTCAACACGATAAATGCCTGATGCTGCGTCAAGAAGAAAGATTGGACGAGTATCTGGACGAAGCTTGGAGTCTCATCTCGGACGAAGTCGTGTTGCATCAGTGGTATAAAGACTTGCGTGAACATTCTTGTCCACCATTAACCACTCAAGAGATCCATCGTATCGAAGCTCTCCTGAATCAGAGTGAGGAGACGAAACGAAGAAACGGTTATTTGTCAGACATTTTCAAGCAAAAAGTCAGGATCGAATTGATGACTTATTATTACCTGTGAAGAAGAAAAAACATGGATACCTGGGAACTTTATTACCTTTTGAACCACAGTTCGTATACGGCTTCTTGGAATCCTGTCGTCTGTGCTAAAGATGAACTCCCTCATCGCAAACCTCAAGACCATCTAGCTTATGTCATCAACACGGACGACAGTCATCTCCCAGAAACCCACTGGGTAGCCGTTTACTTTCCTCAAGAAGGATGTGTGGAATATTTCGATTCGTACGGATTGCCACCTTTGGAAGACGATATCATTGACTTTATGAGAAGAAATGCTCAGACCACCCGATTCAATAATGTGAAATTACAAGGCATAGATTCCTTGGTGTGTGGACAGTACTGTGTGTATTTTCTGCATCATCGCAGCCTGGGCTATTCCTTAGAACATTTAGTGACTCATTTTGATCCTCGTTCTTCTTCTAGAAACAATGTGAAAGTAGATCGATGGTTTTGTGACCAGTATGCTTATCTTTTGTCTCAAGCTAGGAAACGTAGTGTCCATCAATGGCCTAATGACTTCCAACAATGGAAATCACAATTTCATTCACAACGTTGTCAGCCCTGTTTAAAGTAGAGTGTGAATTGAAAAATGTTTGTGATTTGAAAAAAAAAATGTTTGATGTTATATTGTTGGATTATTGTTAAAAATGTTATAGTTGTTGGTTAGTGTTAATTGATTTTGAATAAAAAATGTTGAGTTTTGAAAAAAATGCCTTTGTGGTTTGTTTGGCTATAAGAATGTTGATTCATGCTCTTTGACTTCTCTCTATCCCTCTCATGACACTCATTGAACGTTGCGGCTCGAAAGCCGTAGAGGGATATTTTCCTTCACGTCCGCGCTTTGACTTTAAGAACCCGGGCAGTTTCCAGTCTAACCATCCATTGTCGACTCATCCTCCTACGAAGATGTGCTCCAAACTAGCTAAGCTAAACGAAGCCTACGTGAATTTGCATAGGGTCAGACACAGTCTGATACCGAAGCCAGAAGAGATAGAGAATGTGAGAATGTTAAAAGTCACTGAAGACCTGATAGAAGAGCTCTTCAGAGAAGAAGTGAACAGGGAGAAAGAAGAATGGACAGAGAAGTACAGACTTCAGAGACAGCAGCAACAGCAGGAACCTGAACCTGAGAGAGGCTTTGTCGATTGTCGTATCGACACCAAAGAGTTCTTCTTCTCTTTCCGAAGAAGCAGACCTATCGTCAGAAAGTCTATCCTCAGAGGACGACGCATTCTTAGAAACTAAAAGATTGCCATAGCAAACAAAAAAAACCCCCAGCCCTGTTCAGGGCTACCCAATACTCTAGAAAAGAAATAACAATCGATTTGCCAATATGTGTAGGTAGAGTAGTGTAAATATAAACACTCACTCTTTTTCATAGTGTGAGTGTATAAGTTAATGTATATGATTGTGTGTTAATAAGGGCTAGCATAGGTTAGTGTGAATAGTAGATTAGGGATTCATTTTAATGCTTTGCGTGTGTGGATAGTAGATTCGGGGTTTGAATAGGATTTGATTTTGATGCTTGGTTTGTGTGAATGGTAGATTTTGGTCAGTTTATTGCTGCCTCACGTATGTGGATAGTAGATCATATGAAATGAGAAACGTAGGGGATGTTTTCCTTCACGTCCGCGCGTTGTTTGGTCATGATCTAGGTAATATCAATTTTATGTCTTAGGGGGATGTTTTCCATCACGTTCGCGCTTTCACTATAAGAGCCGACAGTATTCGTCGTTCAAACCATTCTACAAAGAATTAAAAAAGAAGATGGCTTCGAACCAGCTTGATAAAATGAAGACATTGCAAGACGTCCTGGACAATTTGGGTATGATGGAGCAAATGTTAGTGAGGTTAAACGAGGATCACTATTCTTATAGCCCACATCGAGTGAAGATGGAGATTAACAACTTAAGAAAAGTAAAGGAAATGATAAGTGTTGTGATGAAAGAAATAAAGGAGGAGAAGGAGGATGAAGAAGAAAGGATAAGGATAAGAGAATGGAATGAAAAAATTGAAAAAGAAGAAGAAAATGAGAAGAGGAAGAAAGAAGAGGTTGAGAAGAAGAAAGAAGAGAAAAAAAAGGAAGAAAATAAAGAAAAGAAGAGAAAGAGTGTAGGACAGAAAATAAGAAGTTGGTGGAGAAATATAAGAAATTAGAAGAAGAAAGCCAAAGGCCCTTTTCAGGGACACCCACATTTCTCGAAAAGAGATTGACTTTCCATTGCCTACCCCTTTTTTATTTTTTTTAAATTTTTTTAATTTTTTAAAATCCCATGTTTCAATTGCCTTTGTCCCTAGAATGGATATTTTTTTCTCCCATTGTTCAATTGCCTTTGTCCCTAGAATGGATATTTCCTTTCTCCCATGTTAAATTCCCTTGTCCCCAGAGTGGATACCTTTTTTTCCCATGTTAAATTTATATAGTCCCCAGAGTGGATATTGCTTCCCATGTTAAATTTACGTAGTCCCCGGAGTGGATATTACCTTTTTAACATGGAACTCCCCTAGTCCCTAGACCGTCCCACCTTACTACTTACGGGCCTGCTTGTGTTGGTGTTCCTTCCTGATAGTTAACGTGTAATGTTGTATACGGTCTTCATTTCGCGTATTTTCTTAGCTTTCTCTGAATTTGTGAAAAGTGTCAATCTCCCGTTTATATTTACGCGTTTTTCTCGACTTCTTATTTTTGCATTGTATTCCTCTTGAAAAAGCCGTGTTTCTGTGCCTGTGTAAGTCTCTGCTAGATTTCTCGCCTGTTTTCAGTCTTCTGGATTGTATCTTTTGACAGCCAGCTTTTGAGTTCCTGTCTTTTGATTCTCAGCATCTGTTCACACGTTGACGCGAATATGACTCTATCTTGTTCCCTCTTCTTTTCTACGCGGCATCAGCTTGGTTAGCAAGAGCCTGGAATCTATTGGAGAGGGAATGGTGAACTCTCTGTTTCTCAACAGTCGTGAGCATGGAAGTGTAATATGGTGAGTTTTCCGGATTCTGTTTTCTTTATGCTCCCGATTCTTGTCGTTAGCTTTGCCTCAGCTAAGGCAAGATCTGAGCCAACAGCTGCTCCTATACAGGCTCTCACATCCATCAGAGTCCTCAATCATCTGCGACAGATAGTGGTCGCTCTGATTCTTTGTTGCTCAATCCGGGGATTTCCATGTAACATTGTGGATCATAAGATTGGGAAAACGTGTTCCACCAATGATAATTCGTTCAGCCCACAAAAGTCAGCAAACAGCTCAATGTTGTCATTCATGTATCTTAGGCTCCCTTTACCCATAATAAATTCCTGTCCGATGTTGTCGCTGTCTGCTTTTTCATTCATGTCACCGAACACAGGTGCGACTTCGCTCTTTGATTCTCTGTCACACATGCTTTGTTGTTGCTTATAAAAATCCTCCTTAACTTCCTGGTTTGCAAGGTTCGTTGGAGCATGGCACTGCACAGTAGTTATCTTTAGGGATTTTGACTGGAGGCGGGATGTTAGAATCCTTTCGGTGACTGGTTCCCACTACATCAAACGTTTTGCTTTCTTGTTCAAGAATAATCCAATTCCATTCATGTGGTCCTCCTCCTCGTTGGAAAGCCATGAGTAGTGGAGATATCCTGATGACAAAGTGATTTGGCCTGAAGTTGCCCATCGTATCCGACTGATGCTGAGGGAGAAACAGCGATGATACCGTGGTTGAAGACAATGCTATGGCCGCCGCCTACGAGAACAGACGGTACATGACATTGTACATCGAACTTCTTGAGTTGCTTATGCCATACTTTCAGCTCTTGCCGAAATACTGTAGTATGGGATCACCTTTAACGATTGTTCCCGCGTAATCAGTGTCACGGAAGACAAGAGCGTCAGTTTATTCATCGATAACATTTCACAGAAATACGACTTGGTGACGCATCCTGATGTCGTACTCAGGATCCAGCATCAAAGCAGGTGGGACTGAGCTGGGTGAACGGGGTGCAGGGGACCAAAAACAAAAGCAGAAAACTCTCCCTACGCAGCTAAGCATAACTTAGCAAAGTGTCTAACTGCTAAGTATGGCGCATCATCCCCACCCCCACCCCCAAAAAACAAAACAGTCTCTCCAACATCATAGTGCAAGGCAAAGCAACAGTCATCCCGATCGTATCCGCGATAACGCAGAGCGCGCTGATTTTAAGCTCCAACGCAGGTGGTTACTTCAGCCAACATTACGTAATGGGTCAAGTCTATTAACTGCGAACATAATTATTAGGACAGACCCAAATTTCATACGTTCCGGTGGTTTTCAAAACCAGTCACTTCCATTTAGGCAGTATCGGATTGAGGACTACACTGCCGATAAATCAGCCCATCACCCATAATGATATTGACTGGCGATTTATGGATTGATATCGCCTATTCATTAAAATCTGCACAAATCGGCAGCCAGTCTTGTCTGCATACATCGGTGTACATTTTATACACTTACCGGTATTTCTCGCGACCGTGGAGCTTCATTCGGCTGAAGGGTTCTTTTAGTGGCATGTACTTTATATTTACGGAGCAAATCCCGTGTGGAGTGACTTGTACATCCACGTTGAATAGCACAACCCTCTTTCCTGTGGCCATTTTGAATTTCGCGCTAGGTATACCGGTAAATGTCTAAAGTGTATTCAGGTCTGTTCCAGAAAGATTTGTATGTACCAGAATTGCACATTTTAATGAACTGGTGACATCAGATCCACATATCGTCAGTCAGTATCAACATAGGTTGTGTGTGTGTGGGGTGGGTGGGGTGGTGTGGGTGTTTGATTTATCGGACTGGTGGACTACATGCAAGATTTACTTACCTAAAAATAAATTATTTGACAAATGCTGAAAGAATTAGTCACCTCCACAAATCAAGATCTAGTAGCAGAAGTGATCTGGTCAACCTGAGCAAATTTACGTTTTGCATTAAAACACGATAAAAAATGTTAGAAGAATTTCTCTTAGTTAAAATTACACTCAAGACATATTAGATTGACCTTAGAAAGTCATTACAATAGAGTTAAGGGGCTAAGATTTCGAATTTAATTTGTTAGACTCCTAACATACATACGTGTTAACTGGTCAGTATTGGGATAGTATCCAAAATTGCATTGTAAAGCGCCATTTGGCAGAGGTGCTAACATTATTTATCAGACATCGCTCAAAGTAGTGACCAAGCATTTAATTTTGTTTCTATGATTCTCGTGTCGGAAAAAAAGGAGGGGGGGGGGCATTCGCAAATTCAAGATAAATTCGACGGAGTTTAGTTATCTCTCCTAAATCATAGAGCGTACTCCATCTGTGGGTTAGGATCTATGAGTTTTGTTTTTAAAACAAACATTGCGTCCCTAAATGCAAAAAACAAAATTATTTCTCTGATTTCCAACGAACCAATTCCCTCCCCAGCTAATCATAATCGTTATATTAGTTAAAACAATAAATTCTATTGAGGCAAACGAGAATAAAATACCCTGGTTCAAAAGAAAGTCCTATTTGCCCAACAAAATGAAATGGTTATGCCTTGTGTTTTTTTATATAAAATAGTTATGATTTCTTTACAATGATTATGCCAACATAAATCATAGGCGATTGAGAAAACAAACACAAATGGCAGAACAGAAGTAATGTTACCACAATAACTGGTCTATTTACCTAGCCGGTTCATTATTAATTTCGTTTCGTTAAGATATTCGTTAGTACAACCACCAAAAATTAGCCTGGTTTAGTAAGTTTGTTATAAAATTTAATAATATGTTAACTGTTTCTTGTATTCCGAGAACCACTCTGTCGTATTGGCGCACATGACCTGAAACAGTCATATGATCGTGAGGTCAGTAACCACCGCCATTGCTTGCTGGTGAGTTAAATATTTCCGCCTGTTTAAAAGTAGGAGTTTATTCTTTGTTTGTAATTATTTAGTAGCGTACTTCATCTTTCTTTATACAAAACAATCTTTGCTAAATATATTTACAGAGTAGTTTTGAGTGTTCCCTTGAGCCGAATTGCTGTCGACGTAAAGGAGCAAAACGAAACCAACTTGGTTGACACCTACCTCGAAGCCAGGAACCATGGGGCTAATATTACGATCCTTAGTAACGTGTCTTTTTGTGACATATGGTAAGCTGTTTTAGTTTATTATTACACTATGCATAACAAGTCAATTTTTTTAAAGAAATGAATATCAATATATATATATATATATATATTTGTTGAAAATTAAACATTTCTCTGCTTATGGCACAATAAGCTTCATTTGTACCACATGAGATTAAATGCCGATTAAATTTAATTTTGAATGATTTTCCTGTGTAAAGAAATCAACAAGGATGAATCTGTTCGCACATTATGTGTTTAGTTTAAAAATTGTATTATCCCTGTAGTTTATCGAATAAATGCCATCCGAATTTGACAAACGTTTTGAAACGCAAGACTCGGTACACGCGGACATTGCTTTCTTCCGGTTAGAATTGAGCTGAATGTGTTCACAAAGGTTTGACTGACCTAGATGTAAAATGGAATGTCATGTCATTTTCATTTTAATAAAATGACTTGGAGTCAGTTTTTATATATAGGTGTAACACAATATCATAATTACGTTCCATAAGCAAATACTTATTGCTGCTGCTGCTGTGATCTTGAGAATCCTGTCACAATATCATCATGGTATTTTTTCTAAAAGACTTCTGATGCCTAGATGGTTCTAAATGAAAATGGTGCCATTTGGATGTCCAATATGTCCACCACAGTCGCCATTTAGTTATCCTGAAATGAAAGAAAATATTAGAATTGGATTTTCGATCAAAGACTTTTTAATGATGTCTAGTTCATAAATTTTATTGGTGCCCATTTGGTCCAGAGTCTGCAAAATGGCTGATTCCAGTTCCCACACAGGATTTATCCAGTGAGAAGTCACGCATAATATAGGCAATGTTCTGCAACAATGTCCATAAATCCATTGTAAATGCTACATAATAAGCCTTTTCCAATTCCACCAACAGTTTCTGAATGCCTTCATCATACCGTTTCTTTATCAAAGCAGTTGTCGTTGTTCTTGATTTGATTTCGTAGTCTGGTTCTAGAAAATTAATTAGGCTTTTTAAACCATCTCCTTCCACAATACTTATCAGCTGCCCATCTTGTGCAATGAAGGCCGCAATTCTCCGATCAATTTCTAAAGCCCTGGCTTTTGATAATTTTTATTTCCCGCCCATGAATTAAGCAATGCCCGGAGTACTACTTGTGCTGCCGTTATTATCGACGTCGATGCAGTATGTACCAGGGACACCACGTGACCACGCAGTCTCTGCAGCCCTGTTTGCTATTGCCATATTAGAAGCGCCACATGCTATTGCCATAGAAGTGCCGCATGTGGTGCTGGCTGAGTGGCTAATTCATTTTTGCTAGCGGACCACTTGGCCTACTGGTTATGCGATGTAACAGTTTAATTGGGCAAGCTAGACCTCATGGCATTGGGACAATGGGAGTCTGTAATTAAGCTGTGCATACAGCAGCAGTAGATTAGTTGTCCCTGCCACCCTCCCTCCAGTCACAGTCAGCCACAGCTTGTCGTTCGTTTGCTGACTAATGAGTAAGTGATATGTTAACACGTGTAGTCTACATATTAGTATTGTTTTGAACTGTGAAGCCGTTCACACAGCCCAGTGTGCATCAGCCGTTTAGTAGTGCGCCACTGATATATAACAGGTGGTCCTACTCCTAAATATAGACTGGAGCTGCAACTCAGGCCAGTGTACTGCTGATGGTATATGATATTTTGATAGTGCTGTCGACAAATTATTTTTGTGAACAGGTACTTGTCATTAATTTCCAATGCCTGAGTTTTTCACTACAGTCGGTTACCTGGGAACCCGTTGACAGCCCTAATCATGATGACTGTGTTCATATTCTTTGAGTGCTTCAGCTAAATGTACGTCATCTTCAGTGAATCCTGTAAATTCAGGTTCATAGTCATCACTGTCATGGTGTGTTGATGGTGAAAGAGCTGGACCAAGATCCTTTATCCAGCATCGTTCAATGCAGTGTGCAGAGATAGCATCCCAGGCTCTTCTGCTGAGGTGACAGACTTCTTTGGGGTTAAACGGCAAACTTAAAAAGATTGTAACGAGATTCAGAAGAGTGTCGAAGCTGCTAGAATTGATAGTTCGGATGGGACAGTAGCTAAGCATAAGAAAGTGTATGATGCCTAGCTTAGTGTTTGGAATAAGTCCTTGGATTGACAAAATTCAGTATCACTGATGGATGAACAAGAGCTATTTAAGAGGTACATTGACAGACTATACTTTTTTTTAAAATGCCCCTTGCCTTAGCGTGGTTAGTTTTAGTGTTGTAGCGAAATGTATTCATCAAGACATCAGTAGCTATACCTAGTTTTGATATCATTTACGTTGACAAACAAACTCTTGCCCATTCACAAGTATGTGTTTTGGTAACTGACCATTAACCCTTTTTCGAGTAAGGTAGCAACTATCAATTTCCTGCATATCATTTGATGATAAAATGTACAAACTGGGGATCTGGATATACATTATCTGCCTCTTGTACACTATTTCGTCATAAAATTAGTTTGAAACTGTAAGTGAACCAGTAGGCCTAATGGGAAATAATTGTGGACTTGGCCAAGTCTGGGATGTACCAGTTTATTAGATTGTCTGTTTTCATTAATCATCGGGCAAATATATTCAGAAAAATATCCAAATCATTGAAAGCAGAGCCTAGGTATTATTTTATTAAAGATTTAAATTTAAAATGCAAATTATGTAGGTCAGAAACGTATGGGACAGTCCTATGTTGTTGAATTCGCGAGATGTGCTTTAAGGTCTAAGCTGTGTTCTGTCTTAACACGTATTTGCGAAAATATGAAAAAGACAGCAAATCAGACACTGTTTAACCATTGCCTAAAATTACTACAAGTATGTAGAGAAATAAACCATAAATTTGCAATCCTGTCAACAGGCTGTTGTAATGAAGCTATATTAAAGTGAGTGATTACATTACGTAAACCTCTCCATCTAAACATAGATGCACTCATGTCTGTGTTGATTCTCTAGGAAAGAAGGGACTGCAACTTTTGATGGTGGGAGATCTTTGTGATCTTCATTAATGTTATTATATATTGGAGAATGTGTGTAAAAACCAAGATTTTATCTTTATTTTAATGCAGAGTTGATGACTTAAATAGCACAACTACCATTACACAATCATCTAAAGTATCAGAAAGTATTTTTACAAAATCTTTCATAAGACAGATTTTTTACACAAAAACGGTTGCCCCTCCCAAATTTCTTCCTTTGCCCACTTTTTTTTTTACAAATACATCTATATGATACATAATCTTCAAAGAATTCCTTGAATGATTTTCACCAAGTTTCATACACACCAATAAAGTCATATTTCTTGCAATAATGAAGAGAAGAGTTTTAGTGTTTATACTTCGCTGTATTCCATGAAAGGTTAACATGTGTAGTGGATATTCTGTAAAGCATATGGGCATTGGCATGTGACCTATGCAGTTTTGAATTCTTTCTTATGAAAAAGGGATATCTCTTGCGCTGATATTCCCTTCTGTAGTTTCTGTAGCATTCCCATAAGAGTCATCTCTTTCATCATCATATCTTGTACTTCCTTAGGAGTTGCTTGGGCATAAGAAAGCGTTGTAATTCTGCCTTGAGAGTTGGTTTATTAGGTTTTAGTTAGGTTTCACCTGCTCAGTGCTCCTGATTATCTTGCCCAATGATTAGTTTACTAAACTTTGTGGAAGCATACTCACTGTGTCATCTAAATTAAGTCATATAATTATGCAACGCTTTCCTTTCATCTCTGATACCCTGAAGCTATTGTTGTGCTTGGAATTTTCCATTGCCTGCTTTGGCACATGGTCATTGTCCATGTACCTGCTGAACTTTATGATGATTGGGTTGGTAGAACTTGTTTTGCTGTCACTGGCGCAGTTGTTACTTAGCCTGTCTGCTCTTTCTATCTCAGTGGAATGCGAGTCAGCCTAATGGAGAAAGTCCTTAAGGAAATTGTGAATTTTTGCATTTGGAAACATCCCACTTTTCACATGGGGCACTTTCACTTCCAAGAAACAATAAATTATTTTTCCATGACTGATTCTAAATTATCTAATCTATTCTCAGGAGTTACAATAATATGAGACAAGAATTTTGTACCCTAAAATTCCATATTATCTGCATGTAGGTCACTTTCCATAGCCTGCACTTTCAGAGAAAGTTCTGTATAATAAACATTCAGAGATTTAAGTTCCTGATGTGTATCTTTCAAGATTTTACCAACCTTGTCATCAGTATATGGTTTAGAGGATGAACAGGTCACATGAACTTGTCCAGATTCGCCCACAAAGAAAGTAGATCATCTTGAATTCCCCTTCCAGGGCTCCAGGTTGACCTCTACTGACCCCAAGACAATAAGCAAAAGACTCCTTGCCAACATAATTCTTAAAGTTAGACTAACAGCATTTTTCTTAAGAGACAGAAGGTATACTTTTGTTTTCCTTTGAATGAGACACAAAATGAGCCAGCTTTCACTCTACACACTTCGATATTTATACTCACTTTTGAACAAATTCCACAGCTCATACAAACACGTTAAACACTTTAATTCCATAGGTAAGGGTAGGAAGGGAAACTTTTGCAAAAGGGCACTCTTTTAACAATGGCAATAAAAGGACTTGCTACAGATGATAATATTCAGACTTTCTTCAGATCAGAAGTGTGTGGGGAAACGGGCAAAAGCTCATTCATGTATTTATCCTGCCTGAAATAAACAGAAATAAGTGGAATGAATAAAAAGTTTCATAGCCATGTTCATGAGATCTGGAGAAGTAGATGGGCAGGTGGGAGGGACAAGAAAGGAGTTGAGGGAGGGAAATAAAGTACACCTTTCTCTCTAGCTTGAGTACTGAGAATAAATAAATCATCAACCACTTTTAAATTGTAATAATGTTGAACTTGTTGAACATAAAAACAGTTATTTGTTCTTATGTGGTAACATATGTTAAGTGTTTTGTCAAAATAAAAGTGATTATTTTTGATTGATTGATTTGTACTTCACTTAAATTGTTGTACTTTCAGCCCTTGGGTTGAAGTTCAAATATCCAGATAATAATGCCTGCATTATGGCTCAGATGAACGTCAACTTTACCCTTTCAGACGATAAAGAAGTGGTAAGTACTGCAGTGTATGTCTAAGTTTTATATAATTCATTACCAAATGTGATGTTGAAATTGATTTTTTTTTCTTTCTATTTTATGGTAGTCCACTTGCATGGCTGGTCAAATCCTAAACATTATCCCAGTCTGTTTCTTTTCAAAGTTGGACAGGTGAATTTTTCAGTGTCCTAGTTTAGGACAAGTGTTTTTTTCTTCTTCTTCCCCTACTAAAACAAGTTGGGTGAGCACTAATCTTCATGCATTAATCATCTTATCAGTGTCTAACTTTATCTGGCTATTCATGTCCCCCACCCCACCCCAGACATATTGTGTGCTTATATCTGTCTCCATTTATTCATTTACTTCTTGTGATATATCATACCTACAGTCAGTGGTCATTGATAATTGTTTCATGCACACATTCCATTACCACTTGGCTGCATATTGGACTGAATCATTAGCCCGTCAGAACACTTGGCACAAAACAGCCAGTATGATGAAAATGGCAGTATTTTAATCTGCCCTGTTGTTTTCTCAACCCGAAATTGGACCATCCTTTAATTTTAATCTTCTGAGTCAGAGCAATTAAAATAATGAAAGGTACTTCATTAATTAATTAAATGACGGTAATGATTCTTAAATATTTAATTGAATTTACAGAGGATCAGCTTCCATTTGTGATATTCCATTTGAAGTGAAGTGATTACGTTAATTAAAGCACTGTCTGTGCAGATAAGATGAATTTGCCAATTTATTTTGCAAGGAATATATTAAGGAGGATTTGGAGAAAAGATATTTATGTGAAAGTGGATAGATAAAATGTAAGGCTGCAATGGAATCTAACAAAACTATTTCTCCAAAGAAACATCAGCCAGCATTATGTGCAAAACTGTTATGTATGAAAGAACTATGAGACTGAGATGTTTTCAACCACATTGGGTTGATAATTATCTTTGACGTGAATTCATAGACTCTAGAGGAAAGATGTTAAGCAGTGATGTTAAGCAGTTATTGTAAAGAATATTCCTAACTGGTACAGGTTGGAATTTCAACCAGTGTATTTGGCAATGGAACTGACTTTCAGGGTTAGACCACAGGGGCTCGTTACAAAGAAAATCAAGGGATGGGGGTTCTAACCTGTAATAATATAACACAAGGGAAGACACTGATCCACACCCCTCAGCAGTTCCAACACTGCTAGTTTATCCTAATTGTGTCTGGTAATTTCCAACTTAGGCCAGTCGTAATCAAGAATAGTTCAGTTTTCAAAACAGCTCGACACACTTCGTTCAATTTGAGATATAATGGAGAAAATGCAATAATTGTTCACCGATCTTGATGTCTGGACATCAACCCTACTCACAGTGCAATTTTGCATTCAGACAATCTTGGATTTCACCATTGACCGAAAGGTAAGATCCGAACAAACTCGAGTGTGTATACAATATTGAACACAATTTTACATTTAGATAATTAGCAGTATATACACTAATAATCTAATTTTACCATGACACAATAAAATTGTCCATTTCTGTGTTCGATTTCGTCTGCTTATATTTACCGCGGAATTGCACACTCAAGTTTGTTTGGATCTTACCTTTCGGTCAATGGTGAAATCCAAGATTGTCCGAATGCAAAATAATTTTCTTTATAATTTATTTAAACATCATTCTTGTTAATAGTATTTCAAAAAGACAAGAGCATGCAAAGATTTATCCGATAACTTTGTCGCAATTTTGTACAGACATTAGTAGCAACTGAAAATGTTCTTTCTGAATCAATTGAAGTCGGTTTGATTGTACTGATAGCATCTGATAATCGCCTCAAATTTTCTGTCAGTTCACCATTACTTTTTGACAAGGAAAATTCTTGGCGTAATTTCTTAAATCGATCTGTTTGATGAGATCCCTGAGTGCTAGAAGCTTCCAAACGAAATCTAAGTTAATCTTCGAGTGAGAGCTCGTTATGGTTGTTATTATCTCATCATGTGCTTCTTCATTTGCAGTATTTGCCGATGGAAATAGCCGCTTCATCAAATTTGTCGCTAATTCAATAGATGTTTTGGATGGAACATTATCCAAATGGTGCAGAGAAATCATAAGATCCATAAGTTGTTGATTAACCCTACCGTCGATGTAATGATAAATATTTTCTAAAAGAGTACGACTGATCTCTGTTCCTTGTGCAGACAATTTTTCCCTCATGAAGCTAATAGCAACATAAGCGGTTCTCAGAGAAGCTTTTTTTTTTTTCGCTCATAGCATTAAGAGTAACCTCAACCAGTTTCAGCGCCAAAACTATGGATTTCAATAATTATATGTTCAAATTAGTTAAGAGATGCTCGGATCCGATTTCACTCAGCACTTCATTGGTGACATCGTATAATTTAATAAAGATTTCTAGCATGGAATTCCATCTAGTTTTGCAGTCGATGGACAGTTGTTGTTCTTTGTTAAATTTTTCTGAGCTTTTAGCTTTAAACGCATCCGATCGTATGGCTGAGCCTTTGAAAAATTTAACGATTTCTCTCACAGTGTTTATATTTTCCGTCCATGATTCGCTTTGTATCTCAACTTCTTCAGCACTCAATTCATCGTCACTTTCATCGAAATCATCAGTCTGTCCAGTTTCTTTGCGTGAAAAAACATGAAATTCCTTGTCCTGGGCAATTTTCTCTGTAAACAGTTTTTGTAACACCCAAACGCAATCCGTGATCAAGGCAGGCTTGATACAGAGCGGACGATTTTTCTCCGAACTTGATCATGACACTTGCTCCATCACCGGTAGAGGCAACAATATCCCGTTTGAATGAGACACCAACAGAATTAAGATGTTCCTCAATGAGCTCGTTCATTCATTCAGCATTACAACTTCAGTAAATTCTGACAAGACCAAGATTGATACATTTTGACGAGACCGTATGAAGGTTGATGTTGAGAAATTGACGATTTCCGATACTTGTCCATTCGTCCAATGATAATGAAAATCTCTTTGATTCTGAGAGTTCTTTCTTAATGTCCTGTCTGACTTGTTGCTTCACTTTTTCTTCAAAATCGTGAATAAGGGCCATCACCAATCTTTCATCAGTAGGTAGCTTCATTCCTCTTAATGACAGCGATTGACGAATACATTCTGAATGAGTAATTTTCCGAATCGAGAATACATCGACTGCAGCTAGTTTCGAAACTATTTCTTCCAGTGAAGTTTTGACAACAAAGTTATCCATTGTTCTCATTTTCTTCAGCTCTATTTCAGACTCATCCTTGTTGACGTCAATATGATGAATGCTAAGCAGATGTCGACGCATTGTTGAAGTGTTTCCTTGTGGACATGAAATTGTCTGCTTACATTCATTGCAAGCTGCGAAATTATCCTTTTCGCGCTTGTTAAAATAAGTTTAAACAGCTGATTTCTTATTTTTTGACATTGCTACTGCTTTAGAAATAAAATATAAGTAAAAATTAACAAACAGAGAGCAGATACAATATGAAAAATCACTGGTAACACGTTTATGTTGTTTGAACTGTTCAAAAATCAGTTTAAAAGAATTCCCTCGGGCATCAGTTGTGCGCCTACTGCCCCTCCGACACCACTCATCGTCAGGACAAATGCTTGAGAAGTTCACCAGTTCTCTCGCTTGCAGAAGTTGAAAAACCCCTTCTCCCCGTCAGCCGCAATCATAATAGTCAGAATTATTATCTTAGGAGCCCCCAGTGATAACCGTTGCAAGGCAGTGACCGCCCACTGGTCGACCAACACATGGGGAAGCGTAGGCCGTGTGAATCTGTAAAGCCGCTCATTCCCACAGTCAGTTAATTATCAAACAGATTTTTCTGGTCCGATAATATCAAAAAGCGGATAATTTTTCTAGGCGTAAGCTCGTAGCTCGTCGAGCTTCAACCTCAAGCTTCGAGCCCCCGAAAATGCTCCAAAATTATCGAGCCTCGAGCTCGAGCCTAGGCTCATCCCAAACTCTAATAAGGCTCAGCACGTCATGTTATGATGTTATCCATTCTTACATTGGTTATCAATTTCTGCACAATAACTAAAGTTGTCGACCAACACAGTTATCAAACTTAGTAGATGACTGGTAGCATTGAAGAACTCTGTTAATTTAGGGGTCAAAATTTCAACTGTCAAGTTCACTGTTAATGAAGAATAGAAAGTTTGGTACCCAAGCTTTGTGGATAACATGCATTTTGGGTAAGGATGAACCCAGTAGATTTAAGGGGTCACTATGTCCAAGGTCAGTTTCATTGTTGCTGAAAAATATAGTTCAACATGAAACTCTACCATTTACAATTACCTTGGACATTGTGGATGGCTTTCACTTGGGTGAATCATATTAGTGGCATTGTCCAAAGGTCAAGACCATTATGACTGAAAAAAGAAAAATGGCTTCTGCACAAGAGCTTTGAGTTCTTCATGGTCTGCATTTACCAAGCTTTGTAGATGGGGTACCATTTGGGATTAGAAGAGAGCCTTTACAATTGAAGTGTCCAGGTGTCTGTGTCACTGTGACTGAAAGAAGAAAAATGTTTTCATCACAACAACTTTAGATCTACTTCGCAGACATGCTCTTGGGAAAGGAAGAAGTCTGTTGTTTTTGAGGTCAGAGGTCAAGGTTACTGGCCAGGGAAAATAAAAGGGTTTCTGAGAAAAAAAACTTAAGTTGACTACATCTATGTCAGTTAAATTTTTTGTTGGCATATAATGTACAATGTATGGTGGTCTTTAAAGAGTGCTTTTTAACAGGGTTACATTGATTGAAGTTTTGGGGTGAAGAATAGGAAGTCACCCTTAGTGTTGCAGTTCAAATAAACTGTCACTTCATTTTTATTGCTAAGTCTCCTTGCGTTGTTATTGTCGGGTAGTGAACAGAATTTGTACATTTCCTTATATACGAATTGTGTTATGAATGTGTGAAGCTTTAATTGTCATCAAATAAACATTTTGGAAAGCTCTAGATCCAGTTTAAATTTAATTCTTGAACAAAACAATTCCTTATTTCAGATGCATTATGTATTGTTATTAATTTATAAGTATTGCTACATGATTATCTGCACACATTTTGAAGAAAAGGTGGGGAATATGTTATCTAGCTCATGCATACCCATTTGTTACATTGCATAACTGATTCTGCAGTGTTCTGTAGGAGAGTCAGCATTAGAAAATGAAAATGAGTGGTTTGCAGAAATGCAAAATTGTTTTGGAATTTGGACCATCCCATCTTGCTAACATTGAGAAATGATGACAGTTGTACCTAACAGAGGTATTGCTGACCAAGAAAATTATGGGGATAATGCATTGTTGCTGCAGACTTTTTGTTGTTTAGTGTTGTGTAAATGTTTGGGTACCAAACAGCTCAAATTAAGATCATTTCATGGGCTTTGTTGATAATAGTTAAATTTTGACCTACTCTTTTATGGAAATAAAATCCTTATTTAACTAATTGGAAATTATAATTAACATTATTCATGTTCTATTTCAGTTTATTTGTATTCAGTGATAAGTTCTGAAACAAATTGTTAATGGAACTTGATGGCTGTATTTTTCTTACAAGGGTACCATACTTTCAGGCATACAAGTTGATACTTTTTTTTACCTGAAAGTCAAGACTTCATATAAATAGATTGTGTCATTAAAATTGTTTTAAGTACTGTTAATACTTTGATTATGAGATGTAACTAGCAAAATCAAAAACAGGTTACATAATTGTACCAATTCTAGTTCAGTTGCTGTCAGTACATTGTTACAAATTATTATGACTGCTTTTTTATTATAATTTTTATCATTGTTTTGTTTACATTTGTATGTGCTTCTATTTTCTGATTTCTCCAACATGAAACAACAGAAAACATTAATGGGCTGCATAAGGTGTACAGTCTGTACTCCACAGGGAGTGTTCTCATGCAAAGCAAATTGCCCCCCCCCCCCCAGGAGAGGAGAAAAGTTTAAAACAGATTTTGCTGTACTCATCTTTTTTAAAAAAAAAAATCATACCTCATTTTTCCTGATCACATTTTAGCCAAAGGACTATTGATATTTGACATAATTGAATGATTACCGGTACATCACTTCTCATTGATATAATTGAATCTTCAGAAGGGGTGTAGTCCATATCAATGACTTGAATGTTTAATGAATAAAAACATAACTTTCATAGAGACAGTACTGTTAGGTATTCACTAAAACTGCCAACAATATAGGTTAAAGTTCAGAACAGCAATGGACTACTCAGATATCATCAACAATCCATTTTTGCATTTCAGCTTAAAAGTATCTTTTGGGATCTCACAAACTTATTAAAGCTGGACACAAGACAAAATGTGAATCCGCATGTGATGTTTTCATTGTTCAACTCTATAATTTCCTACTTAATCATTTATACATGCATATATTTAAATTCTAGCATCTGTGTTTGATTGTTTTTTTTTCTCAGCACTATTTATCTGGACCACAGTTGGATACAGCAGGAAGTAGTTGCTCAAGTAATGGAACTACTTCTGTTCTTACCTTGAGCTGGGTAAACTTGAAGCAAAACTTCACTGACACAATGACTTTCACTTTCATGTTGACCGGAGGAAAAGTTGAAATGCTTGTGGAGTACAAGTTCATTCCATTACTACATTTTAATGATTCAAAGGACTCAAGTATGTATGTCTTTTGGAAGTCTTTACATAATGTCATTTCTTTTTTCATTTTGGGCTTTGCCAGTTTATTCAGAATTTTGCTATTTGTCTTTTCATCCTTTAACAATATTCATACTTCATTTTTTCAGAACAAAAGTACAGAACCAGGATTATCTCACTTAAACTGTATATACATATTAGACTATCTGTCTAGATGTGCCTTTAGGTATTAGGAATTCATTGTTTCAATACTTGTAGCCCATCAGACTTGTATGTTAGGTATTAAGAATTCATAGTTTCAATACTTGCAGCCCATCAGACTTGTGCCTTTAGGTATTAGGAATTCATAGTTTCAATACTTGCAGCCCATCAGACTTGTGCGTTTAGGTATTAGGAATTCATAGTTTCAATACTTGCAGCCCATCAGACTTGTGCCTTTAGGTATTAGGAATTCATTGTTTCAATACTTGTAGCCCATCAGACTTGTATGTTAGGTATTAAGAATTCATAGTTTCAATACTTGCAGCCCATCAGACTTGTACCTTTAGGTATTAGGAATTCATAGTTTCAATACTGTAGCCCATCAGACATTTGTCGTTAGGTATTAGGAATTCATAGTTTCAATACTTGCAGCCCATCAGACATTTGTCGTTAGGTATTAGGAATTCATAGTTTCGATACTGTAGCCCATCAGACATTTGTCGTTAGGTATTAGGAATTCATAGTTTCAATACTGTAGCCCATCAGACATTTGTCGTTAGGTATTAAGAATTCATAGTTTCAATACTTGCAGCCCATCAGACTTGTACCTTTAGGTATTAGGAATTCATAGTTTCAATACTGTAGCCCATCAGACATTTGTCGTTAGGTATTAGGAATTCATAGTTTCAATACTGTAGCCCATCAGACATTTGTCGTTAGGTATTAGGAATTCATAGTTTCAATACTTGCAGCCCATCAGACATTTGTCGTTAGGTATTAGGAATTCATAGTTTCAATACTTGCAGCCCATCAGACATTTGTCGTTAGGTATTAGGAATTCATAGTTTCGATACTGTAGCCCATCAGACTTGTAGGACCAAGTGAGATTATGCTATGGCCCTTCATCTGTCATGCTTGGTCCATTTTTTATTCATGTTTTTTTTATAGACAAGTTCTAAAGAAACCATTTGACCCATTTACACTTGCTTTTGCAGGACATATTCTGACATCAGTACCATTCAGATTTGTTCATTTGATGTAATCCATTATGGCTGATGCAAAGAAATAGAGCAACCTTAAAACTTTGGAGGAAAAAAGCAGAATTTGACTAAATTTTATAGAGACATTTTGGCGTGAATGGCTTTGTTTGTATGAATGATGCCATCCTGCCGTTAAATAATGGCTACTGTTGCTAGATAGAATAATCTTGGGCAACATCTGAAAAACCACTTAACTTGACCAAATTTGACAAAAATGCCCTAGCTTGAATACCTTTCCATGTCAATGACACCTTTATTCCATCAATTATTGACATCTTTACTAAAAATAGAATAATGTCAGCACAACTTGATTACAGAAACTGCTGACCACATTTGACACAAAGCATAGTTGCATGTAGACCTTAACATTTTGGACAAATGATGCTGAAGTGCCATCAGATATGGATGAAGATATAGCTATTTGATTACACATGCAGTGGGCAGAATTCATGTTATGTTAGTGTTGTCCATCTGTCTGTGTATTTGGTTTCTGCACTGTAACATTGGTTGTCCATCATCCAGTTACCAAACATGTCAAAAACTTCCACTTGCTGTAAGGAAGAACTGTATTGGGTTTTAAAGCTTGAAAGTCTAGGTCGCTGAGGAAGGAAGATAGTTTCTGGATAATTACTTGGGTCCTTCGCTAGTTACCAAACTTTGTGGAAAGCTTGCACTTGGGGTGAGGAACTGATTTAAGGGCCAAAAGGTCTAAGGGAAAGATCTCTAAAAGAAGAAAAATGGTGCTTGTGCAATGAATTAATTGTTCCATCATTACCAAACAATGTGATGGCTTGCACTAGGTGCAAGAAAGAACACTTGATTTTAGAATCAAAAGGTGACTAAAACAATTTTTAAAATGTTTTCTGTGTAATATCACTTCTACATGAAAGACTTCAAACTTTGGGGCTGACTTGCACACTCATGATAAGGAAGAAAGATTTCAATTTTTGGTGTCGTTAGATAAAAAGTTAAAGTGACTGGCGGAAGGAGGGAAAATGTTTTCAGCATAAAAGCACTACTTCTACATCACAGACCAAAATTTTGGTGGCTTGCGTTTAGAGGAAGGAAAAATTTCAGAGAGAAAAAGGAAAAGGTGGAAAAGTTGTCAACATAGAGGACTGATAGTATTAAGCATGGAATGGGCATATACTATGCTTTTCACAGTACTTATATTAGTAAAAAAAATATACCATTCAGTGATAATAGAAACCAGTCTCAAAATGTATTTTGCTTCACAAAATGAGAACTGAACAGTTGTTAGTTTTCATCCATATTTTACTACAAATATTTCTTTTAGGGTCATCTTGTATTTTGTATTGTAGGAAGATAGCATGAAATTTGTTCTTTAATTCTTTATTTATAGCTATATTTATTTTTCAAAGCTGTCACCATATTGAAAAGTCCAGGAAGCTTTGAACTTTCAATGAGCAACATGTCATACAAGTGTGACAGTTCACAGAACATCATCTTAAAGGACAAAAAGTACAAATTAGTGATGTCATTTGCCAAAGTCCAGGTTCAAGCTTTTGGAGTAGAAAATGACACTTTTAGCAATTGTAAGTACTAGTAGGATAAATATTTTAACTATTTCCAAATTAAATCTTTTCATATTTAAGTTTATTTGTTTATGTGGCAGACTGGTAGAGAGGGTAAGTGATTTCCACAATAGAATTTGGACTGAGCTACTGATGTTTATAATGTGTTGTTTTAGCAGGGTGGATGAGAATTTCAAACCTATTTCATTTCCTTTCACCCAGAATGAAGGGTGAAATGTAATCAAACAGATTGGAATCCTCCATAATCCCAGAAATTAGGGTGAAATGTAGTCAAAGAGGTTGGAATTCTCCCATCTGTCACTAGAACAAAAGGTGAAACATAATCAAACAGGTTGGAATCTTTCCATCTCTCCCCAGAACAAAGGGTGACATTTGACCAAACAGGGTAGACTGTTCCCATCTCTCCTGCTAAATCACCACGTGATGCTTTGATCCCCATCTTTAGCTCACTGGGTCATAAAGCCAAATGGGCTTATGGACTTGTCCTACATCAGCATTTGCTTTTTTAAACAAATTTGTCAGGATGCATAATGTCATGAAAGCTTTTCAGATTCTTAAAATAATGGCAATCCATCACAAATCACAGCTGTTGCTGAAAATACAGTTTTTATCAGCTGATCAAAACTGCATGACAGAAAATAACCAAATTGACTGGTGGCTTCCTGGTATGAAGCAGTTAAATTGTATACAAGCAATGCTGATCTGCCATCCAGTCTGACTACCACTACTTAAAAAAACATTAAAATTTCTCAAATCTGCAGATTAACCAAATTTAACAGAAAGCATCCAACATAAAGGCCTTTAAATTTTTGTACAATGATGCCAGTCTGCCATCTAGTATGGCTGCCATTATTACCCCCTACCACCACCACCTTCAATTTTTCCAACAGTATTTGACAGAAGTTGCTTAAACAATCGTTAGTTCATTCAAAATTGTTGGCTTTGAGTCATCAGGCATACAGCAAGTTTAAACATTGTATTCATTACAGATTCTTCTCGCAGTGTAATAAAAAGTGGGTGGAAAAAAGGGAGGGAAACATTTTGGGGTTCATTAGACCCCCACCTTTAGTATGGAAGCATTCCTGTCCTGGGGAGAGTAATCCCAAGCTCATTATATACATTTATTTTATATAATCTGGCCTTAATGATGACATATGCCAGCTTTCAGATCTATACCTAAAAATTTTAGATTTTTTTAAAATGAAAAAATGTTTCCCCTTTCTTTCAGTACCTATTGCTTGGTCATAATAAAATTCTCATAACTATTGTGCCACAATCTACTAATAGATGGAGAAATCGACAGGCAGTGAGTGGATGGTATACAGATAGGAGAACCAGATTCCTGCTTTTGTCTTTATACACCCTCCATAAGGCAGAGTGTATAATGTTTTGAGGTTGTTTGCCACCTGTCTCTTACCATTTTATTTCCACATGATAAACTTAGTTGCCCAAAATCTACAATTACCAGTATAGTTTACCAGACATTGTGGATCCTACTTCAGGTTTGGGGATGTAGAATAGTTCTGATGCACTCTCTTGTATGTCAAAAGAGATGTCTAATGGAGACATAGCCCTTGTGGTGCATTGGTTAGCACGACAAAATTTCAAGATACCATGGTGTTTCCTTGGGCATGGTACTTTGCTCCAGTTGCTTAACACTTCATTGGCAAGTACTAATGCAGTGCTAGAAAAAACTATGGGAAATCAAAACCAAATGAACTTGTTGAATTTCTTGTGCTTGGGGAAATGAATTTTGGGGTCAAAATATCAAGGATCATGGTCACTGTGACTGAAGAAGAAAAATAGTTCTACACCATAACTCTAGTTTTCACCTTTTAAAGGTACTAAACATTATCTCTGGCATGTGCTTGGGGTGAGGCAGAACCTTATTGATTTTGGGGTCCAAAGGACAAGGCTTGTCTGAACAAGCAGACTATGACATTGATGGACCTAATACAGCATTATGGGACAGATACTCTGGCATCGTTGTCAGTAAAGCACTGGTTCAAGAGAGTGAAACTTTAGCAAAGCTAATCTTAGTGAAAATTTTTATTTTGAAGCAGAAGTATACAAAAGATAATACCTGTGGGCTGTGGAAAATTGTACATAACAACCATAGAAAACAGTTTCCAGATTCAGAAAGCAGAATGTGAAATGGGGCATTTCACCACAGAACATGTACCAGTAAGGAACAAATTAAGCTCAGAAAAAAAATCAACCATTTAATGCTTATGCAACCTGAGTCAACTTCTTTAAAGAATTTGATTTCTATAGGACTCAGACAGACTGGAGCTAGAAGAAAGATGGATGGATATTTAAGTGTTAGGTAAATATTGAACTATGACCATTTTGTCCTGCATTTTTGTTCTACTCTCCCCTTAATTTGGTAATAAGTGTGAGCACCCTCACCCCCCATTAGATAAAATCCTTGCAGCATCTCTGACATGACAGCATTGGAGTTGCAGCTGAAGGTGAAAGTATAGAAGCTAAAGAGCAGTGGTTGGCATCTGGGTCCAGTTAAAATGATTTTTTTAAAATAAATATAATTTTCATTATATTTCATTATATTTATTTATTTCTGGGGGCCCCGAGTGGCTGAGTGGTCTAAAGTGCTCTCCGTCATGGATCACTGCCATCTCACCTCTGTCAGCGTGGGTACGTGGATATGTGAGAAAGCTTGCTGGTAGCTCCTCTTGGGTCGGTGGTTCTTCCCGGGGTTTTCCCGGTTCTTCCTCCACCATTAATACTGGCCGCCATGTATAGCCTATCTTGTGCTGAAAAATGGCGTTAAACCCTATAACAACAATATAACAACAACATTTATTTCTGTATTGTTTTTCTATTAATTGTATTCAGATCGATAACTGAAGTAGATTACTTGATACGGTGAGTAGTCATTGGTCATTGAAAACTTATTGAAAAGTCATTGAATTTCAGTTCTCCTGATCTGTATGTACCCAGTTATAAAATAATAATAATGAGGACTTTGTATAGTGCCTAATCTTTAGAAGCTCTAAGCGCTTTACAACATTAGACAACACCTATAAGATAAAAAAAACATATAAAGCTATGATTACAAAAACAAACACCATGAAATTAGAACGCATTAAAAAAAACATGCTGAGAATATTTAAGGTAGGAAACATTATTCAGTCTTTAAGATTGTTCTTGCAGTTGAAATAAGTGAGGTTTTTTTTATCCCTATAGAATGTGATCATTGTGTCTTTGTGTCTAAGTTCAGTGGGCAATTCATTCCACGTTGCTGGGCTGTGGTATGCAAAAGAACGCTGTCCAGATGACTTTGTTTTTTATAGTGGGAATAATGAGTATAAGATTGTCAGAAGAGGAGCGTAAGTATCTTGATGGTGTCTACACATGGGTGAGGTTGGATATTTATGTTGGATTAGAGTCGGTCAATGAAACGTTGCACAGAGAACAAATTTTGTGTTTGATTCTGGATCAAATGAATAGCCAGTGTAGGGTACAGAGCAGCGGAGAGGTGTGCTCTGATCGTGGTACTCTAAGTATGATCCGAGCAGCTGTGTTTTGAAGTTTATGGAGCAGATATTGAGATGAACCAGACAGAATTGAGTTACAATAGTCCAATCTTGAAAGTACTAATGAACACACACGTGTTTTAGTGGCATCAGCTGAAAGATATTTGCGAATTGAGCTGATGCATCTCAGCTCAAGATATGCAGCCTTGCATATGTTCATGACATGTTGGTGCTATGTGCGAGTACTGTCCAGAGTAACACCTAGGTTTTGTACTGATTGTCTGAATTTAATGTTGGTGCTGCTGATATTTTTCGTTTGAGGTAAAGGATGTGAATGAGAAAGTCTGTGTTGTGATCAGAATGGCCTCAGTTTTATCATCATTCATCTGCAGCTTGTTACATGTCATCCATGATTTTACATCAGAAATGCACCTCTCTAAACCTTGGATGGTAGCATCAACTTCAGTTGGATGGCTAGATTTGTATATTTGGGTGACATCAGCGTACAGTTGGTGAGACACTGGATGATGATCTATGACACTTGAGAGCAACTGAGTGTATAGAATGAAGAGAAAAGGTCCAAGAACAGACCACTGTGGAACACCACAACATAGATCAACTGGGTTGGAGTGTATCCCATTTGCAGATACAATTTGTGTCCTGTTGACCAAGTAGGACTTGAACCACAGTAAGGCTGTATCATGAATGCCAAATACATGCTGGAGACGGTGAAGTAATATATCATGGTCTATTATGTCAAATGCTGCAGA
The DNA here is from genome assembly GCA_028554795.2 of Sinohyriopsis cumingii. Taxonomy (NCBI): domain Eukaryota; kingdom Metazoa; phylum Mollusca; class Bivalvia; order Unionida; family Unionidae; genus Sinohyriopsis; species Sinohyriopsis cumingii. The sequence continues at coordinate 107,855,901 of CM068828.1, read as the reverse complement.
CAAATCAAGGAGGGTGAGGACTGTAATCTTTATGCTATCCAACGCAGAGAGAATGTCATTTACTACTTTTAGAAGAGTAGTTTCAGTACTGTGGCAAGGGCAATATGCAGATTGTACATTGCTAAAAAGACTGTTTGAATTTAGATCAGATACAAGCTGGGATAGAACAACCTTTTCTAAGATTTTTTATATGAATGGGGGATTATAAACTGGCAGTAGTTCTTTAAATCATTATGGTCTAGTGTTGGTTTCTTCAGCAGAGGCTTTACAATGGCAGTTTTGAAAAATGATGGGAATTCCCTGGATGAGAGAGAGGTATTAATAACATCAGTTAGTGAAGGCAATACTAGATCTAAGCACTCAAGCAGCAGTGATGTTGGAATTGGATCAAGTTCACATGACTTTGGTGCACTCTTCATCAGGATTGTCCGTGCGAAATCCATAGAGACAGGTTCAAATGCTGCTAATGGTTGCCGCTCAAATTCTGTATCCCAACTGTATGGTGACGACGAGTCAGTTGAAATTGTGGTGTCAGGCTTATCTCTAATGCTTTGTACAAAGATACAGTAATGCAGATTAATTTACGTATCTGTTGACTGCTCTTAATTCATTAAGGCTGATAGCTGTGATTTGGCATCATGAGGTAGTACTTTTGTTCCAAGGCCAATCGTGTCATTACAGTTCATGCGAGACCCAAACTGGAGGGAAAAAATAATGTAGCTTTACTGTGGTGCCAGGTAATGTGGACATTCTGCAAGCGTGTGAAAAATGTGTCTGAAAAGATAAAACCTTTGAGACCAGATAGGCAAGAAATTCTGGTACCAGAACTGACGATTTTGTCCAAATTTTATATTTCCTTTTCTTAGACTAAAAGCTGACTTCACATGGACAGATGAACTTTAACAAATGTTTGGGCAAAAATCATGGGTCAAATAGTTCACAACTTCTACATATATAAGCACCTGTCAGTATGAATGTCTGTCTGAATGAGACTTGCTTGGTTTCAACTGTAAGTAATAAGAAAACTTTCTAATTCATTGTAAATAAAATTAAGCTCCTTGATGAGTGAACACAGAAGATTCAAATTTCACTGATGTGGCTAAATCAGAATATTTGTTGCAAAATTTCATCTATTTTGCACTAAAACTACATAGATATTTTGAAAAAACTTTCTTCCACTAATTTAAGAAATTCCCAAAAATCTGTAAACTTATTTTATGGTCAAAAGCCCAGGGATCAAACCAAATTTTTTTTATAGCATCAGGTTAAGTGTTTATTAGTATCAGTGTTTCTACAAATGTACTTCAGCATGAAAGTAAAAACAACTTAAATGATTGAAGACTAAATGAAATACATATATTTAAAAAGTGTTCTTTTATTTCCCCAAGTTGTAACATAATTTAATATCAGACTAATTTGTCTGTGAATTTAAATGATATCCTTTTTCATCAATTCCTTTCATATTTTGATTGCCATATTAAAATGAATGTCTTTTAGGCAAAGTCCTTCAGTCCTGATTGTCATTGGGTAATTCAGCATTCATTAACACACTCTTTTTTCTAATCATCACTGAGAATGATCTTTCATTCTGAAAAAAAGAAGCATAAAACAGAAAGAGAACTTCTTTCAAGGTCATAGCTTCCTTAAATAATGAGAAAGCAAATGGATGTACCCTATATACACCTCTCCCACAATAACTCATGCACATCTGGGTCTACAAACATAGACTGCACTACAAGTGAGGCATGTGTAACAGAGTGACTTCCAAAAATTTGAAAAAATTTGATTTGGCATCGAGATAACCGGGGGGTGGGGGTGAGCGGCGTTGGGGAACTGGGCTGTTTATTGACTGAATCTTCATTTTACAATGATGTCGATAATAATTTTTAATAACACATTTTCAAAATGTCCAACATATGAAAGATTGTTCCATCTGGTTTCAACAACCATCACATGTACGCAAAAAAATATCCGTGTATGTCACTGCTTTTTGTTTTCTTGATGAGTCTGGTTCCCATAGTGTGTTTAATATTATCCTGCCAAATGTGGAGTCCCATGAGCAGGGAACTGGACTAACTGTTGATACACCGCCATTTTTTTTCAAACACGTGATATTTATTTCATGTAACAATTGTCTGTGGCGAAACTCAATTTTTGTATTGTTCCATTAGTACACTATTGATGTCATAATTTCATTGGAAGTAATAATAAAACTTCTTATCATCTTTGAGGATATCTCTAAGTACCAGTTCAAGAATTCTCTGAAACTCGCTTGCCCACAGTGGAACGTATCTGTGAAATTAACCTCTTTATTTTACGAAGTATTCATTTAGCTTGGCTGCCTTATCTTTGATCAGTTATGAAAGAGTCGGTTAATTTAAGGTAGTTTATGTAACATGCACAATAACATTTATAAGTGTTAGATTGATCAAATGAAGTGAGTTCACTCGACATACGACCGGGGCTGCTAGAATTTAGTTTGTTGGATTTTCGTTCCATTTAACTTTTCCTTTATTCCACCTCCTTTATTTGATTGAAAAGACATAATTAACGTGATAATACAGAGGAGGCAAGCTTTTAATTCAGTGCAACAATACAACAAATACTTCCAGAAATCAGTTATCGAAACACGGTAGGCACTTAATTAGGTTCTCAGAGAAATGCTCACCGATATAGCTGTTATTATAGATTGATGCATTTCATATTTAATTTGAAGAGGACACATTGCATTTATGATGATTACACTTAAAAGGAACTAAAAGATATTACTAGAACACAAATTTAAATTGATAAAAAAATTATTTAATTTGTATTTTTTAAAGTATTTCCTTACATATCGTTAATTGCGGTGTACTGGGAATGTCGTTTGGAAAGAAAATGTAAAAACTTGTATGACGTTTTTTTAAATTTGATATTTCATAGCGTTGATTAAAATTTCCAGGCCCTATCTACCATTTTTCGACGATAAAACAAGCGACACATCAAAGTTTCCGTTACCAATTTTGATAGCAATTTTCTTCAAGTTCAACAAATAGGGATCAATTTTTGGGATATTTTCTGGTTTCAAAAATGGGATCCACATGCTATAAGTGGGTTCGTGAGTTATCAGGGCACGAGTTATCAAGGGAGTGGTGTATAATGAAGTATTTATCATTTAATAACCACTTTTATGCAAAGTTACTATTTTGACTTGTATGTTGTCTACTTGGGCCTAATTTGATTGCTACACTTTTCAGTGTGTCACATTGTAGGATATTTTACATTGGTCGTTATTGTTTGTTCCAGTCCAGGGTAAACAGTAACCACCAATCAGAAACTAAAGTAGCCTATTCCCTGCATGACACACAAGAAGCATTTCCAATACAACAGAGAAACTTTGCGCAAAAGTGGTCATTAAATGATCTGTAAAGTATATAATTGTACATGGGGTGCAGATTTGAAATAACTTTTATGCTTAGATATTTAAACAGTGGTAGAGCATGCTGACAGGATAAAATTAGCTCAGAATCATTGGGTGTGTGTGCAGATTTCAAACTGTACGAGTTTGTCTCCTTGCATACATTTTGTTTAAAAAAATTAAAGGGGAGTGGGTGGTGTTAGTGGTTTTCTTTCTTCACTAACAAAAATATGAGCCTGTGGCAACAGCAGTTGTTTTGCATCTGCAGGAAGTAAAGTGTGGTAGATTTTGTTGGTATTCATCCCTCTTTCCATGCATGGGCTTGTTCTAGACGAGATTTTCCTTGTACAAAGAAAATGCACTCTTTCCTTGTTTTGAAGATGACACCATAAAAATCTTCCTAGTGTAAATGGAGACATGAAGTTAGTAACATGTTTTTAGAAAGCATTCCTGCAGTGCAGAACAAAAGGTGTTGTAACCAAGATAAGTCATGCATCTGATCAAATGGGGTGCCTGAAATGACCTGAAAGGTTAATTAAAATCACTGACAACTAACAGATACACCTCTCCCTCAATAACTCATGATCCCACTTATAATGCGGTGTACGGCATGGCTCCCGTATTTTTCCAAAGAAAATATATTTTAAATGTCTTTAACACATTAACCCCTAGCGGTGACAGGGCAGGAGGTAGTAGCCTACTGCCGAGCTCTGTAGCGTAATGGTCATGTATGATATACTAAAGTGGGTGATATTATAGACAGGTAGACAGATGCAACTCTACAATGATACCAAATGATCTGGAACATCTAGTTGCACTACAAAATACAGATTGGACCCGACTTTTTTCTACCCAGAATTCGCCCGTGATCGAAATTTGATTTTGTGTCTGGATTTTCGACCTTTTGGTCTCAGATCTAAGTCAAACTGGTATGAACTGCAAAGAGACAGATGAGCCTTTGCAAAAAGTAGGATAAGATGGGCATTTGGAATAAAGAGTGGTCTCGATACAAAAATAACTCCAGCTTGTACCATTCTGCTCATGCGCAAGTCAAATAGGCAACGAAAATGATGTTTCTAACACAACTAGGCAGTATGTTATTGAAAAATCACTGGGTATTTGGTATTTTCAGATCTATTCAGAAATAGCTTTCAAAATGTGTTTCCTACTAGATTTTCAGGCAAAAATGACAAAGACCTCCAGGGGTTAATGTGTTAAAATATGCTGAACGTGAAAAAAGTTACAATAAAAATTGGTACATTAAAGCTTGATACATCGCTCATTTTTCATCCAAAAAGGTGTTTAATGCGTGTAAATATAGAATTCATATTGTAAAATCTGCAATATCTAAATAAGATATCATATATTATGTAAGCTTTTTATGATAAGTAGTTGTCAATACACTGTAAATAAACAGTCTGGTGAAATAGCGATCAATGAAACCTTCTGGTAAATGCTAACAGGTGACAACAGAGAATGAAATAAACACCAATTAAATGTTTTGCTATGTGAAAGTCACGTTCTAATCCTTTAATTCTGTTTCAGTGTAAACATTATAATCGCAGCATATTCTTTTCTATGAAAACATGAAATAGAGTCAATAGACTCTCACATCGAAACCTTTGAGTACTTCTTTGAGAACCTAATTACATGCCGGCTTTGTGTTGATCAACAACTTGGGGAAGTGTTTGTTGCATTAAAAAATAAATTAAGAGACCTGTGTTGTTTTATCACTCTGAATATGTCTTTTGTATCAAATCAAGCAAGGGAGGTACAAAGAAAAAAATTCAAAGGCATGCAAATATGAGCATAAGTTCTTGTGATCATTACCGATATCAAAATTAATTTTATTTGACCAATTGAAAATGGTTTCACATTTTTATACGGTTGCTGGAGACACAAAGTGTTGACTATGTAAATATCATACGGTTGAGAAATTTGCGGGATTTTTCTCGGTGGCAGAGAAATCAAGGAGTAACGCACAAAGAATTAACTGATTTTTTTTTCAAAATGTGAAGTTCCCACCATGTTTGCTAATTCTGCGCAATGATATGTCATTTCTGAAAACATTAAATCACGTTATTTCTGTTCAAAAATCCATTTTGTATCAAGAAAAAACGATTGTACTTTAATTAAGGAAAGTGATATTTATAAAGTGTACAAAAATATCCCACATTTCAACTCGAAATGCATATGAAAATGTGATTTCTAAATGTCAACATGAAGACACTTCATGACCTTCTTGAACCAGTAACCCAGAAAATCTGATTTACTCTGTAACTTTTAGAATAATACAAAGAAAATACATTATGTAAAAGAGGTAAAGTATACCTTAAAACAACACTGCATTTTAATTCCAGTTTCCAATTTTGAAAGAAATCGTCGCAACGTATAAAATCATCTACTACCCAACGTGTCAACTAAATTCTTTAGTAATTTTATCACCATCAATAAGATGTTGTAAACACATTACATTCTATTTATTATTGTTTCTCTTCCACATAATAGCTTATGTTTTTATAAAACATTGAACTTTACTAACTTTTTTACAAGATTGGTTTAGTTTGCTTAATATCTCTTGCCATTTATTGGCATTTTTACCTTGAATTTTGTAAAACTAGCTATAAAACTGACCTAATTACTCAACTGAACTGTGGACAGAAACAGTCCAAAGTAATGTATTTCATATCTATAGCCCGATGGATAAACATTAAATCTTTTCATGCTGTGAGCAAAATAGGCAGACATATCGCAAGTCAGGAAAACACGGGGGTGGTATCCCCTGTGTCCAAAATTAATATTATTTTGAACAGAATATTCTGGTGACAATTGCCTCTTTTCAAATGGTAAGCATTGCTGTATTTTATTTTCATCAAAGGGGCCCCGAGTGGCTGAGTGGTCTAAAGTGCTCTCCGTTACGGATCACTGCCATCTCACCGCTGTATGCATGGGTTCGTGTCTCGGATTCAGCTAATGTGGGTATGTGAGAAAGCTTGCCAGTAGTTTCTCGTGGGTCGGTGGTTCTTTCCGGGGCTTTCCCAGGTTCTTCCTCCACCATTAATACTGGCCGCCATGTATAGCCTATCTTGTGCTGAAAAATGGCGTTAAACCCTACAACAACAACAACATCATTTTCATCAATCAGTCAAATTTGGTATGCGTTTTGCTTCAGTATTGGAGACGGAAACCTTAAGTGCGCAGAAATGGCAAGTATTATTGTGTTCAAATTTACATTGTTTTAAATTTGTAGAACCATTAAATTCATGTTGGTAATGATTAACCTTTGTGATCTTTTTTCATTGTACTTCTACCACAATCAAATATATCGTTCGTTGGTTCGATCGACACTGTTTCTTGAAGATAGTGTCAATCTTTTGTATTAAAAAATCCCATCTAATTTGGATCAAACAATAAAACTAGAATGTATCCAATTCAACACACAAGTTAGTGACGTAGTACACAATGTGAAGTGGTACATGGGTTAAAGGAACGGAAACCATGTGGAATGTTTTTGATGATCTCATCAATATACTGAAATTAATGTTGTTCTATGAGGAAAAAATAAAGTACACCATTATGAACATATTTATTTACAGTTAATCTCAGCACAATTATAAATTGAGTATTCAACACTATAACTTGCCAACCCCCCCGGCCTTTTTTTTTCCTTTACGTCAATCCCTTTATTGTTTTTTTTTATAGGTCCCTCAATAACTTGCACCTCACTTATAGTGCAGTCAATGTTTTTGGACCCCAGTTATCACGAGTTATCGAGGGAGAGGTGTAGTTGATTTGAAAAGTAATTTTTTGTCTTTTCATGTCTGTCTTTCTGTAATTTGCATACTAGAAATACAACATGAAACAGTACCACATTACCACTGACATAACTTCTAAAGAAGAAAACCCATCAAACTGATGTGTGTATCAATAATGTATCATAATATAGAAAGTGTATCACGAATCGTATCAATACATGGCACAGGTGTATCTTTTTACTCCTACAGTTTACAAAATATTGAAGATCCCAAATTTCTTGCAGTTGAGGAATGTGACTTGGATACTAAAACAACTGTACAGACCACGACTCCTCTGTCAACCACCTTGAAGCCCCCTTCACTGTATTTATACAAGTATGCTGAGAAAGGTAGTAAAAATGCCTGCATTTTACTTCAAGCTGCAATTCAACTTGATATTAATTACATGGACACAAAGAAATCAGTGGTAAGTGTAGATGATAAAATATTAGAAATTGTATTTTATTATCACTCATTAGAAATCAGTTTTAACAAAATTAACTGCAATATATTTGCACTATTAGATTTTGTAACAAAATTATGTTTAAATATTTTATAAATTAGAAATTACCTTAATTTTTTTAATAATGTGACTTGATTCCCCGCCCCCCCCCCCCATGCCAGTTGAACAAGGTAAAAATTTCTTCGCTTAAAGCATAATTATCACATATCAGCTTGATTAGCTTAACTGATCAGTAAAGCTTGTGTCATGATCCATTAAAAATTGTTGTTATTGTCCTACTCACTTAAATCAACATCACTTGCCTATGTCAGTGAAATGTAAAGGCTCAGGCCCATGTTCTATTGTTACTACCAAATTTATCATGCTTATGTTGACATCGAGGTAAAGAAAACAAACATATATGTTGACAGAAACCCTGAGTCCTAGATTGAACAAATAGTTTGTTTTCTAATTATTATGACAACAAGATGCCAGTTCCAACCCATGCTTTGTTCTACACTTATTTGATGTTTTCACCACAATAACAAACCGGCATTTGTTTGGTCCTCCAAAGCTGGCATTTCAAATTGACTTCAATGACACATGCATCTTTCATTAAAGCAAGCCAACTACAATCTTCAATAAAAACAATGTACCCTTCTTCAAAGGAAGTCAGCACCAAGCTTGAACAAAAGCAATGGAATTGTAACGATTGTTGCTTTTCAGAAGTGATTGGAACATGTTTATTGTGCCATGAAAGTTAACTTCCTGCAAGAAAAAAATAACTTTTTGCTTATGATGGCTGCCAATGGTATGTGTAAAAGGCAAATTAAATTATCAATCTTTTGAAACTGACATATGACCATCAAGTTAATTGCAAATGGGACACCTCACAAAGATGTTTTCTAAAACAAAAATTTGTTCAAATGTTTTCATTTCCCTTTAATTGGTCTTATCCTATTGGTAGCCTCAGCAAGACTATAGTTGTTTCAGGCAAACCAAAATTTAGTCCAGTTTAAGTACATGTATGTGTTGTTGTAGAATAATTTAGTGAATTTTTTGGTGACATGCTTTTGTTGACAGTGGGATATAGATCAAACAAGGACTACCATTTATATATATATATATATATATATATATATATATATATATATATATATATATATATATATATATATATATATACACACATACATGTTTGTGTTTTCTAATGGGATGTGATTGATACATGAATTTACCATCCTGTGATCTCTACTCAAATATATGGCTTTTTCATATTACAGTAATTAATGCATTATTTATGTAGTACACTGATGTAAGTTGGTAATATACAAGTGTATTTCAGACTCGATTTTCTTCATTTAATTACAGTTTCCATGGTTTATTTTCTCATTATAAGCCATACTCACCAACAATAGGTCACATCTTACAAATCAGCACTTTATCTTCACATCCACTTGTGTCCTCAATATTACCTTGGTCCAGAGGATGTCAAGATAGATGGGTAGTGCTGTAATAATATTCCCTCAGAATATACTTGGCGGAGAGTCATCCACTTTGGTCTTGAAAATGAAAATGGTGGATCTCCAATATATTTTGAAAATCTTATTGCTACTTTTCATGAACGGATGGTCATGTTGACACTGGATTTTCACTGAAACAGTTCTTACATGTTATTGGTCTACAGAATGGTGCTGCTTAGACCAGCAGCATGTTCTGTAATGCAACCATCTTTAAACTATTTTGATTGTTACTTCCTCAACTGTCAACATGGAATTTAAACTTCGTGTGTCAAGCAATTAGTTCTAAATGGCAATTGTGCTAATCTGACTTGTGACATGATTGGCATGGTTACTGTTTTGTGACTCATCTTGAAAAGCTCGGAATTTCCACCAAAAATCTTCTTACAAAATGTAATTACTCCAGAATACAAATTTGAAGATCTAGTAATGGTTTTACTAATTTATTATCATCTGATTGAGGTTTTACATTATCTAATGCCTATGATACATCAGAGGTAGAAATAGTGGAAATGCCTCCTGAGTGTTTGATGAACAAATCAGTTACAAACCAAGCAGCAAGAATCTCCATATGCTTTTATCTTCAGTTTTGGAGAAAAAAATTCAGTAACAGGAGATTGATGCATATCAATTAGACGAACTTGCATCTGATGACTGGGCATACCACTCTTGAAGTCATATTTATCATCTGTTGGGTTTATTACCATCCAGGTCATAGATGACTTCGATTATGAGCAAATGATTATATATTAATTATGCCCTTGTACTTTGAAAGATCTTTTCTAAAAATTTAGTAAAATAGATATAGTTAGCATCATATAAATGTTTGGAAGACAGTTTGCATAGTACATGTTCTTACATAAGCCTGCTTAGTGAAATGGTCACTGTTATGTTATCCAAGTGAGTGTATATCAGGTTTACTTTGGATTCCTGATACTTTGAGCAAGATGCATGCCTATTTATGAGGTATTCTTGCATTACATTGCCCTAATTTTCTTTACCACTCTAGAGACAATTTTTTTATTGGAATTTGCTACAACTTTGTAAATCGGACCATGTCTTCAAGATCTTGGATCATGACGAGTGTAACAGATGCATATTATTAATGATATGATCTTGCGTCTATATTTCGGATTAGATTTTGATCATATTCATTTAATAATCTTATATTTTCATGATGTTGAATGAGTTTGATTTCATGATATTAACAAAATTATATACTTGATTGGCTAAACTTTTTACCCCCTAAGAAGACAAAATTTCTAATCAGATTTTTGCTTCCTCTTAAGTATACATTAACAATGTTGTAATTGAGATATGTGCATATTACGGTGATACTTTGTATCAGATTGGCTGAGCTTATCAGCTTTCCTGCTCTTGAGACTGTTTCTCATCAATAAAACTTGGTAAATGGGTTTATATAATTAAGATCTTCATTGACTACATTTTTACAACACTAAACAACAGAGCTTAGTGAAATGGTCCACTGTAAGTTATAAACTTGGGCCTCTTGTTTCTTTTGATCTTTTTGCATGTAAGTGAGCTATGTAAATCAGGTGTCAGAGGTTTCCATCTTTTTGTTTCTGCATGTCTGTATCTAAAAACAATGTTCTATCACTTCTCATTGCTCTGATGGTATAAATGTAATCTTATTGCAGACATCAGCAAAAGTGAACGTTCCTAAGCCATTGCAAGTAAATGTCACAGGACATTGTGCTAAAAGTGACACAGGAAATGCGTCTATTACATTGAACTGGTTTCATGGGGAAAGCAGATTTTCTATGAAAATGGACTTCATGGCAGACATGGGTTATGCCAAGTTGGACATGATAGAGGTTGATGCAGAGTTGTTCAGACAAGATTATCCAGATCTCCATGACAACAGTAAGACACTAAAATATTAAACACGCTATCAGTAACAAAAAAGAACAGTTAAATTAAAATAAATTACATCAAATAAATGTTACCTGATCTCGGGTCCCAAAACTTTAGTGAGTATAAATTCCATAGCTGTTTTCTGTGTGTGTGTGTGTATATATAGACCTCGGTTATCTCAAGAACCCAGGTATGTTGAGAGTTTTGGCCTGGTCCTGACAAAATCCTTGTTATGCTAACTTTTCCATGCTTATCAAGACCCCCTGTTAAGTCCATAACCATGTTATGTCAGGCATAAGTTTCAGTCAAAAGTAACACGTGGACGTGCTTAATTCGATGAAATGCAACTTTTAATGTCCATTTACATGATCCAGCATTTCCACTACTACTGGCAATGATGGAAAAAGTCAGAATAGACCAAATTTTACCGGTACAAATGCTAATCAATGAATCTCATCAATGCACTGTTTATCACTTGCATAAAGTGGAGAAAATTATGTTGTAAACAATACTTTGGGGTAAGGAAATTGAATGAATGCATTTCTGACCTTTACTGGAGTGTTCATAATGACACCATGACATGTCAACACCACAACAATAATGTTCCTTCCAAAGCATTGCGACTTTAATCTTATTTTTAACTCAGTAAATTATCAGGTCAACATCATTAAATGTAGTTAAAAATACCTATTTAGTTTTACACTATATATTTAAAATGAATTAGGTAATATTAGCTACATTTAATGATGCTAACCTGAAAATTGATGGAATTACAGATAGGATAATGTTCAGAATGCTTTGTAGAACAGACTTGAGTGTAATCCTATTCCAATATCTTCACAGTCAGTCACCAACCGAATCCATACACAATTAACAAGTTTGGTTCTGAGTTTCACTTATAAAATAAAAAGTTAACTTGATTCCATGCTTGGTGAGTGTAAGAGTAAATAAAATCGCAAATGGTATTTCTTTTTTTTAAATCTATGGTGCCCAATTTTTGTTTGTTTTGTTTAAATGATGTCTGTTGCTATGCTATGATTACAGATTCCTCAACCCAAACAGAATCAAGCAAAAAGTGACTGATAGGAGTAAAATCAATGAAACAAAGAGGAGTGCTTCTATTTGTGTTGTTTTATCTTAAAAATCAATCGAGTATCAAAGCCTTGCAATCCATCAAAGTGATACGCCAACTCTCCTTCTGGAGCTCTGTTATTGCCAATGGTCACTGATCAAAGTCAGGAAGGATATAGGACTATAACTGAATGAATAGAATGTCGGATTCTTGCAGAATCTGATGTTGAGACTGTTAATTTTAAAGCCTTTAAACACTTTTACAATTTATCGGTACATGCATACCAGCAGCCTCATCTTTTTTCTGGTACAGAGACAAATTTTATTGGTAAAAAGTGGCATAATAGTGTAAAGACACCTCTGATGATAAAGAAAAGTGATCGATTTTTTATGTACAATTTTGGTCACTTACATGTTGCTACTAGTTATAGTCAACGCTAACAAAAGAAAATACTTTTAAAAAAAAGGACAATCCAACATGTACATGTACTTAAATTGGCCAAGATTTTGGTCAGCATGAGATAACCAATCCCTTGAGGCTACCAAAAGGGTGAGGCTATTCACAAGAAAATTTTAAGAAACTTGAAATCTCTGACATTGTTACAGTAACATAAGTGTTGTAAAATTGTTACTTAATCTCCATTAAAAGACCTCCAATCTTTTTTTTTTTTCCTTAACCTGGCATGACTGAATTATTATTTTTATTAAGTTTTAGAAATGCCATATTGTTTTAGAAACAAAACTCATCATGTTTGGTGCTTCAGATGCATAATCATTGTTTTGCAGTAGATTTGGCAACTAAACCCTGATATCACAGGACCTGGTAATGTTCATGATTTTTTGACACCCCTGATGTAATCGAGATAACCAGGTTTGACTGTATATAGTATGTATGCTGTTTTCTTGATCTACCACAAGATGTATAAATTTGTCCAAGTGATATATCAAAGATACAGCATACATACTGTACATATATTTTTATTCCAATAACAAATGCAAATACTTGAACTTCCAATGCAGGTAATGTCTGCTTCTTAATGTAGTACTTATTCTTTTGAGAACAATCACAGTCTCCATTGCAAATTGAAAAGATGCTTCTTTTAGGTTTTGAACTTCTATTTTCAACCATTTTGATTAAGTAAATATACGACATGCTTAAGATTTAAACAAAAAAGATCATTTAAATGTAGAAAGTAGAGCACTACAAAAACGGCATGGTTAACTTTCTTGAACGTGGAAAGCCATGGTTTTCACATCACTATTAGTTATTAAAACTAGTTAGAAATACAAACTAAGTGAAATGAACTGCTCTGGTGGCCTTGAGGTTTGATAGTCCGCCTTGGATGGGGGAGGTTGTGAGGTCAATCCCCAGACGAGTCATACCAAATACTTGCAAAAATGGTACTAACAGCTGCCTCGCTTGGTGCTCAGCATTAAGAGGTTAGTATTAGAACTGGTCGGCCTGGTGTCAGAATAATGTGACTGAGTGGGACTTCATGCTACATGTCTGCGCCATGATGCCCCAGTGCTAGACTTCACTATAAACTGCCACAGACATCATAGCGATATGACTGAAAAATTGTTAAAGCTACTTTAAAAATCCAAATCACACATGCACTAAGCGAAATGAGGAACCAGCAAGAGGTAATTCAAACATATGAACTAATAGTTATCTGAGTCATTATTATGATTTAATTAACATGCTACCAAGCATACACTCATTTCTATCCTTATTACTAATTTTCTCCGTCTTTTGGCTCACTTGACTACATTTTTCCATCATTTATCGGGTCTTTTAGTGCTTGCTGTGACATGTATTTTTCAGGTAGGAAATTGTTGACACGTTTGGGTTCATGTTCAAATAAGTTACCCGATCATATTACCTTCGGGGAACTACTACTAGTTTGCAAGTTTTCTACCTCAAAAACAAGTTGGATTAGTTTCTGACTTTGAATCACTTTTCTGTCTTCACAAACACTTAGGCACCTTTGGAACATACCTGCATGGGTTTTGATGGCGTCCCCTCACATTGCTACATTCGCCTTCCTTAAAGACCATCATTGACCATGCTATACTCAGCCTTAATCATTTAATCTCCACTGTAATGATCAGGTTAACAAAATGCACAACAAGCCACCAAGGATACATTTCTTCCATCCCTCAGTCTCAGCTACAGTAGGGGGATTTGCAAGGTAGAAAACAAAAGGTCACAAGGAAGTCTCTAGAGCATATGCAGTTGGGAAGCAGTCCTACCCAGTTTACAACTGCAACCAAACCTCTTGAGCTAAGTGGTAGAGTCAGACAGAGATTCTCTCCCAGCATTCCATGAGATTCTCCCTATCTCAAATGACATACATTTATGTCCCCCTCATCACAGATCCCAGTAGGGAGAAGGCTCCAAATATTTGTTGATGAATGGGGAAGAATTACAGTGACATGTGGACTTGTCAAGGGGTTTCATAAGTACTCTGTATCACATTCAGTGAACCTCCTAACCCTCTGCCCAGAGTTCTTTCAGCTACAGAGCAACACTTGTCACTTGGTTGTTAACTTCAATGAACCCTTTCACTTTGGGCTCTCAATGATGATTCTGTGATCCAAAAGGGAGGTTGATTATTGGACCAGCTTTCACAAACTGCACAGTATGAGGTTGTTCTTAAAGGCAGGGAAACATTTCTGGACTTGCATTGGGGATACCTCTGCAGGTACATCCTCTGGCAATCACAATTGACCAGTTGTGGTCGCAGAACTAATAGAAATTGAATGGTCTCTTCAGCCCTCAGTTTTCACTCGATAGATGCTTGATGGAATCAACCTGTAATGGACCTATTGGTGACATGGTGAAATAAAATCCCAACCTTCTCACCAGTCCTGAATCTATAAGGCTTGGATAATTTATGCTTTTTTATGGATTAGAATGGCTAAATATACCATATTTTCCATATATTTTGGGACACGATACAGATTTTTTTTCATGTCCCAGAACTTAGTGAAACTTTTTTCACATAGGTCACATGTCCCAAGGCTTAAGAAACGATATAAATTTGCATTGAGTTTATGCCCCCCCCCCCCGCATATTGCAATAAAATAAACAAAGTGTTTATTTGATAATAAAATGAAAGAAAATAACCTTGTATTGTTATCATTTATTCCTCTTTTTATTATCATGAGCATTTACGAGTAAAATATATCCACAAATTTCATATATGTAGCACACAGGGGCTCATATCATTGTTCACAATTAAGTAACAGACAGTATTAAATAATACAATACACTTCTTGTGTGACCTATTTAATAATGAGTGCTGACATTTCAAGCTGCATTTCTCATAGCATTATAAATTTGGTACCGATATTTAACTCTGGCATTTGACTTTGTATGCCTATCCAAAGTCTGGCTTACTATCATACCTGGCCTAATTTAGTGTTTTCTTGATATAGTCTTTTTTATATCATCACTGATCCGGTTTTTTAAAAACGGTCAGTCCGGTCCCATTCTGCAATGACCCTTGTAAACTGTTTGTTCCATATATTAGTTAGCACACAAGTCTCATAAAGAGTATTCTGATTCGTTAAAGGTTTAAATTCATCCAATGAATCTTCGTGTAATAAAAACTGATGGCTATGGAAAGAAGAAGCATGCTTGCAAAATGTGGTTTCCAGAGTTGTTGAGAGAGACCATGACATGAAACGTCTAGATCAAGGTTTAAAAAACTTATGGAATGGAATGGAATGGCTGGAGCGAAAAGTTGATGGAAATTTAGTCAGTCAGCTTATAAGAAAACTGAATGCTAGAGGAATGACATTTTGTGACCTCTGCAAGAAAGATCTGAATCGCGGTTGGGAGAGTTTGAAACACTTTGGGCCCTGGAGTTTGTCAGTATACCAAGGCTAATTTGACAGGAGGTACCTCAGGGGCCCTGAGTGGTCTAAAGTGCTCTCTGTTACGGATCACTGGCATCTTACCTCTGTCTGCGTGAGTTCGAGTCTCGGATTCGGCTAATTTGGGTATGTGAGAAAGCTTCCAGTAGCTTCTTGTGGGTCAGTGGTTCTTTCCAATGTTTTCCCAGGTTCTTCCTCCACCACTAATACTGGCTGGGAGAGTTTGAAACAGCACCTACAAAAGAAGCTGCATACGGAACAATTGAAGCTCAGAAGGCATCTAGAAAAAGTGCAATTAATTAATATAAGAAATATTTTTTGCATGAGAGAACATTGTCAGAATATGTGCACTGCATATTGCTTGAAAGGAAAAAGGCTCTCATTGAGAAGGACAAGAAACGATTGCACATTGAGCCAAAACTCTATGGTGACAAAAAAGCAGGCTAAAGAAATCTTTGCCAAAGCCACAAAAAGAGCTTGACTGGCATATCAACAGGTTGTGTCCATTGGGGAAAAAGACAAGTGAATGTATGGGATTATTTGTATATAGTTGGTTGTTTATTTTACAGATTTGTTATGAAAAGAGAGAAGTATAATATATTTGCTGCAAAAATTGACATAATTATGATGTGAACACTGACATGCACATGAAATAACTTCAGCATCAATAGTATTGGAGAACAAATTGATGTGACAATAAATATTGTGAAATTATTGAAGTAAAGTTGAACATTTTTGGTAAGTTTATTAGTTTTTCATATGATTATTTTGGTTTATTTTATAATCATAAGTTGCACTAGGAGCAGTTTTTTATGAGTGTAAAATGCATTTTTGGCTGGAGTCCTTTGGGGGCACTGCCATTTTCAACTTTTTTATGGAAGACCAAACTCGTGTCTGGGAATGCCAGACCATTTTCCCACACTTCCACTCTACATGGCCATGATCGCACCTGCTTAACATGCAAGCGAAATACCGCTGAACTGAATACTGTCCTCTCATTGGCTTAAAGAAAATGATGTCCTGCATTTATTTATAACTTGTTTGCAGTTCAGTGCGTTCTTGCATATTAAACATATCTTACTGCCACATAATTGGCAGATAACTTGGGTAAGTATTATTGAAGAAACACATTTTATTAGAAAACATTGGTTTGTTTGGCTTGGCATAAATGGTTCTTAAACTAAAGTTTATTAGCGCTTTGGGGCCTGGAACAAGCATTCTGTTTCGATTAAACAGACTCTATGTTGATATTATGATCCATACAGAAGGATGAAAATGGTGCCTGTCATACTTTCAGTATAACTGCTGTTGTGGTCATCTTGAAAATCTTGTTATAGCCCATGCTACTGGATGGATGATTGTCATATCAGCATCAGATTTTCAATAAAGGCTGTACAGGATGTTTAGTTTGTCCTCGATAAAAGATGGTGCCAAGCTGGCACCTAATGTTGCCAAAGATGGCAGCGTCTTGAAATTCTTATGGTTACTTCAGTCTTGCCAACCCTTAAGATTTTACTTATGGAAATGACCCTTTAATTAACATTCATGCCAACCATTATTCTTGTGGCATAATTGCTATGCTTTTTTTCACCAAATTGCATCTTACGCTTGCCTATGTATGGATTACTCTTTTACATATATTAACTGAATAAAACAATAGGAAGTTGTTTATCATTTTGGTATCCTCTCTTTAATTCCACTAATCAGATATGTTTGAAAATATTCTTAAAAAGATGATCGCTGTGAATAGCATAAGATTTTGAAATCATACATGTGCTTTCCTTTTTTTTTGTTTATGGCAACTGTATACGACACATTTCCAAGAAAATTGACTGGTTTCTTCAGTTTGAAAATATGACAGGAGTGTTCAATCCAGATATTGACTTGACCAGATTCATGTTTTTATATTGGACTCTGGAATTGGTCAGTTGTTGTTCTTTTAGGGTTTAATGCCATTTTTCAGCACAAGATAGGCTATACATGGTTGCCAATATAAATGGTGGAGAAAGAACCAGGGAAAACCCTGGAAAGAACCACTGACTCGTGAGAAGTTACTGGCAAGCTTTCACACGTACCCACATTAGCCGAGCCCGATACGCAAACCCATGCAGACAGAGTTGAGAAGGCATTGATCTGTAACAGTGAGCGCTTTTGGCCACTTTGGGCCCTGGAGTTGGTCAGTATACCAAGGCTAATTTGACAGGAGGTACCTCAGGGGCCCCGAGTGGTCTAAAGTGCTCTCTGTTACGGATCACTGCCATCTCACCGCTGTCTGCGTGAGTTCGAGTCTCGGATTCGGTTAATGTGGGTATGTGAGAAAGCTTCCAGTAGCTTCTCATGGGTCGGTGGTTCTTTCTGAGGTTTTTCCCAGGTTCTTCCTCCACCATTAATACTGGCTGCCTATCGTGTGCTGAAAAATGGCGTTAAACTCCACAACAGCAACAACAACAGGAGGTACCTCAGATACTTTTTCTACCCATGTTATTAAAGCAAAACATATGTTGATCAATCTTTTTGCTATTGTATTATATCATTGTCTGGAAATGGTATTTAGCAAACAAGAATATCCTGAAGGCAACCGGAAATATGTCTCTTGAAAAACCCAAACAATCAGCATGGAAGTCTTAAAAAAAGAAAAGGCTTGGCCATGCTTGAAAAACACCAGGAAAGATGACAGTTACATTTACAGGGCTTGTTGTTTCAATTTGAGGATTGAACATATCAGCAGAGATGGTATTCATCATCATTCAGATTCAAAACAATGTAATGTGTTGAGCTGAGAGATCTAGCAGTCTATAGTTAACCTCCATTGGGTTTGAAAGCAGTTTCTGAATCAGAACTAGAAGGTAATAAGGCTCAAGTTATGTTAGTTAAACATAATGTTGCCTTCACTGCATTTGACTTCATTTCTACTTTTGAAATGCACATTTTCCAATCTGACAATTGCAGTACATGACATTTTGTTACACCTTATTGGAAATAGGTCAAACTAGTATACACGAGTTTATACAGTACCTGTATATGCTGATATTTTCATATACTTATTATTCCCCTTACAAATAAAATGATAATTGCTATTTTATTTTAAAATTTAGTAATCATTCTATTAAAAAAGTTGGCATCCATTGGTCCTATTGTGTTTGTGAGTTAAAAGTGCAGAGTAACAAGGGAATGGAATGGTATATCTGTTCCTTAACTTGTTTTTTTAAATTAATTTGCCCACTTATAATGGAACACATTTTACGTGAACAAAAGAGTTAAATTTTTATTTAAACAAGATTTAAAAGAAAACAAGTGACTTCTTCAATACTTTTAATAATTTGTTTTTACTTTGATCTTTTGTTTGAGCTGAGGTTCTTAACACCATTTTTTAGCACATACTAGGATATACATGGCAGACAGTATATCTGAAGGTGGAAGAACCCCAGGAAAACTCAATGAAGAACTATTGACCCAAAGGAAGCAACTGGCAAGCTTTCTCAAAGAGACTTGAACCCACATGGACCAAGGTGAGATGCCATTGATCTGTAAAGGCATGCGCTTTGGACCACATGGACACCTGGCACACCATTTCAGATTAGGTTATGAGGTTTAATGCCATTTTTCATCACAAAATAGGCCAAACATAGCGGCCAGTATTACTGGTGGAGGAAGAACCTGAGATACCCCAGAAAGAACCATGGACCCACGGAAAGCTACTAGCAAGCTTTTTCACATACTTTCATTGGCCATGCCCATGACTTGAACCCACAGACAGAGGTGAGATGGTATTGATCTTAACAGAGCTGTTTAGACCACTGGTGCACTCTAGGCCATTAAGATTAGGAATCCCTTTTTACAGAGATAAGTATCTACTGAATAGATATGAACATAAGCAACGTATTTGCTTATTTTATGTAGACAGTGCATATTTTTAGCATTTAATCCAAAAGTATCAGCATAGTGCTTCCACTGTAAACACAGTCCATGCTGTATGATGGTTTGTTGGATCAATATCAGCTGTTGATAGAACTTCAGATGTTCCATGTATATTTGAAAGGGTATCTCTTGATTACTGCAAGAATTGGCACTCAAATAGAGTGATATGAACAAACCTTTCCAGAACTAATATTAGTCACAAAACTGTTTAATGATTAAAAATAAGTTTTGTGGTGCAAGATTTTGGTTTTGAAGTGTTCACAGAATATCCTGTCAGATTTGTAAAAATGATGATTCCAAAACGGGGAGTGACACTCAATTTACTAAATACTTATTTAGATATCTGTGGTTAGTATACAGTAAATGTTCACCTGAGGGAAAATGGCTGCCCTTAACCCATAAACCCTGTTCTAAGGTTGTATGCTACTTCTGAACACTGTAACATCAACATCATTTATAATTCACCAAAGTAATCGTATTACAGAAGAGGCGAAAGATGTAGTTCAGCAATGACACTGAATATAGATTTTCTACTTTAACAAATATAGTTGAATAAAATGTAATTTAAAAGAACCGATTTTTTTTAAGACATAATGTTTGTTCTTGATTTTGGATTTTTTAAATTTATACCTTTCAAACAAAATAACCAAGCATTGTCTTCTGTAATTCGAAGCAACTCGCTAAATGAAAATCTCGTAGAAATGTGTTTGGATGCATTTAGAAGTAACTCTCGAAATGCATTTCCTCTCCCTTTGTCATGCAGAAATGAAAAGAATCTCCAGGAGTGAGATGGTTAATATCATATGACAAATGTTTTTAAGTGTTATTGCATATAGTCATGCAAATTTGGCAGCAAGTTCACATACTGAATTGAAATCTGTTTGTTTCAGGTACAGATGTGATGAGCATGAGAGATGTGGATTTTTCTTCTTTGAATGATACATACTACAAGTGTAGCTCTCTCCAGGAAACGAAATTAGATAATATCACAACAGTAGTGATATACAAGATTCAGGTGCAAGCATTTGGTGTCAAGAACTCAAACTTCACAGGATATGGTAAGAAACCTTGTAAATTTTATGTGTATGCGTGTTTACATTGAAAAGTTAATGTAACAAATGTGCAATAAGTCCATGTGCATTTTTCCTTTGCCTTTTGCAGCACACAAAAAAATTAGCACAAAGAATAGAGAAATATTGTGAAGTGTCAGTAAATACTAAAAATATTAAAACAAAATATTTTTCTGATTTCAAATCGTTCCTTTATTAAAAATTGGTTTAATATATTACTATGTAATCAAAATTTCATGACTCTTTTATTGGAAATATACAGTCTCATGTCCAAGTTATAATTGAATGTCAAAAAGTGAATAGTACTTGGAGAATGGTGCCTTATATGGTTCCAGAAACAGTTTAAGATGCTGCAAATAAAACCCAAAACAGAAGTGGATAAATATGCAGCAAAATGACAATAATTGCATCTTTGAAAAAAACACCCTTTACAGGGGCACTTTTTAATTAAAAGCTAAGCATTTTTCAGCAAAAACTAAAAGCAGGGATTGATACTTGTATGTGAGAGGGCACAAGTGATACCATTTTTGCTTGGGTGAAAACAAAGAACCTCTTGAAACCCCACAACCCCTCCAAACTTAAAACTTAACTTTACCCCAGAAGTTATTAGTCTAGAGCAAATGGATCCTATATGTCCTTTTTTCTGTGCTGCTTCTTAATTTGCAGGTATCTCTCGTTTTTAACTTAAACTATACATGTTTTATTTAAAGTTAGCAGTTCTTTTAAAATATTTGATTGACAAGAATTGGGAATATTATGAACATTTAGCATATGAAAATTGGAAAATGTACATAGGCTCTTCACTCGTTTCAGAAATAAGGAAACTGGGAATTCATGTGTATTTTCATGGGTGTCAGTTTTCATGGTTTTTAATAATATAACTTGACATGATGCCCCAGTGCTAGATATCACTATAAACACTATAAATGAGTAAATATGATAATGGTTTGTTGTAACCATTAGATCCATAAAACTTGGTTTCCCCACAAAATAGAGTGAATTCACTGAATATGCTTGTATTCAGATAGGGAGAGGAGAGAGTGCTCCTCATATTATGCTGTTTGGATACAGCAGTCACAGTATGGACACTGTTACAAAATTTAAAATAAATGTATTCTTTTTAGAATTAAAAGAGTTTTAAACTATTTAATTTGTCAAAACAGCCATCGTACATACATAATAAGAGAGGCCTAAATGGTATTTGTTTCCTACTGCGTGAAGAATCACATTTATGTTAAAGCCATGTGAGTGCTAATTGTAAGTAACCCAGGGAATCTTGTTTCTCATTCCTAGGTCACATGCTTCACTTTATACACAACCACTGTGGTGGCCTAAGTGGTTAAGTGTCCACCTTGGATGCGGAAGGTCACATGTTTCAACCCCAATCGAGTCATACCAAAGACTTATAAAATTGGTACTAGCAGCTAGTTTGCTTGGCGCTCAGCATTAAGAGGTTAGTGGTAGGACTAGTTGGATTGGTGTCAGGTTAATGTGACTGGGTGGGACATGATGCATCATGTCTGTGGCATGATTCCCCAGTGCTAGACATCACTATAAACTGCTATCCTGCAGATGTCAGCAATATGACTGGAAAATTGTTAAAGCTATGTTAAAAACCCAAATCACACACACACATGCAGCTGTTGATAAAGTACAGTAAGTAGACATATTTTCATAAGAGTAATGTGGGGATAAATGTTAATATATGACTAATATTTCAACAACTTGAAAATAGAAATCCGCATTTTGTCAGTGCGATTAATGTTTCTCAGCAAAAATTTATTTCTTTACAACAACCCCAACATGCACTTTGCTTTGAATACAAGAGGGGTCCTATCTGAAATTAGAGTGGCCCTGGGCATTGGGCTGTTGGATTTTATAAGAACTGCATCGTAGTAAAAAAATCTTCATTGATGTAGACATGCTCTGTAATAAGTGAGGTTGGTTCATGTTATTCAGACATGTTACATCTGATTGACTGTGTTATCACTAGAAGTAGAGACAGTATTTCTCCTCCAGTTTCTATCAAACTTAGGTTTATGTATATTATTTGTGCATTTTATCTGGATATTATAATATTGGTAAAGTCTGCTTGATCCAAAGTTTGATAGATAATTTACAATAGGTTTTGTCCTTACAGTACTGCACAAGCCTGTTTAGTATAATGGTCTGATTTTAAGTTACGTAATCCAGGTGAGCAATAAAGGGCACTCATGGCCTCTAGTTAAACTCACCTGACCAGGGCATTACAAAATACACGGACTCCTGGAGCAGCTTCTTTTTGGCTCAGGAAAGCTAAAGTTTGCAAGGTACTTGCCAATTGGCAAGTCCAAAAATTAAGAATGGGAGGGAGAGAGATGGAGAAAGGATTTTTTTCAGTTTCAGTGCTGTATGTTCTGCAAGTTTTATACCCTGCGAACTTTTCACATTACATATGTCAGAAGCTTTATTTAGCGTTTAAATGTATCACATTCATTTATTACAAAACTGGCCAGTTTCTTTCATCTCTGATCCTTTATTTCAGTTATATACACCATTGGAGTCTATCATTTCCATCTTGCTGTGACTGTCAATGTCAGTCTCTCATTTCTTGCACAAATCTGATGATGTGAATTTTAAGCAAATTCTGACATACAGAATGAATATTTATATTTTAATTTGTAAGTTACATTTTAATTTTAAAATTTGTATGTATTAGGGATTTGTAGATTTTTAAGTCCTAACCTAGCCTTAGGCAGTTTGTGAACTTGCTAGACAAAATGTCATAGCATATCACCAGTTTCAGTTTGTAATTGATGATTCTTAATAATATAACTTGGCATGATGCCCCAGTGCTAGACATCACTATAAACTGCAACACTGCAGACATCGTAGCGATATGACTAAAATTATTAAAGCTACATTCAAAATCCACACACACACACACACACACACACACATATAAACTGTAAGATTTCTCAGACAGATGTGTTTCATAGCTGCCAAGTGTCCCGTTTTTTCTGTATTTGTCCCGTATTTTGGACCTGAATACAGGTGTACGTTTTTGTGGCAAAAGTTTTTTAGTTTTAAAAAAAATATTTTAAAAAATTCCTTGCAATTTTCAGTTTAGAACGGGTACTCGGTTCCATTCTGATAGAAATGTATCCCATGTATATAGGAATACAGTTCTACAATATGATTGGTTCATTTGAAATCGAGGCTACAATGCCTGTCTTTATCTGCCATATTGGATTTTGCAAACAGTTACCTCAGTCACTGTATCTCATTTTCGTAATATTCAACTTCTAATCATGTTGAATAGGAAAGCAGAATATTAAGAATTTTCTCCAGGAAAGACAAGAAAACAGAACTAGAAGGACAATTGTGCCGTCTTGTTTAGATTTGTGAAACCACCTAGTAAAGGAGAAATTCTATGTTTTGCAAATTGTGTAATGTGATTTCGCTATTGGGCGCCTATGAAATAAAGAGCACGAAAAGCTAATAAACATCAGCTTGCTGCTTCATCATACACAACTCAGCCTGAACTTACGACATATATAAATACCAGAGAGAACCTTGATGTAATTTGATCAAAATTCGTTCTTTTGGAAATTAACCTTCCTCTTTCAGATACTAGTGTTGCTGGTGATTTATTTCGCACACGTTTTCCAGACAGTAAAATCACAAAGGATTACTCGTATACTAGAACAAAAGCAGTTCAATAAGAAAATCATCCAGAATTGAGATCATCAATGAAAGTTGATCCATTCAAATTGATAATTATTGGAAAAAAATAAGGTGTGGAAAAGGCTACTATAAAAAGCCTGTGTCTGAGTGTGTTGCTCTCTTGCACCTTCTGAATGGAACATGGTACAATACATGCATCTTTGTTATTAAATAATTATGTAAAGCACTGTCCTACTTTACTGATGGTTGTATATGTTGTAAATAGTTACATATGCATTAAAATTTTAAAAATCAGTATTTGTTCCTGAAAATCAGTATTTTTGTCACAAGAAGTCAGTATTTTTGTATTCAGGGGCTTGGCAGCTATGGTGTTTGGAAATAAAAGGCACTGTCTTGTCTCCTATGATTAAACACCAGGATTTTATTAAAAGTATGATCGATGTAATTACAGCATACTGATGTGGATAAATATAGGTGTTCACAGATCATTCTCAAAAGTGGACTTGTCAAAGATTTTGATGTATACAGGTATAACGTGATTCCATTTATAATGCGATGGCAGCATGGCTTCCATTTTTTAATTTAGGGTGATCTCTGTTTTTAACATCCTCAATACATGCTCTCAGAAAAGCCGATTATTCATATCCCTAGCAGATTTGTAATCCCGGCACTATGTTCAGTGTTGCCCTAACTTTCACTGTGCACTGTTTCTGCCATATTGGCATGTATACAATTCAAACTGAGTTATATTTGATGTCTGATGAAACCAGGTCAACAGAACAAATGATATATGATCAAGAGGTTTGTTAAAACTGATGACCTTGAAATTCAATGCACTTTTTTTTATGGGGAAGTTTTTTAAAAAACTTTTAACACGATCCTGCTTTTATCACGATGTTATTCTTTGAACCCTGAGCATCGCATTATAACTGGTTTTACCTGTATCGCAGTTTTTAATGTGACTAGATAAATGTTAGGTAAATGGATAAAATAAGTACTTCCAAATCATTCAGTTCTGAGCATAAATAATCCATTACAAAACAGTATAGCTTTTATTATTATTGATGTAGTTGGGGCCCAGAGTGGCCGAGTGGTCTAAAGCGCTCTCCGTTACGGATCACTGCCATCTCATCTCTGTCTGCATAGGTTCGAGTCCCGGATTCGGCCAATGTGGGTATGTGAGAAAGCTTGCCAGTAGCTTCTCAAGGGTTGGTGGTTCTTTCCGGGGATTTCCTGGGTTCTTCCTCCACCATTAATACTGGCCGCCATGTATAGCCTATCTTGTGCTGAAAAATGGCGTTAAACCCTACAACAACAACAACAAATTGATGTAGTTGAAGAAATGAGTCTGCTAATTTTTCTAGGCATAGAAACATATTTAATGAAATGGCTTCAAAGAAAAATAATTGCAATAATTTTACAAAATGTACAAGAAAGTTCTAATCATCATGGATTGTTGAATATTCCTGGCTAGAGAGTAATGCAGTCACTACAGAAAATCTCTCATAACCGCTCAAAGCAAAAGTGGGATTGTAATCCATTTTCTGTCGGTACTGACAATTGTAAGAAAGATCCTATCAGTCTTTTCCCTAAACATCTCACTCCGTTTCTTACTTAAAATGTAGATATTTCCAAGACCCTCTTTAACAATGCATGAAAGTTATGTTGGACCAAGTTGCTGGTCTGATTCTATTTAGCTATGAATCGGTCATATGTAACAGCACTAGCCTGGAAGACATTTAATATTTCTTATTTATTCTCATAAATTGAGGAAAATGTGATTTTTAATCTTAAAGGCATCAGAAAAGAGTAATAAAAGTGCACTGATGCATGCGGATGTTACTCAGTAGTGGGGGACTGATGGTTTAAAATATTGCTGAAAATTTGCCAGTGCAATATACTGATCAACAGTCTAGGCTTGATCTTCATCAATCAAACTTTTGTTCTCAGCCATAGCTAAAACTTGGCATCAATAGTGTCAGCTTACCTTATGTTTTAGATGCTATGAGTTTAAGTATGGATTTACTGGCAGTAGGCAAGAATCTACCATAAGGAATTCATCTGCTACAAGATCATTCAAGTGCCTTATTCAGTGACATGTCCAATTTTATAATTGACCCATTGAAAGTACATGAAACATGCAAAGAGTATAATACTTGCACCAGAAATGTTTAAAATAACATACCCATCTCAATCATCACAGTCTCAATCAACATCTCAATTGCCTGAGCATTTACAAAGCTGAGTGCACAACCAGATATTCATCATGTAGTAGCCAGAACTAGTTGATTTCTATCCTGAAGAAACCATTGCACACTGACTGCTTTCTTCTGAGAATGACAGATGTGTTATATTTTATGTGTTTGATATTTTTATCTGATGCTGAGAACTTTTAAACTTGATGGTTTAGTTAACTGTAGCACTGAGAGTCAAAGTGAAGCCACAAATAAAAGGTATGATCATGTAATTTTAAAATTTTAAAATGTTAATCTTAGTAAAAATATTTGTGATTGAATAAGCAATAAAGTAGTTCTGTGAACTTTGAGTTTGCATCAGTTTTTTTCTTTCTTTCCCTATCATTTGTTCATGTTAGTGCACAGGAGTAAATATTCACATGTCAGACTTAGCTGTTGGACTGGTCCTTGGCTTATGCAGACCTGGGCAATTTGGGATTTTACTGGTCTGGACCAGTGAGTCAAAAACAATGTTCAGGCCCTGCAGTCCATTGGGTGGGGGGCATGAACATATTTCACATTTGTACAAAAGGTGGTGCTCACCAGATAATATGTACTTTTGAGAGAGTGACGTATGTAAGGTGAAGTAGTTCGCATTTAAAACATGCACAGTGGAGAGAATGTTTGCATACCTCTGTGCTACATTAATGTAATGTGGATGATATTTCTTTTGGATATTGTACTTTTGGAAATTTTACATGATTTAAGCACACTGCTAACTAAAATGACTGCTCCCTTGTGTTAAAAAATCTGTCTGAATTAGTCTAAAGTACACTATACATAGCAGCTATTAAAATAGGGAAAATGAATTTTGCCAGACTAGACAATACCAGCTTCTGAAAGTGCAATGAATGAATTACCAAATATATAAAATGTAAAAAAAAGTTATCGGCTCTTTTTTATACAATTTACCTCTGAAGTTCAGGAAGTGAAAATGACCAAGTAGAGCTAGCACTTGTTTGAAAGGTGCACATTTGAAGTAAGGCCAAGCTGTATACTCTATAACCTATAGTACACCCATCAATCATACACCAAAATAAAGGGAATTAAAGGTTCTTTGCATTATACCTAAGATATACAAGGTCTTTTTTAAATAGCCAGTATAACCAGTGAGGAAAGCCGGGGAAATTCTTTTTCTTTAAAATCCTAACCCTATGGAAAATACGAAACTGTAGAGCGCCACCTTAAAACAAATATAAAAATGTTTGCAATTTTATTTTTTATTTTCATATAATTATGTATGATGTTCTGAATAAAATGGTACATTCATATTGATGTTAAGCATGAAAATGAGCTAATTATGATCATTTTTCTCTTGCTTACGTAATTTGCCATGAGGTATGTTTGTGTGAGTAGTGACCTTAATTTTGGGGAAATTAGAAGTCTTAGAATATAGGAATAGAGTCAACTTAAATTTAAAACTGTTGCAATAAGTGACAGAAATATATGGTGAAAATGTTTATTTTCATTTATTTGCAATGAATAAAAAAATAAATGAAGAGAAAGTGAATTCACTTCTTCCATATTAAACAATAGGCAAATATTTTACACTTTGACCTTTGACCTTTATGAACCCGATGAGTTACCTCCCTTTTCTAATTGTAAAATTCATTGTTGATATCTCAGAAATAATTCTGGCTAGTTTCATGTTCCTGTCATTCAGCATAACATTGGTTGCTATGTTTACAAAATGTAATGTGCATTCTTAAAATAGCTCACTTTTATCATGGGGGGGAGGAGGCTGGACTTGTTAGAGACTCTGACACTCATAAATACTGTTCTGTGGGGGGAAAGGCAGGAGAATTTTTCAAAAGGATTGTTTTGATGCTTGCGACTTAAATGTTTCAGCCATATAAACATAATTAAATCATACAAAAATAATACCTATATTTTCTTTATGGTGGCGCTCACCAGATAATATGTACCTTTGAGAGAGTGATGTATGTAAGGTGAAGTAGTTCGCTTTTAAAACATGCACAGTGGAGAGAATGTTTGTATACCTCTATGCTACATTAATGTAATGTGGATGATATTTCTTTTGGATATTGTACTTTTGGAAATTTTACATGACTTAAGCACACTGCTAACTAAAATGACTGCTCCCTTGTGTTAAAAAATCAGTCTGAATTAGTCTAAAGTACACTATACATAGCAGCTATTAAAATAGGGAAAATGAATTTTGCCAGACTAGACAATACCAGCTTCTGAAAGTGCAATGAATGAATTACCAAATATATAAAATGTAAAAAAAAGTTATCGGCTCTTTTTTATACAATTTACCTCTGAAGTTCAGGAAGTGAAAATGACCAAGTAGAGCTAGCACTTGTTTGAAAGGTGCACATTTGAAGTAAGGCCAAGCTGTATACTCTATAACCCATAGTACACCCATCAATCATACACCAAAATAAAGGGAATTAAAGGTTCTTTGCATTATACCTAAGATATACAAGGTCTTTTTTAAATAGCCAGTATAACCAGTGAGGAAAGCTGGGGAAATTCTTTTTCTTTAAAATCCTAACCCTATGGAAAATACGAAACTGTAGAGCACTACAGTTGAAGAACATCAAGGCATAGAGGGTTTAAAGTATTGGACTGATGCTGATATACCATTATGCTGTTACACCATTATGATGATGTACCATTATGCAGTTTATGCTGATATACCATTATGCTGATATACCATTATGCTGATATACCATTATGCAGTTTATGCTGATGTACCATTATGGAGTTAAAGAACATCAAGGCATAGAGGGTTTAAAGTATTGGACTGATGCTGATATACCATTATGCTGTTACACCATTATGATGATGTACCATTATGCAGTTTATGCTGATATACCATTATGCTGATATATCATTATGCAGTTTATGCTGATGTACCATTATGGAGTTAAAGAACATCAAGGCATAGAGGGTTTAAAGTATTGGACTGATGCTGATGTACCATTATGCTGATGTACCATTATGTAGTTTATGCTGATATACCATTATGC
The DNA here is from genome assembly GCA_028554795.2 of Sinohyriopsis cumingii. Lineage (NCBI taxonomy): Eukaryota > Metazoa > Mollusca > Bivalvia > Unionida > Unionidae > Sinohyriopsis > Sinohyriopsis cumingii. The sequence goes on along the minus strand of CM068828.1, from coordinate 107,826,036 downwards.
AGTTTATGCTGATGTACTATTATGGAGTTAAAGAACATCAAGGCATAGAGGGTTTAAAGTATTGAACTGATGCTGATGTACCATTATGCTGATGTACCATTATGGAGTTAAAGAACATCAAGGCATAGAGGGTTTAAAGTATTGAACTGATGCTGATGTACCATTATGCTGATGTACCATTATGGAGTTAAAGAACATCAAGGCATAGAGGGTTTAAAGTATTGGACTGATGCTGATGTACCATTATGTTGATGTACCATTATGCAGTTAAAGAACATCAAGGCATAGAGGGTTTAAAGTATTGGACTGATGCTGATGTACCAGTATGGAGTTAAAGAACATCAAGGCATAGAGGGTTTAAAGTATTGGACTGATGCTGATGTACCATTATGCTGATATACCATTATGCTGATGTACCATTATGCAGTTTATGCTGATGTACCATTATGGAGTTAAAGAACATCAAGGCATAGAGGGTTTAAAGTATTGGACTGATGCTGATATTCCATTATGCAAAATAGAAAACATTTTAACAGCTTGAAAAGAAAATACCAATCCACCGTCAGATTTTGCTGCCATTACTTAAACTTAAAAAAAGCTTTAAATTACCTCGCTAGAATTGCTGCATAATATTTGACCAATCTTGATGAAAACTATTCTAGCATAAAGACTTTTCCTATTTATACAGATTGTGACTAAAAAACAAAAACCATTTAAACAGTGTATGTTCAAAAATGGCTAAGCTGACTATTGCCAAATTTAACAGAATCCTGGTATAAATGGCTTTCACATTTTTTGCTCAAGTGGTCATAGACCAGAAGATCTTATGGGATGGCCTGTTGTCAGACTTTGAATGTCTGTTGTCACAAATTTGTTATCATTAACCTACCTAAACTACATCAAGGATGGCCATGAAACTTTACACTGACATGTTCTTTGCAAGAATAATTGGTCCTAAATGAAAAAGTTGCAGCTCAGACATCCAGCATAGCTACCACATCAATCGTCTTTAAAATCTCCTGAGTGGATAGTGATATCAACAGGATACTTCTTTTGCTTTCTGGCTGGTCCTACATGAAAACAGTATTAGATATCCAATATGGCCACCACAGATTGAAAATCTTGTAATAGGTGCTCCTCAGTGGACATGGTATTTGCATTTAAAGACTAGTTCTGCATGAAAATGGGTTTTGCACATATGTCTAGTATGGTCATCACAATAACAATAATGAAAATCATGTTGCTGCTCCTCTTGAATGAAATGTTTTTCACCAGAAGGCTTGGTTATTGAATGAAGATGATGCCAATCTGATATCCAATTTATTTTTGTTACACTACCAGAATTGCTGGCCATATCCACGTAGTTTTCACCATAGGCAGCTCATGATATCTGTTTGGTCCATAAATGGAAATGGTACCCCTTGAACATGTAGTATGGCTGCCACAGTGAACATATTGAAAATCTAATCACTAATTGTCCTGAACATATGGTAATATTGGCATGGGGTCTCATAATGGTATGTGGCATATCCTAAATAGAAATGGTGTTGATGTGACATCCTATTTGGCTGTTGGAGCTAATGTGAAAAGCTTACAGCTGAAGAATATCAGAGTTGGTTTCAGCTTTTGGCAGTGAAACAAGGAAGAAATGGTCTCACTTTGAATTCCTGTAATAGAATTTCAGACAGTAAAGCACCAGTCCCATCAAGGGACACTTTTTTATATATACAAAAGATGGCAATCTACCACTAAAGGTAGAAAAACATTATCACAACTTTGTCTTTAAAAAAAACTGTTGAATAGATTTGACCAACTTTACCCATAACAACTTAGCATAGGAACAAATTATGCTAATACATCATCACATATGGATGAGAATAGAAAAACTGGAGAAACATTGGAACAGTTGTCAAAACATGCGCATTGGAAGAATTTTCAGTAGAGAGCATCCTACTGATCCATATTTCTTGACCAGCTGATCTTGCATTTGGTTGTTTAATATCAGCTAGATGAGCAATCTTGGGCCCACCATGGACACTTGGTTTTCAGATTTTTAATCTGCTAAGTATTGGAATAGTTCAATATCAGTAGGGGGCCCCACGTGGCCGAGTGGTCTACAGTGCTCATCGTTACGGATCACTGCCATCTCACCTCTGTCTGCGTGGGTTCGAGTCTAGGATTCGACCAATATGGGTATGTGAGAAAGCTTGCAAGTAGCTTCTCATGGGTCATTGGTTCTTTCCGGGGTTTTCCCGGGTTCTTCCTCCACTATTAATACTGGCCGCCATGTATAGCCTATTGTGTGCTGAAAAATGGCGTAAACCCCACAACAACAACAACATCAATATCAGTATCTTTTTCTGATGATTCTTCATGATATACACACACACCAGCATATTATGGTTATTTAGTGCCAAGGCAGTTGGAAAAAAATGCTGTGGAATGAGACGTACTACAGTATGCGACCCATGTTGATGTTGATAGGACATAATGTTATTTTATTTTGTATTGCCAGATATGACAGTCTAAAATAAAGAGCATTTTTGTATATCACACATACCAGCAATTTTTCTGCTGTTACTTTGGTGTCAGCTAACGATTGAGATTTTGGCTAGTGTTCTTAATTCCTTGGTAGATTTTGTTCATACTTGAGACAGGCTGTATACTTGAGATAAACTGTTATTACTTGGCTTTTTGACTTTGGAGTCAAGGTAAACGTCTCTTTAGTCATACAAATTTTGTCTTAAGGTTTGGGTCAAGTTGTTTTATTTGTTTATATTTTTTCTTCATACTTTGGATGAATTATTCTTATTATAATTGAAGCTAGGTAATTCATTCAAACATCATGAGCCTTTTTGACCATGGCATCAGGGTCACTCATTTTACAGCAATTCTTCAACTGTGGGCTTGACATAAAGGTCCTGTCCTCCTTGTAATGTGCACATAACATATAGAGTGTCATTATTATACTGGGGCTCAAGCTAGACTTGAATTTTAGGGAGAAGTGACTTTTCATTTTGGACAGAACAGGGAGAAGAGAGAGCTAAACAGGGAGAAGTGGGACCTGAACAGGGAAAAGGGGGACCTGAACAGGGAGAAGTGGGAGCAAAGCGAGAGACATTGTGTGTGTGTGTGTGTGTGTTGATTTCATTCTCTTATTTGAAGTATACCATCTATTTCCCAGTATGTCAAGAAGAAAATTCTATCTGTATTATAAACACATTTGGTACTTGTTTAAAAACTATCATATACATAATCAGTGTATTTTTGCAATATGACTTAAAAAGAGAACAACAGAAGCTATACATTGTAATGGACATTAACTTACACTAGAGTACAATATTGTAATTGTTAGTTAGTACAAATACTTAATCAACTACCCTTAATCAAGAATTTTTTTTCTTTTTACTTTCTGAAAGTTCATTATAAAATAGTATTTGAAAATATTTCTAAACTTGTTTGAAATAACCCATGCACCATGTACATGACAGAAAATGCACACGTCCTTCAGGTCAAATACTGTTCGTCTTAATTTCTTGATTGCTGATAAAACTTTACTGTGCCTGTTCAATGACAACACACTGATGAATTAAAGTCTGTAAATGAATGAACTAAACATTTTTTCAACCAAATCGACACAGCCAACATGCAGGTGCATATATATTTAGAAAGAGAGGTTTTCTTAACCTATTTTATCCTGTTTACCAATTTCAACTGCAGTGCCTGATTCATGAGAAGCAATTCTAAATACATTGTGGTAAAACGGAGCATCATACAGCAGGGGGGGGTGTCCACGCTTCTATTCAGCATAACAGTTTGTTTCATCAAGTTTTTCCCAGATTAAATCATCCCAAAGTAACTCAAAGTAATGTGCATCAGCTTCTTCGAGGTGTTGAACACTTGCCCCTTCTATCGATTTAAATCGTGGCTGCAACCGAGGTGAAAAGTCATCCTGGACCCATTCCTCTTGAAAGCCTTCAGAGTCAGCTTCATTCTCTGAATCACTGTCGAAAAATGCATGAAGCCATGCATCATCTCTTTCATCAACTTAATTCAGTTCTAACCCATTAAGTCAATATTATCATTATCCTCGCTATCAACATCCATGTTTGCATGAGTTGTCACAAAAATAGTCAACGCAGAATACAACCTTCACCCTTACAGCATCTCATTGAATTCCACAACATAGCATTGTCCCATATATTTATGACCTACGTAATTGCATTTTAAAGCTAAATCTTAAACGTAATGTCTGTTCTCTGCTTTCTTACAAATTGTGTATTTTCCTGAATATATTTGCCCAATGGTTTACGAAAAGAGACAATCTTATAAAACCATATTTCCTAGAAGACCGATGTCTGTCATTATGGTTCCAAACAGATTTTTATCAAGACAATAATGTACATGCGGCAGTTCAAATATTCATGTTAATGATTCTATTCTTAAAACTCAAATTGCTGTTTACATAAATTTAAGTTTCAAAACACAAGTTTGTATGTTTTTATCATCAAAGGATAACTTGTGGAAATCGGGCAGTAATAGTTGTTGCTTACTTAGGAAATGGTTAATGGTCAATCAACTATCAAAACACGTGTCTGTGAATGTGAGAAGTTTGTTGGTGTAACTGATATCAACACCAACATTTTGCCCTGAGCTGTGTATAACATAACACTAGAACTAACATGGCCAAGACGAGGGAGCATCTTAAAAGGGATGGTTATTCAATGTTCCTCAAAAAAAATCCTAACAGAAGAAGGTGAAATTTACACTTTTTAGAGAGGGGCCCCGAGTGGCCGAGTGGTCTAACACGCTGTCCATTACGGATCACTGCCATCTCACCTGTCTGCGTGGGTTCGAGTCTCGGATTCAGCCAATGTGAGAAAGCTTGTCAGTAGCTTCTCGTGGGTTGGTGGTTCTTTCTGGGGTTTTCCCAGGTTCTTCCTCCACCATTAATACTGGCCGCCATGTATAGCCTATCGTGTGCTGAAAAATGGCGTTAAATCCAACAAAAACAACACTTTTTAGACAACTTAGTCGCCCGCTTCACCTGGTAGCATGACCCCTGATTATACAATTTGAAATTTTTTAATGGATGAAAGGTTTCAAAAATTTATATCGTAGATAAATTTGTTTTGTAATGAAGGCATTGTGGCTAAGGGAAAAATTGGTTTTTGCAGAATCACTGTTGTTCTTTGGCCAAACTTTATGGATGGCTTGCACTTTTGCACTTAAGATAATAAAAAAATCATTTGATTGTGGAGGTAAGAAGGTAAAGAGTCATGTTAATGGTATGTATAATTAAAAAAAAATGGTTCTACACATTAAATTTAGTTAAAGACTGCATAATTATATTGACCAAAGTTTGAGTCACATAGACCCCATGGTCATTAACATCTGAAGTCAACCATACACTACTTGTTAATGCATAGTGGAAGATTTAATTAGGGCAGGTATGTAAAGTTCATTCATTGTACTCTTTTATTTCAGGCACAGATTGCTCACAAGAGACTACCACAAAAGAAACAACAGAAACCACACATTCATCAACAACAGGCATCACACCCACAGCAAATGTGACAACAGGCACCACACCCACAGCAAATGTGACAACTGGCACCACACACACAGCAAATGTGACAACAGGCACCACACCCACAGCAGAGCCAACAACAGCTGTCACACCCCATCCCTCTAACAATTACAGTGTTTCACACAACAATGTAACCTGTGTATTTTTTATGGCAGGGATGGATTTCATCTTTAAATACACCATGAAGAACGGGGTAAGTCTAGCTGGTCTTCTAAAACAATAATTTATAGGGTATGGAAATCCCATCCTATGTCAAAGCAAGACTTCTACCCTTAAGGGTGGGATTTTCCATATTTCATTATCAGTGCACTTGATCATGTTGATGAATAAGTTGTGGTCAGTGGTAGCTTTTTTGTAAGATATGTACCTTGACCATCATGGTCTGTACATTTTGATCTTCTATTTAAATAGACCTCATCATCTTGAGGTTAAGTTATGGTACATTGTGTTTGTAGAGCGAATATGACACTATATTGTAAAAATGAAGACACACCTATGCTTGCTTTGTCAACAGACTTGGCCCATATAGATTTCCAATGATGATTGGCCTCTATCCATACACAAAGATACCTTATAAATTTTTTGACTGCTCTGGTGGCCTAGTGGTTAGTGTCCACCTTGGATGCAGGAGGTGGGTTTAAACCCTGGCCATCATACCAAAGACGTATACAGATGTTACTTACCTTGCCTCACTTAGGGCTTAGCATTAAGAGGTTAGTATTGGGACTGGTTGGCCAGGTGTCGGGATATCATACCACATGTCTGCGGCATCATGCCCCAGTGCTAGACATCACTTTAAACTGCCACACTGTAGACTTCATAGCAGTATGACTGAAAAATTGTTGAAGCTATGTCAGAAATCCAAAACACACACATACCTCTTTCAAAATGTTTGTCATTTAGAAAATATATATATATCAGGGCTGAGCAAATTTTTTTTTAACCACTAGTCCAGGACAAGTGGTTTCAGAAAATGCACTAGTCCCACCTTTCTCTTCACTAGTCACACCTTACTCGTTACTAGTCCCACCTTATTTTTCACTGGTCCCGAAATGGTAATCACTTGCCGAGATTTGATGAGACGTATGTGCTTAATCCACAGAAGAAAAAAAACCAAAATGATATACAACATAATTATTTCTTAAAAGAATTTAATTTTTCAAAAACTTTGGTTGTTATATATTTGGCTTCTTCAGGTTCATGTATATATGTTTTAGCTGATGGATTTGAAAATATGTCCATGTATATTTCTGCCACCTGCACCAGCACTAAGCCAGCAGTTGATAGCTGTGTCTGGGTTAAAGTCATCAAGCTCTGGTCCATTTCCAGAAATGTTCATTAGCATTTGTAAACTCTTTTGGTTTAAGAAATTCCTTAATGAAGTCTTGATTAAGTTCATTGAACTAAATCCTCGTTCACACTCAGAAATAGCTACCGCACACTCAGTATCCATTTTACGTTTTATCCCTCCATTTTGAAATAAATTTATCTTCGCCGAATCGCCGTTATTACCTTACTTGCGAAAATAATTTAGCAAACTCATTTTATCCACAGAGTAACTATCAGCTTGCTTGACAACTACTTCTAAAGTGATCATAACATCAATTTTCTCTTTTAAATACGAACTGAAACAGCTCATTAATTAGCGTAATTGTTTCGCTTCAAACACAATATCGCACATGGAAGAATCATTACTGTCATTTAATCAGTTCATAAAGAAAACCAACACTGATGTCAGTAAAGTACCATTCATTAATTTAATTACACTGACTCGCTGGATTAAAATCATAGTGAGCCGCTCGTTATGATCTAGATTGAGTACACTCATTGCAACAAAACCGCTTACAACACTGCTAATTGATCATACTGGCTTTCTTTTGTTTGACGTGTTTTGATTTGCCGATAATTTGGTCGCTTAGCCCATTATGCAGTCAAGCGGTAAAGGTATAACGGTACCAATTGCGCAAGTCCAGGTGGGCGGAGCTTAAGGTGTAGGGAACCTTGTATTCAGAATTAAAGAACAACACTAGCTGTGATTGGTGCATTATGTAAGAGTTGTACTTTCTGTTTGGCTTTAAAAAAGATAGTTGAGCCTCTTGGCAACATGTGAGTTTGTGTTAATTTCTATCTAGATCATATTTTTTTGTTGTGATTTTTTAAAAATATGGTACACATGGCTGAAAATGTGCTTGTTGTGACTAGATAACTCTTACCCCGTCTAGTTCCAGTAGAGTTATCTCTCTTAAATGCAATGGAGTACCTGGTTATGTCATTGTCAAATTGACAATCTAGCATTGTTCTATATCACAGTGTGTGACATGCATGCTCAGGTAGGACAGAAAGTATATTTATTTCACAAAACATTAGCATTGAGGTATATGGAAAAACAATTGGTACCGTGATACTTAAAAGGATGTAAATGTATACACAAAGAGGGGTAGAATCAAGTATTCAGTATGCCCAGAGGGCATGATTGGCCAAATAAAGGCAGATATAGTGATTAAAGCACGAAAATAAGGACTAGCCCGACTTTTTTTAAAAGTACTTGTCCTGGACTAGCGACTTGGAACATTTTACTTGTCCGACTTCAAAAATGACTAGTTGGGGACGTCGGGCTATGGGATTTGCTCAGACCTCTATATATATATATATATATATATATATATATATATATATATATATATATATATATATATATAAAGGAAAGCGACTATTACATGTAAACTCCATTTCTACCCACTAGGTGGCTGCAGTTGTATCTGCTTTAAACCACTTTTTACTTTCACTGCCATATGCTAAGATGTCCTCCAGACAATCCAGTTAATTTTGATAATTTTTGTACCTTAACTCATCCACTTTTTTTTATCAGTGGTACAGTAAGTAGAAATGTGAATTCCATTGAATTTATTGATATTTATGCAGTTTTCTTAGCATTTATTATTGTCAAATATTGTTTCAATTGGTCATATTCAGTTTCGGGTGCTGTACTTATCAACTATTACACTTCTAAGTTGCTACAGTAACAAGGAGACTGCTCCAGTGGCCTAGTGGTGAGAATGTCCATCTCAGATGTGGCAGTTTGCAGGTTTGAACCCCAGCCAAGTCATACCAAAGACTTATAAAAATGCTACTAACAACACTGGGTGCTCATCATTAAGAGGTTAGTGTTAGGACTGGTAAGCCTGGTGTTAGGATAATGTGACTGGGTGGGGCATGATGCTAGATATCTGCAGCACAGTGCCCCGGAGCTAAACATCAGTATAAACTGCCACTCTGCAGACGTTGTAGCCATATGACTGAAAAATTGTTTAAGCTATATTAAAAATCCAAATCACACAAATAAGATAACAAGGTTTACATTATGTCAGTTTACATATATTTAATTTATGCACTTTGTTCCTCTTCATTACAGAGATGACAACTAAGTGCAAATAGTGTAAACAATTTAAGGTTGTGTAGAATGGACACAAAACGTTTCTGCATATAATTGCTTGTTGTCAAACACAGATTATGTCTGTGTACTTGGTACAAAATACTTGGCCCAGTGTTCTGAAAATGCAGCTCAAGGGCTGCAAAAATGAGCATGCTTCAGTACATTGTAACATAAGCTCATGTCCTAATCATTGCAAAATCTCATGTCGTTATGCCCACTCCACCCCTTGTACAGATACAGAAACAGCACCAGAACTTACTGTATTGGTGAATACAGTGGAATTGTTGATTAATTTTATGGGTTATGTTGAGAAGCCCTTTTAAGCCCCCATTAATATGCAGAATAGTGCCACGACATACTGTATCCGTTAACAGAGTAGAATCGTTGAGCAGTCTCATGGTGTCATGTTGAGGTGACCTCCCCTTCCCCTTGATGATGCCAAATAGTGCCAGATATACTGTGAATGCAGTATAATCATTGATTGATTTCTCATGGATGATGTAAAAATGCCTGTCTTGTGCTGTGAAGTTGTGTTAAATGCAAAACATCAATAGAAATGAATATAACAATCCATACATGTAAATTTGCAGTTTTTACCATTATGGTACAGATGGGCTGACCATACTGCACCAGTCAGCCAGGCAGCAAAGCATACATCGTCTTTGGTGCTAATGAACTGATCCAGCTGTACAAACAAGCTATGTATGTTTACAGTGGTCATTACTCTTATCTGCAACTGATGTGGCTGCCAACCATTTCTATGAAATTCATAGCAAACCAGAATTACTTATGAATCTGTCTGACCAAGCCAAACATTTGAAACCTGTGATAGAGATGCGACCTGTACATGATCAATCTTGACATGTCAGATATGTACTTCATTAGATTCATACAGCACTAATAGTTCAGCATGTCTGCTGCAGAGACATTCCTGTATGACACACAACAGAAACATTTGGAAAGCTTGGTTTTTGTTTTACAAAATGAACAACCTTACTTCCCTCATTGTATGGTGGATCTTCATTATAGAGAATTTGGACTGTTACTTTCTTAACATTACAGTCCATCTTAGTATGTAAGCCGTAATAATTGGCATCTTCCACCAATATGCATTGAAAGACTTGTTCTTGTGTTGGAGAAGAAATCAGCCAAGAGGTTGAAGTTGGACCTTCACTAAGACATCTGACCAAGTCATATTTCAGTTCAGAACGTACTCCACAGAAGATGCAGCATTCCTGGAGGATGCATTACAAAACGTTTAAATAAGTATGGTTGTTTGATTGACAACGTGAACAACCTTCCTTTACTCACAGTTCAGGGTTGATAATCAACATAGATAAGTCAGGCCTATCCTCTCTCAACAATTTCTCCATCTAGATACAGAACACTTTAATTCTTTAACTTTTCCCCATCTACATTGAAAGTATACTTTGTGCATCAGAAAAGGCACCCAGCATGCATTGCTGAGTGAGGAAGTTTCTTACAGCTCCTTGGCCTATTCATTGTTGGGGTGGGTGTTACAATGCCAGTTTACTACTGGACTTACAAGAGAAGCTCTTCATCTCATTCTTTTGAAATGAATACATTCTCAATGCCATCCACACATGGGTGGAACATACACATCATACATGGTCCTGATAATGTTAGACAATTTGTTTGTAGTGATGTACCTCGGCAAGGGGTGGAACAATCAACAGACCTTTGCTTCACAGTAGGGAAATACCTTAATGTGTAACATTCAAGTCTGATGCATTTCCTGTCAAGCTGAATGTCCTGGCTGAGTGTTATCATGGAAGGACCACTGCTTCATAGAGAGGTATCCCTCCAGGAACCTTCCGTCTGATCTTTGCCTTTTAGGGTTCTCTGATGTGTGACATGTTTAAGAGTTTTCAATGACCTCAGAGGTATAGGCTATACCTTGCTTTTTTAATCATCTGGGAGGTAATTGGTGCATACACCTTCTCTCCATCATTTTTTTTTAAATGAGAAGAGTTAATAAGTGAGGGGGAGAGACTGCAATAGCTCCAATTACCCCACTAAAATGAAATACCATAGAGGAATTGTCTGCTTGATTTAGCAACAGATATACCCAAACGAGTCATAGCAACTGCTACTCTGCTCAAGCACTCAAGATTGAAGGTTGAATTCTGACATATCCATGCACACACATGGTAGTTTATGATAGCACTAACTTCATCATGCTGGGTGAGTGAGAAACACATAATATACATAGATCTGAACTATGTACAGTTCTGTTCAGGTGTTCTAATGATGACATTTTGCAATACAAATACCCAATTCTAGGGACTGGAACCCCAAAATTTTACATTTGGATTGGCTCACATGTCCAGTGACTACTGTTTTTCAGCAGCTACCTTGGGTGCTAATCTCAATGGTTTCCAAGTTGTGCTCCCAGGGGCATGGCTTCAGTGGGGTACACAGAGATCAAGGAGTTTATACTGACTGCATAGATTAACTCCCTATGTAATGCCAAGTTATATAGACTTTAAGGTTGGGGCTTTGAACAGCTATGAATTGAATTAAGTCCATAAAGGGCTGTTAGAGATTCAGTGGATAAAGCTTGTTGTTTTATTGACTTCTGTTTTTATGCAGAGAAAGTGTTCCTATATAAAGTGATCCTATATATTATGGTTTAGGAAGAAATTAAATCACAGTAATGTTAATAGACATTGTAGCAGTTATGTGCTTGGAGGTCATCTTCACCTCTATACATGTGAATTTTTATTCAGAGGCTAACATATTTGAGCTTCATGTGTATGCGAGATCAAGCCACTTTGGCCTCTAGTTTGAACCCCATTATGAATTTTTTTTCATTCAGAGCCTGAAACAATAATAACCATTTTTTTATTGAGTGCAAGTGAATTGCAGACTTGGTAAAATTAACCGTTTCTTTGTCTGTTTCTGGGATGAATCAAAATGAAGTTAACACTATTCATTCTGCGACATTCATTTTGGCCCTTCACAACCATAGAAAATTTGTGTTACGGTTTTAGTTGCAGTTTTATCATTTACCTCATATTTTCATAACCCTTTGAAAGAATGCTTTTCATTCTTTAAATGAATTGTTATGAAACATTGACCAGTCATCACGCAGCCATTCAGCATTGGGGTGAAGGTGATACGTTTTACAGAAATGATTTGATCATAGGTGCAACTTCATAAGCACGATTTAGTATTTTGAAGTAAACAGTGAAGTCCCAGGTCCACCTGTAATGTGATAACTGTCATCTCTATTTGCAGTTCAGTGATCATTATGCAGTTTGAACAAATGGAGAAGATTTTAAATATTACCAAGCTTCATAATCTTGAAATATTTTGTACATTAAGCTCATTTTTAATATTTAATTTCAAAGAATTTTACATTTTGTTGCTTATAATCAAATTAGAAATATTGTTTTTATTAGCTCATTTCCTTTGTTTTGTTTTTAACTCAAGTTAATGTATATGTGCTTTTATATCTGACTTGTATTTTCTCTGACAGACAAATACTTCCATATTAGTAAGTGTGCCACCGACCTTTACGGTAAATGGATCATGTGAGACCCAGAACACAACAACCAATGAGTTGAATATCTATTTCAACATGGACTGGTCCCTGAAATTTGTGTTTGGATATGACAACATCTCCAGTCTGCTGGGAGACAGTACACTTGATGTCTACTCCATCCACTCAATAGAACTTGATTACACTGTGGATAGTTCACTCTTCCCTGGATATGATGTAAATGGTGAGTTGAGCAGCTACATGTATATTTGTTCAGAATTTTTCAGTTGTGTGCCTTACCTCTGACCTTATCATAATGTATCAGGGGTCAAGCTAGACTTGAACTTTAGGGAGAAGTGACTTGTTTTGGACAGAACAGGGAGAAGTGGAAGCAAAGTAAGAAGTGCAAATATATATATATATATATATATATATATATATATATATATATATAATGTGTGTTCTCTTATTTGAATTATGCTCTCAATTTCCCAGTATTCATATTTACATTTAACATTGGAGTGAAGCAATACTTTATTTTGAAGTATAACATTTTCCTAGTTATTTGGCCATATCACTTTGAAAGAGAATAATAATACAAACAACATTGTAAGGAATTTTAACTGAGTAACCAGACTATATTATTTTAATTGCAAGTTAGTAAAAATGCTTAATCAGGTACCCTTGATCATCATTTTTTTTTCATCTTTTTTTTGTACTTTTTAAAAAGTTGTAAAAAATGGCACTTGAAAGATTTCTAAAAACGTTTGAATCAACCCCTGTACCATGTACATGAGGGCAAATGCAAACGCCTTTGTGTTCATCCTAATTTCTTTGTTTTGTGGATAAAACATTACAATAACTCTTCATACGTAAGACACTGAAATGCATATAATTACAGATATGGCTCCTTGATACTCAGTATATGAACTAAACCCATCTTTCCAACTGAATCGGCACAGACATATGAGTGCGTCTGTTTTTAGGAGGCGGGTTTTTCATAATGTAACCACTTTATGTTGCTTTATTAAAACAGTCCATTGATAGGATCGCAAATTTATGGTTTTATTATTTGTCTTTGTTCTTATAAATTTAGGCATTGGTTAAATAGTATTTGCTTCACTACATTGTTTCCTTATTTTGACAAGTACGAGTCAAGTCAGAAAACAATTTTGACCTTTCAGCACTTCTCACTTCACAATGAAATACTTGTATGTTCTTGTATGGTAAAACAATGTCGTAATAAAAGTACGGTATCAGTTACTTCTCATACATACATCAATAAATTGCATCACATAAGTACATATTCCTATCCCATTATACTAAACAGTATCACAGCAGTCATATGTATTTCTTTACATTAAAACTCATACAGAGTACACAAATATTCAAATATCCATTCTCTGATATATCCATATATCCATATTAACTAATCTTACACACTTCGACCATTTTCCCAAATTCACAATTGAAGCATGTTTCCCAATAGAACATGTATTTATCTCATAGATTAGTATCATGTTACTTATTTATTTCTATTAAGAAAATACAACATTGGTGTCAAATTATGGTGATCCTGACTCTTTTAATACACACACCATTAGGCAGAGTATGTTATGTTATGATCCTGTCCTTTATTCTAGTCTTCAGACCTGCCATATGTCCTTCTCAGCGATGGTCCTGGCTTTTAAAATGTTGTCACCATCTCAGGGATGGCCCTAACTTTTAAAAGGTTGTCAGAAAAAAAATTGCCAACTTCAATATTTTGTTGCCAATTTTCAAATAATGTTGCCAGAACAAGTAGTGAATATTTTTCCAAGTCTATTAATGTAATATTCAATGAAAATTGAAAAGGATGGGAAAGTTATTACTTTATTGACAACAAGCAATACAGCCATAATATTACAAAATAAATCATTTCATGACTTTTTTTTGCACTACTTCCATGGTCTATGCATCCTGCATCGCTGTTAGTGCATCACTCACTCTCTCTCTCTCTCTCTCTCTCTCTCTCTCTCTCTCTCATAGAAACATCAGGTATTAAGCAAATCTTTATTATGTGTATCATTTTCCAAAAGTAACATTTTAATACTGCGACCATCGATTTCATGCTTTCGGGAATTAAATGCCTCCCCACCCCCAGTGGCTAGCTTCACAAAGTACAACTCCATCAACCAGGAGTTCAGAAATTTTACTTTTGCCATGCTTTACATGCATTGCTTGTAGTGAATTGCTTCCTAAATCCCAAGAATGATCACTGAATGCTGTAGATTTTTTTCTCAACAAGCAAACTCGGATCTCAATTACCACCAGTGAAACTTGCATGAGTCAACACTTGGCATTAATGTAATGTGTATATATAAGCATTAATTACCATCATTAAATTAAAAGAAGGAACAGAGCATATGAGCCCTCTTAAACTCATTCGGAATAAATGTTTTTTAGCAAGCAGTGTTATATTCATGTACAAGTTAGCAATAAGGAAATAAGGTGTGATATGAAATGAGGGGAATAGTTGTCACATGTATGGTAGGTTGAGACCACATTTGTACTGTTAACATAAATTCACACCCATTTTAGGCATTGTTAGTTATAGCAAAAAAGGGCATTGTTTATTTGTCAATCAATTGCTTGTGCTTTCACTCCTGTAGAACAGGTGGTTTCTTTGAAGAATGTCGAAGAGGCTTGAGTCTAACCTTTAGCTATGGTGCAGTTTTGGACACAGCTGTGCAGAATATGAAATGGGGTCACGTTGTGGGGGGGTGGGGAATAACACACTCCATGGATAGAAATGGTGAGATTTTCATGTGTATTCGACCCGACCAATCAGTGAATATTTAGTGAAAATGACAAATCAGAACCACAATGAACTTCCCTATGGTAAAACCCAATCTGCATGTTTTCTGATTCAATCTTAGTTTTTGAAAAGATTTTTTTTATGACACGCTGGAATATCTGTGGTATTAACTAAATTTATTCAGTGACCTTTTTTTAACATTCTTTGGACATCTTTCTGTACATTTGAAACTTCAACACAGAAGGGGCATATCTCGTTGCAACGTATTCAGATTTCTTGGAAATAATGGAATTGAAAGGACTTTTAGGAAATAAGAATTCATTCACCATGCAGTAAGTTAATTTAATTCTTTCACTCCTGTATTTTGAGAAATGAATTATTTTCAGTTGTGCAAAACTTGTTTGCTTTGCTATTTCTTGTTGCATAGTTTAAGTTCTTGGAGTCATGATTACAAAAGTAAAAGATCAGTGAGCAAAATTGTCTCGCCTAGATTCATGTTTGGTACACACGTCATCTTCAAAATATCACAGCCAGTTATAAATAAATTGACGACTTGTGTTTTGATCCATATATCACAGAACATCTGCTTTAAGGTATAACGGTACCAATTGTAAACCCCAAGTGGGCAGAGCTTAAGGTATAGGGAACATCGTATCCAGAAATAAACAACATTACTAGCTGTGATTGGTGCATTATGTAAGAGTTGTACTTTCTGTTAGGCTTAAATAAGTTGAGCCTCTTGGCAACATGTGAGATTATGTTAATTCATATCTAGATCATATTTTGTATTTTTTATGATTTTTTTAAAATGTGGTACACATGGCAGAAAATGTCTGTTGTGACAAGATTATCCATGTCTAGTTCCAGCAGAGTTATCTCTCTTAAATGCAATTGAGTACCTGGTTTTGTCCTTGTCAGATTGACAGTTTGACATTGTTCTTTATGATAGTGTGACATGCATGCTGAGGTAGGATAGAAAGTGTATTTCACAAAACATTCGCATTGAGGTCTATGGAAAAACAACTGGTACTGTGATGCATTAACTTTGTATCATATAATAAGTTTCCAGAGCTGTTGAGAAATTTTTGGAAACTTTTGACCCGTTCATCATGATGTTGTGTTGCACTTGAAGCATTACTACCATCACTGCATGTAGATGATATTGGACTGTCAGGTATAGCATCAGGTTGAGGGACTGTGTTGTCTGATGAACATGCACTAAATCCAAATGCTGTTAATTTTGTTAACTTAGAATGAGATGACGAACTCGCAGCAATAAACTTTCGTGTACCCATGATGAAGTTGCACAGTTGACAGTATATAATTCTGATTGTGATTTTTTCCATTTGCCTTGTATTTATACACAGCAATCAGTACTTCAAAATAATAAGTTTTCTCTGAAGTTTCAGCAAAATTATTTTATTGGTACATTAAAAAAAACCCCCAAGGATTGGCCATCGTTTAATTGTAGCTGTTTCTGTGTGCATCTTCAGAGGTTGGTCAATTGTAGGTATAGTCCAGTAGCATAACTGAGTATGTCACAGCATACAGTACTCAGGCCAGATATCAAGGTAAGTGGATTATGATGTAACAATGTACTGTAAAAATGTGTTTGTTGTAATGTATAAAGGATTGGTTTATGTAAAAGATAGATTCCAGTGCATTGTGTATCCAAGTTTCTGGCTTACTTTCGTGGTCCCTTTGAATGTCTCTACTCCAAATCCATGACTGAAAGAAGAAAATGGTTTCAGCATGATAAAAAAATGACCATATGGTATGTTCCTTCATCCATCTTGCATCAGCCACAGTCCTTTCACAATTGCTAATAACAACTTCTCAAAAACTGCTTAACAGAAGTTGACTGCATTTGAAAAATAACATATTGGCACAGAGTTATGAGTGACCTCTGCTACGAGTGACAACCTATCATTTCTGACCAAAATTGTAATGCATGGATCGATTGTATTATATAAATGCTCTATCATGAGTGATGACCTGCTGAATGCGACCAGTGACCACGATGTCTTGGCTAAATAAGTATTTTGACACTGCCATGAACGACCACAGTTGCAAAAACAGGGATAAACTCCTTGTAATGAAAATCACTTGAATAGTAAAGATTGTTCTGATCAAAAACACGCATAAAAAGAACAAAAATAAAAGGATTCTGGCTACCTGGTTTGTATATAGTGACAGATGGTACAGTTTGTAAAGGGGGCAAATGTGGATGTCGCGAATTTGCCATCGTAGTGCCCAAATTAACATAGTGGTCATGTATACTGTTTGTTTTAGAGTTAATCCATATTGCCTATTTGTCTATTAAACCAGCAATTGAGAATTGTTAGTGCTATTCAACTGATAGTGTTAAGGGCTTGTGATGTTCGTTTTTTTCAACTCCCGATGTTAGTGATTACATCCCCATCACCAAGCTATAGTCTATTCAAGTAGGTGTGACTGGATTGCACATTTTGTTTATAGAATTAATCCCTGTATGACTTCTTTGAATTAAAATGTTGACTTTTGTCAATGAGTAAATGATTCTGTTTCTGGATGAGATAACTTTCTTTTTATTTCATTAATTATTACATAATGCAATGCACATGGATAGATTTATCATATTTTCCCAAAGCCCAGTTAAACTCATGTTTACAGTCGATATTACAACTGAGCACTATTAATGTTGACACCTAGTACCATAATAACAATGGAAGAACCACCAACTAAAACAAGACAAATTTTAACCCTGGAGAAAATAATTACTGAAAGAAGAGAACAAGAGCAGGCCACTCACAAAATAGGGGTTTAAATGTCGGTAAAACAAATTTAGGGTGTTATAAAGGAAAAGGAGTAAATCAGAAACGATTTCATATGCTAATACATGTACATATGGTCTTTAAATGAAATGTGATTTCATATTTAATGATAGAAGTATATCTTTATTGCTATATAATTTTGTTTTCAGATGAATGCATACAGTATTTTAGCAAGAACTATTAATAAAAAATGGAATAATATGTACAGTGGTTGTGGTTATTTGTCTTTAAATTGTTCTGAAATTGGACCTTGGAAACTGGTATTTTTGAACAAACCTGTTATGAGAGACTACCTTTCTTGAGAGATCGTTTTTTGTTGGCAGAAGGGACGGTCTCATAACAGGTTTTACTGTATTAGACAGAATTTGACCAAATTTGACTAATCATTCTCGCATAGCTGATTTTTAGTTTCATACATGTGGTGCTGATCTGCCATATGTTTTAAGGATAAAAAAAGCAATTTTCTTCAATTTATAGATATAAATTAGACATAGTAATGGCCAGTAGGACTAGTGCTCCTTGCATAAGACTGGATAATGGACCACCATAATTTGTAGGCCCTGAATATGTACATGAATTTTATTCACCAGACGACTTGTGTCAACTACCCATATGATTGGTGTCATGCCCACTTGGGCCTCTTGTTTCTGAATTCTGTTTTTTTAAATGCCAAATTCTGTGTTTGCTGCAAGTTGTTCACCCCATAAATTGAGTCCTTTTTGTTACCAATTTAGCATTGTACTAGTTGTCATCAGTCTCTGCATTGCAGCTTGACAGACCACTACAAACATTGAAAGTTTTGATTGGCAAGAAAATATTGTTTAAAAATGGAAATGAGCTGCAATCTTTTAGATTCTATCACTTTTAGCAGTTTTGGCTATTACGTGAACTGGCACAAGTGTGGATGGATGTGCAATGCTGACAAAAATAATGGGGAGATTGTAAAAAAAAATTTGGGACAAGAAACAGTGCCCTACAGAAATAAAGATTTGAGGGACATGGGACAAGAAATAGTGGGAAACCTACAATCCCACGCTCAGTGTGCAACACTGCATATTAATTATACATCTTGGGGAAAGAATTGACATGATCTAAAGTTTGGGAGATAGTTTACAGAGGTTTGGATCATGCAATAAAGAAATAACCACCATAGCAAAATGGTCAACTGTTTAGTTATTTAACTTTAGTGAGATGCGTGATATTGAATTTTGGATTTGATTTTGGTCTGCAGTCACGCAAACACAAATTAGCGGATGTCCAAGATATCATCTTCGGGGCAGCTTTTTTTGGATAAATGTAAAAATATCAAACTTCCTGTACATTTTGCGCAACTGAAGCATTCTGCATGCTAGTTAAATTCACTAAACATTCAGAGCCGTAAGAACACATTGAACATCTAGACCTTAAAAACCGAAGACTTCAGGTCTCCAGCTCATAAATTAAGTTCCATTTTATTGACTGCTAGTTTTTTCCTTTCCTCTTTGGGCTTTGGGATGTAGAATTGGAAGAGTTGCAGTGACCTGCATGTCATTAACAGCAGCAGGAGCCATGATGCCTTAATAGCATGTTGGACTTGAGATACAAAAATCTTGTGTGGTTCAAAATAATTATTGACTGAGCTGTTCCACAGAGTGTGATAGTTAAGAGCTTTCTGAATAAGAAACTGACATGTGGTCATAAAACTAAAATGACCAAGCCGGAGTTTTAGATTTTGCATCAACATATTATTTGGCAATTTGACCTTGCAAGGTTAAGCATCTGTCAGCATGTACTTGTTACCAATGTGAAACTGTTTTTCCAGTCAGATTTTGATTAAACTTGGTAAATAGACCTGCATTATACAGTAAGACCAGTTTAATAATAAGCAAAGCTTGCATGTAACAAGTAATCTGGTTGATTGGCTGTGAAAAGAAACTGACAGATGCTCCAGTATATATATATATATATATATATATATATATATATATATATATATATATATATATATATAGTTTTGTTATTGACAGCTTACATAGGTTAAATTTTAAAATCTTTTCTTGTAGAATTTCCTTGAACATGAAGGATCAAAAAGGTTGTCGGTGTAGACATCTTGCAAAAGACACTTTCATTTTCCTTTTATACGAACACAACACTAAAAACTGAAATCCATAAAGCTTTTTATCTTTTTTTTCTTCAAACCAGCCTATGTTGGCTAATGGCATTTGTATCAATTTGCTGGTGGTGTTAACAGAAAGGTGGCATTCTTAACAATTGTAAAATGGTTTTACTTTTGTGATGCAGTTTTTGCCTAGGAGGGATTTCAGTCCCCTTTGTACTTAATGACAGTGTCCATACTTTTCTTTAAAATATGCTTTGTACTACTAATAACAGTAACAAACTTTATGGTCTTTATAAAATTTGTAACAAAAATAGATCTATTACCTTTAAGTCAGTCATATGTCAGAGGATTCAACTCAGTTTAGGTAAATTATTGTACCTGATAGTAGTTATCTCCCTTGCATATTGCTGCAGTGCTTGCAACAATAGTAGAAAAAGCTTTTAGGAGGAAATCACAACAAATATTCATCAGACAATGTAAAAATGTTATTTATAGAGAAGAAAATTGGGGAAACATAAAGATGATTTAGATCAGTACATTTGCATAGTAAAAAATAAATAACAAGTATCTTAAGAGCTGACCATGTGTAGATTTGTATCACCTCATCCCTGCAAGACATCAGCATTCTCAGTCCTCTAACCTGAAGTTGGACACATTGAAGGGGTATATCACAGCACAGTTGACATTTTGGACACAGTTATGTGTGATACTATAAAGTTAAGTTTTTTTTTAAATTGATTTTTCATTATGCAGTGTAATCAAATATTTTTCTCTTTTGCTAATAGGCTCAGCACACTATTCTGCTATGGCCAACATAACATCACCACTATTCCAGTCCAAGGTGAATGGTTCCTACAAATGTAACGCACAGACTGAAGTGCCCTTCATATGGAATAATATGACTGTAACACTGGAGACATTTAATTTGCAGTACAAAGCATTTAACAAGGATAATAATACAGCATTTGGTGGAGGTAGGTAGCATGTTTTACAAACTTGTCTAATGGTGGTGTTATTAATAACAGAACTATAATGCACCCGTGATATTTTTGTTTGGGTCAGGTCTATTATACCTCAGAGGGTAGAGCTGATTCAGAACTTTACTTGAAAATCATGTAAATTATCCAACTGTAATGTGCAAACTTGCAAGATCATTTAAAGCACACTTTATGCCAACTTTCTTAGGGTCAACAATAGATGTACTGTTGACATTTCATGCCTGTGCAGTTTAAACATTTACCTTGCATTTTCTTAAGTTCTCTGACAAGAGGATACAGCAGATCAGATAATCTAGACATTATATAATGTAAATCGGGTAATCTGGACACTAGATACAGTAAATCAGGTAATCTGGACAATAGATACAGTAAATCAGGTAATCTGGACAATAGATACAGTAAATCAGGTAATCTGGACACTAGATACAGTAAATCAGGTAATCTGGACACTAGATACAGTAAATCAGGTAATCTCGACACTAGATATGATAAATCAGGTAATCTGGACACTAAATATGATAAATCAGGTAATCTGGACACTAGATATGATAAATCAGGTAATCTGGACACTAGATATGATAAATCTGGTAATCTGGACACTAGATACAGTAAATCAGGCAATCTGGACACTAGATATGATAAATCAGGTAATCTGGACACTAGAAAGTACTAATATTAGTACCCTTACTCATTCCTCGTGGACAGGGTACTAACATGAGCATATACGTGTTAATGGAGCAAGCCGGGTGTGATTCACACCCGGCGCTCTTTTAGCCTAATAATAACACTTTAAACATATTCCTTGCATATAATCCAATAAATTGAGTAGTCCTCTTATTTAATACAGGAAGTATCGAAAATCATTGTAGAAATAGTTGTAAAATCTCGTTTACCTTTTTTAGCCGATATTTTCATTTAGATTGTCCGCCATATTATTTCAAATAATGATTACTTCCGTTCTCAGCCTCGTTTGTTTGTGTGCCATATAAGGACATTGACGCCTTATTTGGAAATGTAAACAAATCGTAGTACAAATTTGGCGCCGTTTGGGTCAGAAATTCTTCGCATTAAAAGTAAATACGGTTTATTGGCAACTTTGAAATTTCACCAAGAAGCGATTATTCGCACTTGATTGATAATAATATAGCGTAGAATATCCAAATATGATCTGGCAAGCTTTACGTAGAAAAGAGGTAACGGTGAGAGTCTCGCGTTATCTGTCATGGCGGACAGAATGAGGTTAGTGTAACCATGCCAATTTATTTTATCGTGTAAGGGCTTAATAAATTCAAAATAAGCCAAACTTCTTTCACAACATGATTATACTTATGTAGTTGATTTCTACACTGTTCGTTTTTCTGACTTTAGTGATGATTTTTTTTTCTCCATTACATGATATGGGATCAGTTCATAGCCTCAACCAAAACAAATCAAGTTGAGGCTACGACATCGTAGCTAGACACTAGATACTGTACATTGGGTAATCTGGACACTAGATACGGTAAATCAGATAATCTGGACACTAGATATGGTAAATCAGATAATCTGGACACTAGAGACAGTAAATCAGGTAATCTAGAAACTATATACTCCATCACAAAATTTAATGAGCATAACATTTGTGTAAATTTGACTATGTAGCTTAAGTCACAAATACCTTTTCATTTAATTATTTATGTTTGCTTATTGCCTATCAGTGAATTTTAAAAAAAATGCACTGCAGATTATATAAATTTAATAAATTCTTGAAAATTGGTTAGTGTGCAGGATGCCAAAGCCAAAGGTTGTAGGTTTGAATCCTACACAGATCATCTGCTGTAGTTTGACCCTAGGTAAGGTATTTTATTTTTATTGCTCCATTACAGAAAAGCCATTTTCTGTGCTGATATACCACAACAGATGAGAGAAACAAATATTTCAATCCCTGCATGGATATCTTATTTAAGGTCATTTTGAAGATGACTTGTGTATCTTAATCCACTGTCATGCTGAATGGTTCATTTGGCTGCAACTGTCCCACGCTGAGTTGTTTCAGGGTTTTATAAGTGTCTAATTGAATAGCCAAGATATTCTTAATTTTGCTTCCTAGATGCTGAAATTTTAACTTGGAAGTTTTAGGAAGAGTCACTTGTTATGATCTTGAACTATTAAAATGGTGAGCACAGAATTTTGTTACCAGGTAAATGATGAGATTGTGACAAAATGTATAAATCCACTCAGTTTGCTTAAAATATATGATTGGTGTAAATTTCCATAGAGTTAAGCTTTTCATAATGATCGTATATGGATGATGTTATGTCAGTATACATTATTAGTAGAGTTAGCTCCCTTTGCATTGGGAGCTCTCCATTTTGGAGCTTAATTCTCTTTCCCCAGTATGGTGATGCCATATGAAAGACATAAAAGAACCTTTTTTCTGAAACAGATTTAACTCAGAACATGAAGTGGAAAAATACACCTGACATGTATGGTGGTAAGTTCAGTAAAATTAATATGATCAAAATAATGTGCTGTCAGATCCAGGTCTGTGCAGCTTCTTAGGAGTAATCAGTAGAGCAAACAACATTGACCACAGTCTGCCAGCACATTGTGCAGTGGCAGATCTGAGTGTTCTATTTGAAGTTGGACCAGACTTGTAACTAAGTATATTTGATATGCTAGCCACCAGACATGTGCAGTTCTGACTGGAAAGAAGAATGCTTAATACTATTTATGTAGTACAATGGTGTAATTTTTTATATTTTAAATGAAGTAAAAAGTACTTATGATTTCATTTTGTAACATATTATCTGGTAAGGTAAGGGCTCAGATCTAGGTCTATCAGTTCTGGGAAAAGGTCTTCCTACAGATCTGAATCCCTGACCAGTCAGTCACCTGGTGCCAGTCACCAGTCATTGGAGCCCCTTCAGTTTGGGGATAATCATTGTGTTGAGACCCCACTCACCTCTACAGACTGCTATTTCATCCCTAGGGGGATTGGGAATCCCTTACAGGATTTGGAGTCTTCCATAGCAGGGAAGTGATTGGCCCTTTCCCTGCATGCAGCCATGGACTTTTGGACCTTGGCCACATGGTAGAGGTCAGTGCTGTTTTCTATGAACCTAAATTCCTTCATCTCACCCACATGCTGATGCTGCTGATGTGAAAGTCCATTAGATGCATAAAGAATTATGGGTTCAAGTTCTCTTACCCTCAAGACTTCCCTGCAACAGAGAGACATTGGGTTGCAGAGTTCTGTCTCCTAGGAGAGTGGGATGAAGACATCATTTGTCATCATCTATACACACGAGTTTGATACAGAATAGGTCAATGTGGCACCCCCTCCAATCAGGTCCCATTCTTTCTCTTACCTGTAGGTAAAGGTGGCAAAGGAAGATGAGAACTGGCTTTTTGACAAGCAGTAAGCGAGCAGTGACCTGTGTCCAAAGCCTTAAAGTTATGTTGACTCTAAAATTGTTTCCAGTTTGGAAAAACTTTATGGGGCAAAACTTTTGACCAGATCTCTTATATCCTCACTCAGATATTTTTATGGAGCTTTCCCATAGGTTAAGCAATTGCCAGAACTTTGCTAGACAACTTTCAAGGTCACTGTTGGTGCAAATTAATCGACAGGGAATGTTAACCCAAGTGGTTTTGCCAATGAACTTCACGTCATCAGAAACAGTCACTGAGTGTTTTTATGCCTGGCTGTGCAATCAACAACTGGGCATTTTCCTGTGTTAATGCAGTCACTCCAAGTTGGCCTCGGGTTGGTATTGATACATTGGGGTGGTTCCAATGGTCCATTTCTATTTGGGTCTTAACCCTTTACCTCATAGAGCATAGTGACAAAGTGCAGCTCGCTATACATAGAACACAGGTTACCTAGTCGACCGCATATGCATAGCTTGCCTGTGAACTATTAAGCAATGTAGTGTATGTTACATTTAACAGCAATTTTAACCATTTCACATTTTTGGTACACATCTATTACATATGGAACAATTTAAGAGTAAAGTCTGATTGTTCTAGCTGTGTAATTATTTATCACGGAAGAATTTGTTATGTGCTTTAAAATCTGGAGAGAATTCGTTCACCGTCATGTCAGTGAGGCCGTGTGACCAACCGTAGAGCTGCCATTTCTCATACTCGAAATTTACAAGTTTTTCATCTGTGTCTACATCACTAAGTCATCTAAATTTGATAATTTATAAAAACTAATTGCAGCCTATATCAATATCAGAGCCTTTACCTAGGTTATTGAATCTTTCATAGTTGTGATTCTAATCATGAAAACTTCGTAAGTACTGAATGAAATCCGCGACCGCCATTTTGGAGAGTGGAGATTACGACCCAGTTACTTTAAATAGCAGATATCGACCAGAACATAAACAGTGACTACGTGATCTGACGTAATTGTCATTCACAGAAATGAATGTAGTATCTAATAAGGGGTTTTCCCCGAAGGTGGCGCTACGAAAACCAGCTTAAAATGGCTGATGTTTACAGCAGACGTCAAAAGGCGCTTCTATGGGACTTTCGTAGAAGCGTCAAAAGTCGCTTAGATGCGACTTTTGTAGAGGCGTCCAAAGACGGTTGTATGAGGTAAAGGGTTAAACATTGTATTATCTCTATTATTATGTAGATAGCGGGACTCGAATTTAATACTAACCTGCAATTGCACAGTTAGTGATTTTAGCAATGGATCTCTAAAACCCAGCCATGTTTATCTATTGGAGCAGTGAAAACTGTTTCCTGTTGGTGTCGTAATAGTTAAAAAGTGGATTCAAGTCAGCATTCTGGTTAACTGATGTTTTGTGTGAACTGAGTACTGGTACCTACCACCATCCTGCCATCATGACGAGGTACAATAAATGCTCACAGCTCAGATGGACAGGTGGTAAACTACTCTTTCACTATTGCTAGTAAATTAGTGTGATTGTTGTCACATAGCTGCTAACCCTTATGAATTTGGGGTGAATTTCACAACTTTTTCAGCGATTCACGGATTCACGCCGCAAGCCAGAAATTCGTGAATTCTCCAATTCTCAATTATTTTAAGTCTTTAATAAAATAACCGATTTCCTCTTAAGCGCTAGTCGTGATGTTAGCAGTTGCCGAAACGGTCCGGTACTGCTGGTTGCGATATTAGTAGAACTACAGCCGATTAGTACAGTTGGCTCGGTAGCAAGCATTTTAGCCTATTTTAATTTATATGTATAAGAGTAGTTTTACAAATGCTTTTGAGAGAAACTGGGGCCTAACCGGAATTCTGCTCCGCACATATGTCACCAACACTGATTTTAGTTACTGTTCGGCATCGTATGTAAGATCTTGAAAATGTCTTCACCATCAAGGAAAAAGAAATGTATTGCTCAGAAAGTGAAGTTTAATTTGGAATATATCACAAATTTTAGTATTGGGAATGGTGGCAGAGACGATTTGAGGAAGCACATCGGTTGCAAAAAACACAGAAGTTGGAAAAATTAAGAATTCGCAGGTTTCAGCTCTGGAATATTTTAAGCCATCGGCGGAAGACCTGTAAGCTACCAATGCTGAACCATTATTTGTGAGTTTTCTTTTTGAATACAATCTATCTTTATCAGCTGGAGACCATGCTAACATTTGTTCCAACAAATGTTCCCGGACTCTAAAATCGCTTTCAAATTTTCCTGTGGAAAAACCAAAAGTGCTGCAGCTCCTGTGCATTCCTCACAGCAACAGTGACAGCGAAAGAGTATTTCCTCTAGTGAGGAAAAATAAGACAGACTTTAGGACCTCCTTAGCTGCAGAAAATTTGTCAGCAATTTTAGTCACCAAGATCAACCAGCAGTTTAGAAAACAAATTTACAATCAAGCAGTTGCACAAGTTCAAGTCTGCCGCAGTATCATGTCTTGATAAATAACCACAAGAACAAATTAAGTTTATGAATACCATCATAAATAGAAATGCAGATATATTTCTGCATATATGTAATGTTTTAGTTTTATATTGCGATTTTGATATAGTGTAGTATTGGCAGTCAGGGTGGATGGAGTTACTGTCATAGTATTTTTGACTAATTCATGTCCAAATTCACTACTTTTTATCCCTGTTTTCCCTAATTGCGAGCCTGGAAGGATGACAGCTATGTTGTCATAACAGTCTTCATGCACATAGAACTAGCCTAATGTGTTCCCAATCACTAATAATAACAAGAGGTATATGAAAATGTGATCGTTGCAGTCAAATCTAAAAACTGGCTTGTCCATGTTTAATCCTGATCCAGGCTTCATACTAGATTCAGTGGAGTTAATCCGAGAACCAGTCTGACTTTTACTCTTAATAATGCAGATGCTTGTTGCTGATAGTTTCCATGTAAAATGCTTGCATGATGTTGCTGAGACATAACATTTGTTACAAATGACATTCAATGAACAAAAGCACTTTGACAACAAAAGGGGCAGTAAGCCTCTTAAAATGTTCAAACAGTCAGCATAGAAGTATAAAAAGGAATATTCAGATTCTTGGGTACAGGAAAAGGCAACAATAGCATTTATTGGACATCATATCAAATTGATTTGAGTATGTCCTGTGGCGGCTGAAACACAAAAACAAAACAAAACATACCCAAAGATTACCTCAATTTGAGAGATCTAGCATGAAGTCTTTGAGCTCCATGGGTTATGGAACTGCATTTTCAGACATTGTACTGGAGGTGATTATGGTCTAAGTGAAAACTTTTTACTGAAAATTACCCTAAGTTACAGAAAAGTTTTGACTGTCTTACTTTTGACTGTCTTGGAAGGTATGAGGTAGTACTGACTTGACAGATAATCCAGAATTATAATTAGCAAATGTGCTTTATTATGTATGTCCTTGTTGATAAACATGTTTTCTTTTGCATCAGTATCATTGAAAAGACACCACTTCAGTGGCCTAGTGGTTAGAGCGTCTGCCTCGGATGCAGGAGGTCGTGGATTCGATCTCTGGCCGAGTAATACCAAAGACTTACAAAAATATTATTAACAGCTGCCTCGCTTGATGCTTAGCATGATGCGCCAGTGCTAGACATCATTATAAACTGTCACACTGCAGACATCATAGCGATATGACTGAAAAATTGTTAAAGCTACATTAATGATCCAAATCCCACACACACACACACACACATTAAAAAGAACTGACTTTCTTGGGCAAGATATTTTGCTGATGTTTCAGTAATTAGGCCAAAAGTGTTTCCTATTGCACTGGTTTTAAAATTAGGGTAGGCAGGTCTTTTTTCTGTTTCTTTTTTTTTAGATTATATATATTTGACGTGATCTTTACGTGTTTTTTTTTTCATTTTTAAAACCATGGGGGGAAAAAGTGCTATGGTCAGAAATGAGAAACGGGGAACTCTGTCGACTGGAAACACAAATTTTGTGGGTTTGGGTCCTTAAAGAAAGTTGTAAAACAAGATTGCAAAGTCCAAATAATGACTTCATTGTGACATTATTTCATTTTAAAGTGTATAATCGAAAGAATTTTGACAACAGACATTCTCAGTGTAGGAGCCAATATGGCCAGGATGTTAGTGAGCTGGACTGGTTCGAATCCTACTCTTGGATCAGTCTGTGTTGGCTGCTTCCTTGTATCCGTGGGCAAGGCACTTTACTCCAACTGCCTTGGCACTAAATGCCCTGTTTATGTTGATGTGCCATAACAACACAAAACCAGAAAGTTGCATAATTCATTGAATTTTTACACCATCTGACATCCTTAATAAAAATATGCTTTATTTTTCCAGATTTGAGAGAATGTAGTGCAGACAACAGCAATGACAACAACAAGACTAATAGTGTAGTCCCCATTGCCGTTGGTGCCGCTCTAGCAGGCTTGGTTGTCATTGTACTGATTGCATATCTGATTGGAAGACGGCGAAACAGGAAGGGATATGAATCAGTCTAAAGGGAAATGTGAGATTACCTCAGCAGCATTGCCACACAGTACAGCCTGTTACTATTATCGAAGTTTGAAAACCTCACATATTATCACATATGAGCAGAGACGAACATTTGTTTACTGGATCAGGAATAGGGGATTTTCATGTCTAGTAGAAAAAAATGTCATTGACTGTATTGCCATTAAACTGATTTTTTTTGTGGTTCAATGATGATTGGTAATATGATTTATGAGCACTTTAAGAACAATTTGTACTTACAGTCTAAGAGACATTACAAGAACTTTTCTTTGTTTTTGTTCAAGTGATGGGGAGAAGAATTCTTGGATAATTTTTTTTAAAGCAAAAAGCATATTTGCACATGTTTTTTTTGCAGACAAATATTTCAGTATGTCTTTGCACAAAAAATGCTTATAAAATCAATCTGAATGGTGCACACATTTGTTCAATTAATTGATTAATGCATGAAGCAATGAAAAGGTAATATACTCGTAAAATATGTGATTGTAAGTATGTGTAAAAGTGTTTTAAATTTTGTCAGAATATGTCCAGTATATTTGTTGCATTTCTGAATAATCTCACCTCAGTTGATTTTTTTTTTGTTATGTTCTTTTTCTTCTTCTTTTCTCAATCGGTCATTTCAGCAGCATCCTTTGGTCACAGTTGTTTGTTTTAAATCTTTAAGCCTATTATATTTGATGATATTTCACACACACAAACACATCCTGCAGCTTTTTATGAACTTATATAAGCTATCAAAGAAATACTTAATGTTGGCTCTCGTTTCATTGATTTTGTTTGGCAATTCTGCAGTCAGAAATCTTTTCAGAGAAAATGAGAACAAAATATGTAGATTATCTAAGTGATTCAAGTCCCCACACAAAACACTATTCAGAAGTTTTTCAAACCAAACTGAGTTGGATGGATCCATAATTGTATATGATAGGATGACAGATAAGGGTGAGTTTGACTTTTTCTTTTCACGCAGAACATATTTGAAGCTTCACAAGTTGGGGGTTTGGGGTCTCAATATTGTTATTGCAGATATAAAAATATGATAGCAGTTAATTAAAATTTTATAGTTAATTGAGTCTTAAGAGTGTTTATGTACATATGTAACACTTTTTGTTGACATTTGAGTAATATCATACATGCAAAAGTAGATAATGCTGATCCTTTGTATGGTAAGTTGTGTACTGTTGTAGGTTGGTTTTTTGGTGGAATTGATTTTTTTAACCTTGCAGCCATCATAAACTTACGATCATCATGGCTGATCTTGTGAACAAATTTCAGTATCACAAAAAGAAACAATATGGATGTTTTCAAAATCGAAATTCAATGCTAGAAAAAATACTATAAACTGTGAAATAGTTAAAACTTGATGCCTGAAGGAAGATTTCATGCAAAAATTCAGATTTTACTTTGCATTTAGTAGCAATAATAATAAAATAACACTACTTCTACTACTACTACTACTACTAATACTAATAATAATAATAACAGCAACAACAGTAATAATAATTATAATATGGGCCTTAAAATGGAATGTTTAGTTGCCCAGCTGCAAGCTACACAAGGCTAATGGGCTTGGAATGTTTTTGCCCTTTGTAATGGAATAATCCAGAACATAAATTATTTTGTAGAAATCGATCATTTTACAGTTTGTAAGTGACATGTATGCTGAGCATGATATTGGCTTTACATTCCATGCTTTCGTGGTACACGGATCAGAAATTTGTTTTGCAATTAGTAACGTGTCATATATCATGATAATAGATTTTGATTGTGCTTCTTCAGAAAAAAAGAGGTGCATGTCTTTATGTAGTTGGAAAATTCACTATTGATATTGCATTTGATATGAGATCATGTGAACAGCTTGTGTAAGATTAATGATGTCTTGTAAAATTCCTTTGTAATGTAGTATATAACAATATTTTTTACACATCAGAAAATATTTTTGAATGGAGGTATTTCTGTGAAGCTGTAATTTCTTGTTATATTACTTTGAATGATTGGATGATTGGTGCATAATAGAAGTGCTAATTACTATCATATTTATTTTTTTCTTCACGTTTTCAGTGATGGGAAATATGTAGTTGATTTATTAAATTTGCTGTTATCAAGCTGATTGTTCCACATCCTATCTGAAATAATAGCTTTCCTACTTGCAAAAAAAAAAGCTATTGAAAAGTATCTCATTGTTTTGGATCTTAGTACATTTTGTTTTGGACTTGAAGGGATTTCAGTCATTCCATGTGTGTGGCATAATATCCATTCTCTTTTTGAAACTTTGTTTATATTACTAATAATAGTAACAAAATTGTTTAGTTTTACTAAATTACTATTAATACAGTGACCCATTAACGGCAACTATATCAAGGGAGGCAACTCATTTTTAGGTAAATGGTTAGTACTTATGTTATTGTCATTGGATATTATGATAGTATTACAGTAGCAGGAGAAATCAGTACAGTAATTCCTCAAATAATGTGTCAGCTGTAAATATAAATTCGTTAGTGATATATAAAGAAGAAGATTTAGAATAATATTTTAAAGATTCTTTAGAACAGTCTGTATGGTATGGACTTACACCTGATCCTATGTAAATTACTATCACTTCAACTATCAGTGCCATTAGTGATTGCACTACTTTGCTGTCTTGTATGTATAATTCCAAGATCTAGATTTTTCAATACATGGCACTGCTCATTGGATAGTTGGTGTCATATTTGCATGCATGGCCACTCAGTTAATGCAAAAAGTAGCTTCAAAATACAGCTCACTGTCAATGCCAGATTTAAAATAGAATGTGTACATTATTTTGAGTTTTGCCTTGACAGAAGCTCAACCTAGCGATTGGTGTCCATGTGCATGTCCTTCCACCCACCCCCAAGATTAAGGTTGGGGTACAAGTAATTTTAGATTAAGCTAGATGCTAAAGTCTTATTTTCTAGCTAAATAAAGCATTGGCTTGTCCAAAAGGTTGAGCTTGTCTGATGCTATGTAGAGCACCTGTTGTTTGATGAAATTTGTGTGGAAATTTTCTATAGCTGTAAATAGTATTAAGTGAGAGCTTGGAGTTTTTGAGGATTTTTCTTGTACTTTTGTGTTGTCTTGCGTCATTTTTCTAATATAGCATTTTTTGGCATATTAGGTCTTTCTTGTACTTGTCTCTGATAACCTTTTCAAATCGGAAGAAAAAAATAATTTAATGCAGATAATATTTTAAGGATTTAACATGTTTTTTTGGGGGGGGGTGGTTTCATTTGTTTTGGATAGTAGCAAGTGTAAGTAACATAGCTAAATCCTGTTAGCATGCATTAGAAATTCCTGCCAGATCTCAGCCTTAGAATCTGTCAAAATGTTGATTCAAATTTCTTGCTTTCATTTCTACAGCAACAAACTTGACCTTCCAGTCAACCACCTTTCTGTTCATCACTGGTCTTGGTTAAGTCATTAAGAATTACTTGCAACATTCAGCACAGGCAGTAAACTGAAATTTTGGGTAGAACATTTGCTACTCCTGTTTTTGTATCCAGCTTCCAAAATTATTCTGAATTATCAAAACTACTATGAAACTGTGCTCAGATTTTCGGAAATTAGTTTTTCTTTTTAAGAAATTCCACTGCTAAGAACTTCTTAAACTAGTTGCTGCTAAAATGCAGAGTAAGGAATCAAAAAATTAGATACTTGCATGCAGGAAAATAAAATATAATTTACGAACTTGTGTATAGGAACAACACTTTAATAAGAAAATACAGAAGAAATGCTTCAAGTTTTCAAGTAGATTTCAGGGTTCATATGCTGCTTTGAGAACCTTGAAAATACTGCATTTTGGCTTTTAAATTCCAGGCTTTAAAATCAATTTGCTCCTTCTACAACTATATCCTGGAATATTGAGATGATCTGTTTCATCAACAATCTTCTCTTTATTGTTGCTGATCTCCAGTATTACAGCTTTTTTGGTTTGTATTGCTCATCGTTCCATGTAGGATTTTCACTTCCACCGTCAATACAGTAACACTGCACATCCAGCTATTGCTGTATTGTCTTGCAAATGCTTTATTCTTTGTGAGTAAAATCATTCTTTTAAATTATCTCTTCTATGAATTTTTATTGGATTGCTTGGATTATTGTTTTGAATTAGTCTTGAATATGCTGGAAAATTGTGTAGTCAAGGTTAAATGGGCTTTGAATGTTTAATAAAAATGACTGGCTCAGTCACAATCCATAAGTGAAATACATGATGCAGTGATGGCTTTATAAAAAATAGCGCATTTGATATTGCTATAATAGGAGATTTGGCAAGAGCCTGCTATGCAGTATCCTTTATTCCAGAATAATTTTGATGTCCTGCAAATTTATTAAGTCCCGGAAAAGTTTTTAAATTTCACTTGTTTGAAGCATATAGACCCTGTTTGAATAATTTTTGTTTTTAATTTATCTGCTGTGCTGATGTTTCCTTGAATACTACTACTCCTTTTAAAGTTGTGATTGTTTGCATGACAAAATCAGATTTTCTGTCAGTTTTTTTCTATTTAATTCATTTTGTAAAGACAACACAGGTCATGGGTTTGAAACTCTGATTATCGTATTTATAGTTGTGAAGTTTGGAATGTGGTATTTTTTCCTGGATAGCCAGTCAAAGAATTTCAGATTTTGAAGAGAGAGTTTTGTTGATAGCAGAAGAAAACGGTGGACCACAATGTTTTACATAACAATGTTTTTCTTTATAAACAGCCTTTGCAAATGACAATAAAACTTGAATTTTAATTGCATCATCATCAACTAAGCAGCAGCAATATTACATTGGATCACATACAAGTACAGAATGACAGAAAACTTGCTATTTTGGCAAGTGATCCAACAATTGTGCATTTATATATGCTCACTAAGGGCTGTAAACATTAAATTAGGTTCCGGGTTCCTTGTTGTCTCTGGACAGAACATTAGGGGGAGGTTTGATAATATTAGTTGATATTTACACTTTGCCATATCATGGAGAAAACGGTGGAAATTCTGATTGTCATTAATGCGAATTAATCCTTATTCAGCTTAGACACCAACTGCAAAAGCTTATTTAAACTATTCTTTTATGTACTAACTTTGTTAATGTGTAATTCTTTTCACTTAGTTTTCTTTTTCGCTGTCATATATTTTTGCACTAAAATGCATGAAAAAAATGGAGGCATAGTTGCAAAATTTAAAATGTTTGGGATAATTTTTTGTAGACAATGCTGATAGCTAAGGTAGTTAAACGTTTTTCATAGTCTATCTTACCAACAAAAAGAAACCAAGGTGATTTAAATGACCAACTGGCACTGGAAAACAATGAGTCTAGTCTTTGCTATTTCTTGGATTGTGTGCTTATTAAGGATTTTGTATCAATCGTGTTGGAAACAGCTGACAATAAAATAGAGTTTATCTTTTTTAATAGCGCAGTTTGGTTGATATAACTTTATTATTTTCATTTTATGAATACAAATGCAGGAAATAAGCTAGTTAAATTTGTCATATGCATTATATCATAGACTTGAAATAGTAATGCTTATTATATTAGTATTTGTAGTTAGATAAACAGTACCAGTTTTATGTAAATCAGTGCTTTTCATCATGTTTTGGTTGTGAGATGACAATAAATAATTATGCCCTCCGAAAGATCATTTTCTTTGTGTTTTCAGTTATTGATTACATTATAAAGTTAACACTTTTTGAACTTGGGCACCTGCCTTGTCCATTTTTGTTGAAGACTGCAACTGAATTCTGGAAAATTAGTTTCCAAATTGGGTACTGTGTAAGTTACTTTCCTTTTTGGTAAGGAATTGCCTCCCTATGGTAGGTGTTTTACAATGAAGTACCTGGCGGAATGAGCTGTCCTGGTCCAAACAATGACAACTGCAGATTGTGTTCAGAGCAGGTCAGGGAAAAAGGGTAGTGCCATTCCATGTGATGACGGCCAAAGATGGACTCATTCCAGGTATGTAGGTAACAAAAATGAGTACACAAGAATATCGGACGAAAATGATTGGTTGTCCCCAAGCTGTACAGTGGAGTACGGCCTTTGTAATTGGCAGATCCTCAGTTTACACGAGGATGTTCAATGTGACTCGTGCAACCTTTGAATCCACAAAGATTGCTCAAATGTTGGTAATTTAGAACATAATGAAAATAAAGTGTCCTCAATATGACAATCAATTACTATGATTCTTTTCACAATTTTTGAAAGGAAGGAAGTGGTAAACATTGTCCAAAAATGTAACTCGTTCACCGCATCATTGTTAATTCCAGGAGAAAGTAATTTTACTGTATACAGGAATGATAGAACATTACATTGTAGAGGGGTATTATTACTGGTACATAGAAGCCTATGACTGAACTGGACAACGGATCAGAATCTGTTTGGGTCAAAACCGTAGTGATGGATCATCTTGATACATAGGTAGGTTGATACAGAAGACCTAGTAGTTACTTAGATGATAGTCTGTTATTGAAAGAACAGCAAGAGAAGATAAAATTTGATAAGAGCAGACAAAAAGCCCATGTACTTTTTTTTTTGGGGGGGGAATTATATTAATTGGATAAATTGGAGACGCAGATAAGGGACTACGCTTAGCTCAGACGGTCAGCCACTGATATTATAATGGACCATGGCATATAACAAGTAGCTGGCCTTCCGACTGGTGATAGAAATATATTTATATTAGACCTCGTCCTGACTTCATTACCAGACAAAATCTTGTACATTCAATCACCTGACCAGTCAGTTTAGTTACCTTGCCGTTATAGCTTGTACCAACAAAACCGTCGAAAAGTTTATTTGTTTAGCAAAGGTCATTTTTATACAAGAGCTAAAGCTGGGGCTTTTTCAATATTACAACATTGAAACGGTCTTGAAAATGAGATGGATATTAAAGTAAATTGGAAAAATATAAAATCATTTTTATCTACTACAGTTGAAAAATATGTTCCTTCAGAAATAGCAGATCAGTTGTGTTGATGTCCTAGATTACAAACTTTAAACTATTTCGTATAAAGCTAATGCTAAAGTGAAATGTACCGGCAGTGAACAATTGAGAGCAAAATGGAAACAGTTATGAGGTGAAATTCAAGTAAAATATTGAAAGTTCACATAGCGAATATTTCGACAGCATGTTTGGAAGCCTTACGTCAGATGCAGTAAGAAACCATTCAGCAAATAAATCAACAGCCAGAAGAAGATAAGCATTCCCAGGGCATTCCTCCACTTTAAACAGGCATCATATTAATATAAACTTGCAGAGAAAGCTGAAACACTGAAGACCACAATCTGCGGTGTTTTTAACCTTGTGTATATAGCCAAAAATGAATAACTTGGAAGTAACGTGTTTAAAAATTCTAAAGTTGTTAAATGGTTTAAATTCTGATCTACACTCCTCTTTGAACAGTCTTTGGACATTTGCAACACCCCCAATGGTTTGATCTGTTGGCTGGTCGCGCCATGGCGAGTAATTACCGTCCAGTCTCGCCAGTGTTCTTTGTAAAGAGCTTAATCATATTTTCTGTTACAACATTGTGAAGCAGTTCGATAAATTTTCTTTCATATCTGATAAACAACACGCCTTCCGGAATTTACACAGTTGCGAGATAAACGTGACCAAGTAGATAATTACTTTGTAGATCTTGAACAAAAGCTTTAGACTCTTGTCTTTTAAAAATTAGTAAAGAGTGACTAATTTCATTTTGGAAATGAATGCGATATTATGTGCAGGAATAGGCTCTGTAGTACATTTTAAGCGTCTGGAGTATATTAAGGCACAATACTTGGACTGGTATTATGTTTCATATACATCAATGATATCATAATTGAAATTGATTCGGAACGTCGCCTCTTTGCAGATGGCTGCATGCTACTTATAAATCAAACCCTGTCAGGATGCCATATACTGCGAAATGAGATTAAATTTAGGACAGAAGCGCGACAATGGGGCATGCGATTCCATCCAAAACACTGCAACAAAATGCATATGACAAGAAAAAATGTCTTATTGACTGGAAGATACATTTTTTTAAATACAACATCAATTGCAAAACATTCAGGGGTCACAATTACTAGTGATCTGAAATGGAAACTTCAAATTCAAAACTTATGAAGCTAAGCAAATTATATTTTAGGCTTATTATGACGCAACTTATCCTGCCCACAATTAGTTTTCAGGGGTTTGTTAAACCTATTTTAGAATATTACAGTTTGGAATCGCCATTCCAAGGTTTTACAGGATGAAACTTCAAACTTCCAAAAGCGAGCACCCGTGTTTGTTTTATTCAATTGTGACTATACTCCAGAAAGTATGACCTCAATATTGAATCAGTTGTCTTGGAAACCTTTAAACCAGCGTAGACTGGAACACATTATTTCACTACAATGTTTTTAAAAAACAACAAAAGGTTAAAACTACTGCTACAGTTTAATTAAACCAGAAACAAACAGTCGAAGTTGACATGATTATGCTTACCTGACGGATGAACTGAGTTATAAATTTAACTCTTTCTCCGAAAATAATCAAAGATTAGAATTCGTTACCAGAAGTATAAACACCAACTGTTGAATCCTCAGACAACCAAACTGATAACATTTCAAAATTATTACGGACACTTTTTTTTTCAAACACTAGTTTATTTTTGTAACGGTTGACACTGCGCTTTGAAGCATTGTCATTAAGATGTAGCATCCAACTAACCAAGATCAAGAATCAGACCTGGTATATAAACTTCTAACAAAAAGATGTCAGATGAGTTCGATATGGGTAACATCCACGCATATTAATAAGGCGATCTTGCATCTGATTGGCCGAGCCTGTGCACAATCTCGAGGACATATTTCTGAACAGAAATGGAAGAAACCTGCTGTACAAACTTGTATCTTGACCGCTCCGGTGGCCTAGTGGTTAGAGCGTTCGCCTCGGAAGCGGGAGGTCGTTGGTTTAAATCCCGGCCGAGTCAAATCAAAGACTTACAAAAATGGTACTAACAGCTGCCTCGCATGGCGCTCAGCATTAAGAGGTTAGTGTTAGGACTGGTCGGCCTGGTGTCAGGATAATGTGACTGGGTGGGACATCATGTTACGTGTCTGCGGTATGATGCCCCAGTGCTAGACATGACAATAAACTGCCACATTGCAGACATCGTAGCGATGTGCCTTAATTTTGTTTTTAAAGCTGCGTTAAAAATCCTAATCACACACACACACACACACACACAAACTTGTATCTTAAAGGTCTCAAATGAATTCGAGTATCAACCAGATCCACGCATATTAGTTAGGATCCAGGCTGAGTAGATAGCGGGCATCGAACCCGTATCCTTCTGGTCAGAAGTCAAATGCCTTAAACACTGAGCCACCGCAATTCTTTTGGGTGGGGATCGCAATGGTTGCCAAAATTATGATGTAGGGAAAGACTGACGTTGCTGTCCTCGCCGACATCACAGATTAACTCCACTTGTTAATAGAAAATTATATACTTTTAGGGTGTGACTATGAACTTGCCTTTTGTATGTATAGATGACTTCTGCAAAAAAAAGTGAAGACACACACACACACAGACAGATATATATATATATATATATATATATATATATATATATATATATATATATATATATATGTGTGTATGTGTGTGTGTGTGTGTGTGTGTGTGTGTGTGTGTGTCTGTGTGTGTGTGTGTGTGTGTGATCTAGGAGAAAATAGAAATTATATCATCATTAAATTTTCCCTTCTTAAATTAAAATATATATTCACAAACTCCACGCATTCCACCTGCCAAGGTGAGCAATATCTGACTCACTTGGCCTTCTTGCTGTCAGTGTTATTTTATTATTATAGCTGAATACAATGTATGACAGGATATTGTCAAAGCAAATAGTAGCACCGTTTTTTTATGGATCGCTATGAAACCCAGTACATATCATAGTCAGCGTTTGAAGATGCATACAAAAATCGTCGATTTTGTGTCCTATAGCTATTACTGTTTTTAGTTGGTCCTGGATGTAATATATGACAGATTATGGCTCAAAGTTTGCAGTGAATCACTATGAAACTGTGTGCTGTACTTATATTCTGAAGATGTTGTGGGGTTGAACGCCATTTTTCAGCATACGATAGGCTATTCATAGCGGCCAGTAGACATAGTGGAGGAAGAACTACTGACGTACGGGAAGCTACTGGCAAGCTTTGTCACGTTCCCACACTGACAGAGTCATCTGAAGATGCACATATCAACAATTCACTGCGCTAAATGAAAGTTTCTAATTATTGCCCTTTTCGGAATGAAGAGTGTCTGAAGTACAATAAAATTCAGATATCGCCGTCGTATCCAGTGTAAATTATTATCCATCTTAATTTTGAAACTTTAAAGATATCATTATTAAAAAGCAGCATGTGGTCCTCAAGCAGATAAACAAACAACAAAAGAAAGGCCCCACCCACCGGGGGAAAAAACATTATTGAAAAAATTGCGCTTTACAGTTCTGATTCAAGATAAAGGAATTGAGACTCTATCATTTATATTTATTTAGGGATAAATCAAAGGAGAAAAGATAGTTCTTTAAATATACAGCAACAAAGTGTCAAAATAAATGTACACCATCGTATCCAGTGGATTTCATTAATCGTCTTAATTTTGAAAATTGGAAGGTATCGTTATTAAAAAGCACCCCCCACACACACACACACACAATCAAGTAACAAAAGAAAAGCCCCCCCCCAAAAAAAAAAAGAAATTTATTTTGTTAAATATAAAATATGCTTTACAGCTCTGATCCGAGCTGCGCTGAAGGAACTGAGACATTCTGTCATTTATATCTATTTAGGGAGAAATGATATGTAAAATTATAGTTCAATTAAATGTACAGCTATTAGGACAGAATTGTTTAGTAAAATAATACGATTGAAATTTTCTCTAAATTGTATTAAAAGTCATTTTTTTATTAAATTATATCGAAAGTAATTTTCTACTAAAATATATTGAGTTTAATTTAATTTATTTCTGTATTACAATTATATACTATTTAATAAAGATTGCGCCCTTATCAGCAAAAAGGCAAAACTCTCTTGCACTATACATCTCTCTTGTATCGTAAAATTAGAAAAACCTATATTCGCTAAGTTGTGTAAGTTGCTGCATTAGCGGATTCCTAAACTCTTTGACTGACTAAGCTATAAGCTCTGTCTAATGACGTACATAGACCCAGACGGTAGTCTGTAAGAAACTATAAAGCCTCACTTTCAGATTCTGGCGCAACTCTAAAACTAGACGTATGAGCATATTTGGCTGCATCCTAAGAAACTGTGTATAAAAAGCGAGGATTTTTGTTTGACGAATTAGTCAGTTCGTCGGAATCTCAAAGAGGCTTGCATCGTTACAGGTAAGATACCGTCTGCGCACGATTTTTTTCATATAGTATAGGGATTTTTAGTGTTAAGATTTCAGTCTAACATTGGTACGTTGCAACATTGGATTATTGTAATGTTTCTTTACTATTCTTTAATATTATTGTTGTTGTTCTTGTTGTTGTATGGTTTAACACCATTTATCAGCACAATATAGGCTATACATGGCGGCCATTATTACTGGTGGAGGAAGAACCTTGGGAAACCCCGGGAAGAACCACCGACCCACGAGAAACTACTGGCAAGCATTCTCACGTACCCACGTTAGCCGAACCTGAGACTCGAACCCACGCAGACAGATGGCAGTGATCCGGAACGGTGAGCGCTTTAGACCACTCGGCCACTCTGGGCCCCATTCTTTAATATAATGTATTGGAAAGTTTAATTGTTTTATAAACTTATATTTACTTGTAATTATATTATTGATTATAATAAAAGACGACGTTCGCTACCAACTTCATAATCAGTAATAGTTAATTTATAAATAAAATACACTTTAAATAATAAAGTTTCATATGTTGACATTTTAGATTAAATTCAGAAAAATATATTTTTTTTAAATGATTACGGTATTAGTCTGAAATATTTAATTTTAGATTCTTTAGCTATCGTGAATTTATTTGATATTTAATTATCTCTATTATATCCTAAAAGGCAGAAATGATACAAATGTATGATGTTGGTAAGTGAAGGAATGTCGTAGTTTTATATGTATCTCTTATATCCGTAATTTAAGTTTATGTAGATTGATATTGGAATGTAATTTTATATGTTGAGTCTTTCAATAAAATTAGTCCGTTCGTCGGAATCTCAAAGAGGCATGTATCGTTTCAGAATCTCGTACCTCTCGTACCTCTCGCATCGCCATTTCCCCCAAGATGTAGCCGTATCTACGCCGTTATGAGTGACACCTCTTTTAAGAGAGTCTGAACTATCTCTCTCTCTCTCTCTCTCTCTCTCTCTCTCTCTCTCTCCTTCTGGTCATGGAAAACAGCATTGCTAAGAGTTTATATGAAAAACATTCTTATAAAACAGCTACAAAGTGTCAAAATAATTGTAACAGAACCATAACAAGCAACAATTGTCCAAATACGCTATATAAAGTTTGAAGGAGAAAATTAACAAAAACCAGCAATTGTCGATTAGTTTGGCCACACATTTTGAAGGTGTTTCGAGCACAATTTAAACATATTGCGCTATCATTAAATTCACAATGTATAAGGTCATGTCTGGTGCTAGAGCCATTGACCTTTGATACTAGTTTGGCGGTGTCCAGTTCATATGCCGTCTGCTTTAAACTAAATAACAAAAGGCCAAATAAATTCATATTTACTTTGCCCTGTGGTCCATATGAATGGAAGCGTAATAAAAATGAAGCAATATTTCTTGCATTTCAACCTTTTGATACCCTATGTAGAAGGCCTTATTAGCTCGATCATTTTCATTTGTGCGAAATAGTATGTTAAATGAGCAAGATCTAATGTGCCAATACAAAAGCAAACAAGAAAAATAAATTACAAGCTCCTTTGATACGTTTTTAGACCGGCCAAGTATAAAAAAGGACGAATTTTAAATATCTCAACATCATCGCAACGAATATATCCACGAATATTGATCTTATGGCAGCAACAATGAAATGTTGTGTCAAAGTTTCAACGACATTGAACTATCTTTGGGAAAAAATAAGCATGAAAAACACGACAATTTAGTTCTGTGGAAGGTTTTGTCCGGGTAACTAAATATATTGAATAGAGTTCAAATCCAAGTATTGACAGAAACCCTCTTTCAAATTCACAAGATAACTATACAGTGAAAAGCAAAAGAACAAGATGACAGTTTGACAAAACTGAATCTTTAACTGTGCAGACATATAGGTATCAACCGCTCAGAGTAAACACCTGAGTATATTTGCTTTCAAGTCTTAGGAACAAAAGGAGTTTATTCTAAAGTTCAAGGTACAAGGATAGCAATGTTTTATCTTGACTGTGGAAAACATTTTTTTTTATACCGCTCCTCCTCCTTCCCCATTCTCCACCGAATAAAGATCGTCAAAGGTTATACAGTGAAATTTGGGATTAACACATTAATTAGTTTAATACATGTCCGGTAAAAATAGAGCCGTTGTATTAAAATATTTTTCAAAAATCATCACCAATATGCATTCATCACAAATATAAATATATCTGTAAAAATGTTGCATGGTTTTTAGTCATCCATGAAACATTTATCAAAACACAAAAGACTTTAACAAGATAGAAATCAAAGTATAATGCTTGCAGGAGACTCAGTTTGTAAACTCAGGGCAATTTGATAGATATGAGGTCTAGGTAAGGCTAGGTTGCATAATTTAACACCAGTTTAAAAATCCGTGTGATTTTTGTCTGATATTTACCACCAAATTATATTCCTCCAGAACACATCAGCTATGCCGACGAAAGACCATGGATTATCAAAACAGACAAACATATTAAATTGGGATTTTGTGTTTACCTCAGATCCATTCATATTATTTTACAAAGTTCAGACTGTACTGAAGTATTTTATCATGTGTTGGGTTCAAAAGAATTAAAAAAAAAAAGAAAATAAGAATTGAAACCGACCAAACGTAAAACCTATAGTGTGCACAATGATGGGAGACATTTTTTACTCAGTCAATACTGCCAGATATGTCAAAAAGAATTGCGTCAAAGGCAGCGTGTACTTCATGTATGCCTTCAGCACACGGACATGGTGTTTATTGTACATTAACAGAGGAAAATATGGAGACCATGGAAATTCTAATTGACAACCTTATATCTCATGATTCAAATGAGTTATGTCCCTAATTGTCCACCCAATGTCCGGTACAAATAGGCCTTGAATAGGTTTGATCTACGATATCAATAACATAATTTATTTTCCTTTTTTGCTCGT
Organism: Sinohyriopsis cumingii; assembly: GCA_028554795.2. Taxonomy (NCBI): domain Eukaryota; kingdom Metazoa; phylum Mollusca; class Bivalvia; order Unionida; family Unionidae; genus Sinohyriopsis; species Sinohyriopsis cumingii. Next base: position 107,782,563 of record CM068828.1, on the reverse strand, counting down.
TGTCATGACTATGGTATCTGCAGTATGACTGCTGAAGTTGGATTTTAACCAAATTTGGTATGTAGCTTTATATCAACGAGACTGTAAGTGAGTCAGATTTCTTTCTAAAACAATTTTCCATGACATAATTTAAAGGAGTTTTGAGATCCTTTTAACCTGTCTTCTTCGATTTTGAGGGGTTTCTACGGCACAGTTTTGCCAAGGAAATTTGGATTTCATCCAAAGTAGTTATGCGGATTTATGTTCAAGATGCAGTGCAAGAATTTTGATTTCCATTATTCACAGGCGTTATGCTAAATAAAGAAGTGAGGGAGCGCAAGTTACTCAGCCAGGGTGGTGAATGGGTGGTGGTAAGGGAATGAGCCAAAAAGTAAGGAAACGTCGTTCCCACAGCAATATACCCATGGTTATGCCCCCTGGTTGCCAATTCCTGATACATTGGTTTCTGCAGTATTACTTTATCAGCAGCTGTTTGACTTAAAATAAATCTGTCATGTGGATTTATTTCGATAATTCCATAGATGAGTTCAATTTTGAACATTGTATTACATCATTCAGATTTTCCATCCTCGTCCCTTTGGTGTCTGCAGCATAAGTTAATGTAGAATTCATTTTAAACATTTTAAACTAAATTTAATTTTCACCTTTATATTGAGAAAGTCTGTAATTAGTTTGATGTGTTGCATTCCATGACATATACAGGTGTGCAGGAGTCACCCTCCCCGTATTTGTCCCGAGCCTCCTATATTTGAGGAAGCCGCAGTGGCTCGGTGGTTAGCGCACCGTACTGACGACCGATAGGGTGCGGGGTTTGAATTCTATCATCTTTTCAGCCTGTGTCAGCGGCTGTTGTGTGTCCTTGGGCAATGGACGTTACTTCAATTACTTCGGCACTAAATAACCTATTTGTGTTGCTGTACCGTAAAGCATTATAACCTTGTCAAATATTGTTTAATTTCAACTAAATTTAATTTGCTGCTTTCTTTTGATGAGATCCTGAAATAGCTGGACAGCAAATATCTTTAACATTTGCAAACGTATGAATAATTTAAGATTTACGTAATCTTTTCCTTTTTAACGTTCATTTACAAACAACTACTTCATGTATTGGGTTATTATGAAGTGTTTTTAATTGAATTTTATTTTGCATGAATGCTGTCTCTGTTTTTTGAGGTTTTCGGCTTGAAACGTAAATTTAGCTGTGATATACGTTAACTCTTGATAGCGACATTGTTGATTTTACGATAAGCACATTAAAAAGTTATGCCAATTCTTTGAACACTGTAGAACCTAACTCAGTATTGTGTTGTTGTTTTTTTGTGTGTCACTAATTATACTGATACAACCATTTCATTTTAGTTTGAGTATGTTGATATTAAGAAAGGTAACATAGTGATTTTGGAAAGTAGTCCAAAAATCTCGTCTCCGTCTCTCTAATAACCCAAACTTATAAACAGTCTAATATTCATATAATGTCATAAGTGGGCCAAATCATCACTTTCCATCGACTGACACCTAAAGGATATAACAATTAAGGTGGATGAACTAATGACATAGAATGCGATTTCGGGGTGGGGTGTGCCGTTGATATTGTTTTACTTGCTGCATTTAATTTTCCTTCGGTAAGGGATACATTAGGAAGTAGTACCTTTATTACGAAAGGAAAAAAAGGATTTAAAGTAACTCTGGAGCATAGATTTAAGCTAAATAAAAATAAAGATGGATCTCAAAATAAACAACAGTGAAAAGTTTAGCAAATTTAGTAAAGTAGATTCCAATTTATGGACATTTCAATATTCAACAGTGGAGGTAGCTTATTCCAAACGTATATTCTTTTCCCGATTATTATAACGTGAAAGATGAAAAAAGAGGTTAGAACTTATTTAAAGGTACAAAAAGTCCCGTTTTTTAATTTAGCAATACATTGCATCTAAATTTATATAAGCACACTGATCAACATAGTTTCATGTGCGAAGAAATACAACTCATCTACACTAATGAGGAAATGAACGTTAAAATTGAGGTATAATGGGCCGATACATTATCAATAAGTTGAAAGCATAAATGTCAGTACTTTTGTAAACAAGTGTTGAATTCAATTTGTTGCATATCTGATTGTGTTATTTTATGGTATTTATGTTATGTTTTAAACATTGTATCTTTTATTTAAAAAGAAAACGATATAGCAACAGAAATAAAAAAAGAAAGAATCAACCCCATCCTTCTGTCCGCATAGGCGTGATATTTCCTATCACTAGTCTATGAGAGTATGATAAACATATTACGTAAGATTTTAGCGTTTTCTGGGAGTTTTAAAATGTTTATTTTTATTTTTATATTATTCTAATTTTAGATGTACCCACGTTAATTATCTGGGATATAAACGAACTGTTTATGGGTTCACCTTCACCATATGTGATAAGCATTTATACAGTGCATGTTGTATCTACACGATGCTGAACTATGGGCTGACTTTCAATATACGTGAATAACATACACAGTGCACTTTGTATGTACTTGATGATGAACAATGGGTTCACTCTCAATACACGCGAATAGGCTACATAGTTTGGTTTACATTGATCCATGCATCACCTTAATGCCACAGCTGCTGCGGATATGTATCATATTCTTACTTGCCTGACTTAGAATTGTGGTGATGGAAAAAGAAAACAAATTACCAACCAGCCAACCAACCAAACAAACAATAAATTAAATAAAATAAATAAATAAATAAATAAATAAATAAATAAATAGAAAACTTAATTTTGCGTTATCACCTGAGTCATCAAAACTTTCTTACACAGGAAAACTGACAACAAAAAGGCGCAGAATCCGTTGTTTTCACGTGACGTCACAGAACGTGTGTACTTCAACATCCGCCATGTTGAGTCCCTAGCCCCGGAAACCGGCACCTAATAACATTGTTCTTTCCGCATAATTACAATGACACGTCTCATTTTGTGCGTAAGAATATAATAATACATCACATTATGTTGTTCCTGTCAACCGCACGAGACCGAATGGGTGACTTTTCTACTTGTTTTCTTCAAGGAAAACATTTAAATTTCAACCATCTTTGTTATAAAGATAAGAAGATAAGAATTATTTCTTTCAGACTACAAGGTTGTCACGTTTGCCTGCCCGCGATTACGTAAGTCAGGAACAAAGGAATGGGTTAGCGCCATGAGTATGTCGACTCTGCACTGTCGTGGCGATTCGTGTTTGTACAAGAGTTCTCTTCGTTAGGTGTCAAAACTAACATGTAGACGTTAGAAGCTTTGTTCTAGAACAAAGGACCCTCGATGCTGTCGTAAATCTCCCCGCGTTGACAGATGGCCTGGTGCTCGTCTGTTAATCTGGACCGACTGGGGTAGAATTGATATCCAATCAGAACTGACAAAGGGTGGGGCCATCAATTCGAACCAGAATTTAACAGTCATTTGCGCTGGGAACGAATTAGTGATTGTAAGCCATCGTACTAGTCAAGCTGTAGCAATAACTCCGGGAAGCCACTCGTGATTTGGCGGGAAACACTTAGTACATTCTAAAGGACAGAAAGCTTCGTAAATGTCAGTCACTTATTTGCTCGATTGTTGCAGAATGTTACGGCACTGTAGTTGTAATTATGGGCAGTATGTATATTTACTTACTAGAAACGTTAGTACGTAGAATTACCTTTGTGTTGTTTAATTTACATGCGTACTTGAGAAATGAGCTATGATTATTTATATTGCTCGCTCGTCAGAATTAATATTGTATTTCGCTATTTAGTTACTTCGTGGTAAATTAGTGTATTTATTTATGTGATTTTCTAGATTTTGCAATTGTTGAATTAAATTGTAACTTTGGAAATGGTTGCAGTGTGTAAATTTGAATAATATGGATATTTGAATATTTGTGTACACTTGTGGGAGTGTAATGTACAGAAATGCGTCTGATTCTTGTGATATTGTTGAGAATAATGAGATTAAGAATATATATATATATATATATATATATATATATATATATATATATATATATATATATATATATATATATATATATATAATTCATGTGACGCAATTTAGTGATTTCTGTATACCGCTTTTACTGCAACGTTGTTTCTATAAGAACGTGTGGGTTTTTCGATGTGCACGAATCCGTGACCAAAAATGTAGATAGCCTTTATTTGATGAATGATTGATTGTTGATGTAGTGTGAGGCGAGATGGCTAACACAAATGCTAACGTCCTTGTGTTTTTTGTAGGAAGCTTTTGGGGACAGAACTACCGGGTAGTCAAGTCCCGAGTCTCAGAGAGACAGGATAGAACAAGGCAGTAGGCCGAGAAAAAGCCTAGTTGCTGGAGAAAGAGAGAGAGAGAAGGAGGAGGAGAAAAGGAGACAAAAGGGGAAGAAGATAGGAAGAATCGGAGTACGGAGAAAGCCGGAAGGAGGAAAGGAATTGGCGGAGTAAACACAGATGAATATAAACCAAGTACAGGGGAAAGCCATCTCACACTATAATCACGTGATGAAATAGGTTGTTACATGGTCGTGAGGAAGAAGATTGGTTGAGAAATTAATATCGTTTAATTTGTATTAAATTGTTATTCTTTTGAATTTCACCTTTGTGTTCTTAATAATTTAATTGTCGGTATTGCTGACTGGGGGCTCGGAGCTTTACCTCTCTCTATCACTAATTTCACTTCCTACAAAAACAAGCCAGGGTGGGAATTCCACAGTAATTCAAATAAATATTGTGAGCATCCCACCCCAACGCATAACAGTGGGTCGCATAGAACTTCACAAAAGTCCATACCTCTAAATTAAAATATAATTATAAAGTAAAAACATTGTAAACATAAAAGAACATATATATCATACATACAAGTATGCATATCTATCGACAAAAATTATACTTTCATAAACAAATTAGATCGATCAATAAACAAACGCATACACAAATGGATACTCAAACAAGTAAAAACATGTAATGATTTTCAATTTTCGTGGGCTGAAATCAATTATTTAGTTATCGTTCAAGTTAAAAAGCTAACTGTTAATATATAATTTCATATTTCTAAAAGCATTTCAGGAATACTTCGTTTTGACATTCGACACCAGTTCTGTTCCGTTAGGCACGTGTTTCGTTTGAACACACTGAAGAACACTTCTTTGAATGGTTATTGCTTTGATTCAGTATCATCCTACGTCTATCATTTCCACCACAAATAAAATATCCAACCATACTAATTAAATTGGCTTGTCAACTGTCTTTGGCACAAACACTAATTTACGCGAAAAGTATTTGTACATACATGTTCTGGCATAAAACACATACTATGTAATTTTAATTCGTAACTGATATTGTATCCCTAAAATCATTGTCCGGAAATACTCTTTCAAGATGACAAGCTTAAGGATATGATACGAAACACTTTAAAAATGCCAATATTGTCTGTTTGTAAAAAATTTTTACAAAAATTTGATAGTAATATGCACGAATTTTCACTTAATTTCAAGTTTAATCTATGTATCCTTTTGATGAAGTAAATGTCCTTGTCGACAGATAAATCAGATTATCTTCAATATACATGATGACTAATGTTGACAAAGGTTTGTTAGGGACTCAAGATGGCGGCGCAAGGTGCGCGCGTTGCATTGTGGGTATTTGCGTACTCAATCGTGACGTGTGTGAAAACAACCCATAAACGGAAATAAAGAAAATTTAAAACAATGAATGCAATAGAAAGCACATTGATAAGAAACGTATTGTTTTTTTAGGGTGAAATTTTATGTCACATTGATAATTTTTATATCTTATATTAGCTTCATGCAATTCCCTTTTGCCATCATTGCATATCGCAGTGCCTTTATTGAAATGTACTAGATATTTACATGGAATAACCCAATCCACCTCCAACCTATGTTGAACCTAGCCGTAGCAGGAAACGTGGAACTGGCTTGTCATTAATGGCGTAATCTGAAACGAAAGATACCCCTTAATTACAGACTTTCCAAGACTGATTGGTGTTCAAGACATCTCTTGACTTGTGGAAACTTGTCCATTCTGCAAGGAAATTTAGGTATTCAAATCCAAAGCATCAAAGCGACTGAGATCATTCATATATATATATATTGTTTTAATGAATATTTAAATCTGGTTGTCCTACAGTATTGACATTGTCAATCATACATTTCAATTTGTACAAAATCACAACATCATTCTAATCTTAGATGTTGCCTCTGTACTACCTGTAACCAAATACGGTATTAACCCATACATAATAAGTTCCTATTTTCTTGTATGCAGGTCAAAGAGCGTACACCATTTTTCTTATAATCTGTGCCTTAGCTGGTTGTACGTGGCCGTGTTTATGAATGAATAAATGCTGTAGCTAATTAAGATATATAAATTAAAATTAATTGCCCATTACAAATTGTCAAATATGATGTAACACAGTATTTTCTCCATGCATAGACCAGGGAACAAGTCACACAAATTGATAAAAAACCGAGGTGAGTTCACTATGAAACAATAATGTCATCTGGAAGCATTTACCAACCTTATTTTAAAAAAGAAAATTGGGGATGGGGTGGGGTGGATGAAGCGTTTTATTAAGTATGAATATACTCCGAGGTAAATAGGGTATGTAACTCTAAAATGCACAATGTGGATTTAACGGATATGAAAAGCTGCAAAGAGTTAATGGGCATATCCATACTCGTCTTCAGTCCGAGTTGTGGTCACATTTACGACAATCAAATGACACTCCATCACATACTGTAACCACGTGGAGTACGGAACTGGTGAATATCCACCCAGAGTATCTGTCGTATTCTAACATTTCCCAGCAACATTGACGGTTCTCGTTCCATGACATGCCACAACCCATGCATCTAGCATCACCATTATATGACGTTCCTGCAGATGATTATTAGGCTGCATAACACAATTGGACTGTCTCTGTTTTTTCGTTGCATAAGATAACTGTTTTTCCTGCTTTTCGCATACACTGATTGTGATGATTGCTACTTGTTCTTAGTTTTCTTCACTCTTTCTGAAACTTTGGCAACGCAGTCTAAAGGGTTTCGATACCATTCAAAATATTTTCTTTACAAATCAAACCTTGCCGACCATCAGTCCGCCACCAAAGCATGACTGTAGTGACAGTAGTAATCGAGACAAAAACCCGTAAATTGAACATGATACAAATTAAGTTAACTTCATTTTAAAAATCAAAGTCTCTCTCTCTCTCTCTCTCTCTCTCTCTCTCTCTATATATATATATATGCAACGTTGCAATTTCAGCCACCGCTGTGTAACTCAACAATGTAGATATAAAATCTCGACATAGGAAATGGAACTATATATATATATATATATATATATATATATAGAGAGAGAGAGAGAGAGAGAGAGAGAGAGAGAGAGAGAGACTTTGATTTTTTAAAATGAAGTTAACTTAATTTGTTACTTTCTACTTGTTGTTAGTTTTCTTCACTCTTTCTGAAACTTTTGGCAACGCAGTCTAAAGGTGGGTAGGGTAGGGTAGGGGTGCATTATAAAAATCAGATTTTTTTCGATACCATTCAAAATATTTTCTTTACAAATCAAACCTTGCCGACAATCAGTCCGCCACCAAAGCATGACTGTAGTGACAGTAGTAATCGAGACAAAAACCCGTAAATTGAACATGATACAAATTAAGTTAACTTCATTTTAAAAATTAAAGTCATAGTCTCTCTCTCTCTCTCTCTCTCTCTCTCTCTCTCTCTATATATATATATATACAGGTTTTTGTCTCGATTACTACTGTCACAACAAGTAGCAATCATCACAATCAGTGTATGCGAAAAGCAGGAAAAACAGTTATCTTATGCAACGAAAAAACAGAGACAGTCCAATTGTGTTATGCAGCCTAATAATCATCTGCAGGAACGTCATATAATGGTGATGCTAGATGCATGGGTTGTGGCATGTCATGGAACGAGAACCGTCAATGTTGCTGGGAAATGTTAGAATACGACAGATACTCTGGGTGGATATTCACCAGTTCCGTACTCCACGTGGTTACAGTATGTGATGGAGTGTCATTTGATTGTCGTAAATGTAACCACAAATCGGACTGAAGACGAGTATGGATATGCCCATTAACTCTTTGCAGCTTTTCATATCCGTTAAATCCACATTGTGCATTTTAGAGTTACATACCCTATTTACCTCGGAGTATATTCATACTTGATAAAACGCTTCATCCACCCCACCCCATCCCCAATTTTCTTTTTTAAAATAAGGTTGGTAAATGCTTCCAGATGACATTATTGTTTCATAGTGAGCTCACCTCGGTTTTTGATCAATTTGTGTGACTATATAATCCCCCTTTCCCCTTGTCATCTCATTTTCTGCCATATTCTTTCCACTTAGACCAAAAAGTAGTTCTCCGCCATGTTGGCTAATATTACTAGTGGCGGACCAGTAATTCCAGAGAAAAAAAGCGGAGATCTACTTGTTGGTCCACTACCATTGTTAAGATTTCAAAGGTCTGTGATTCGTCATGTGAAACTGGAATTATCTACATGCAACGTTGCAATTTCAGCCACCGCTGTGTAACTCTACAGTGTAGATATAAAAAATCGACATAGGAAATGGAACTATCAACCACCTCTTTCTATTTCAACGAATAGTTTGACTGAACATTCTAAACATACGGCATTGAAATTTCAACCGCTGTTTTCTCATTGGACAAACTTCCGCTACGGCGCCTCATACACAAACTTTTATCCGCTACGGCGCCTCGTATCTTTACCTTGAATTTTACTCGATCAACGGATGTAATTCGATGATAATATTATGAAGGGAAGCAGTGAACCATTAGGCGTACAAAAGAACTGTCGTTGTTGTCAATAGTGCGAGAGTCAATAATAGTGGATCTACAACAATTGTTCTAGAGGACCGAGTACGAGTCATTACTTGAAGCAGTATACGTGCACTACAGTACAGGATACCATGCTATTGACGTTAAAAGCTTGCTGAATAAAAACAAAAACAAAAACCGTGCTTCATTGCATTGGAGAAATGTATTAATCAGCTGACACAAGGAAAATCTACATGAGAAAGGTAAGACAGTTTAAAAATATGTGATTGTAAATTGTTAACTAATAGATAATATATATTGATGATAATTGAGAAACCTTGGGAAAAATGACCGTAGCATATGGAATGTAACGGAGCGGGGGGGGGGATGTTGATGACGTGACTGTAGTGCGTGTTAGGTTAATGCCCTAGATTAGGATGGAATCTACATCTAGGAAAACCCTTGATGCTAATCGAATCTATTAATAACCGTCTTACCAGGATAGTGTGCACATCTGTCAGGACTTGAGGCCACGAAACTTAGCACACAATTTGGTAAGCATTAACAAGGAAGTCATGGGGTGGGGGGCGGGCATTTGCCCCCTCCCCCTCCAAATTTGCATGTGCTGTAAAATTGATGTAGCCTATATACTAAAATTAACAAGCCCCTCAAGTTTTGCCCCCCCCTCCCCGGAAAAAAGTTAAAATGACGCCTCTGAGCACTAAGCAACCACAAAGAAAACAACAAAATAACCAACTGCCGAAGCCACGCCCCCTTCTCCAACCCCCAACATAAAATCTAAGTATTCTTGCGCCCTTTTTTCTATACTCGTTTGGAGAGACGATTTATAATCTATGAATATAGATACACAAATGTTGGGCCTAGACTTAGGCTGTGACCTCAGGGATTAGGTCGGATCTAGTGAATCGGAGAGCGCTCTAGTAAATCAGACAGCACTAATTGAAACAGTGAACTTACTTGCATATCGCACTGTTCTGTAGACCAATAAGCTTCTCTCTGCCTTTTTCTTTTGTTTCTCTTTTCTGACATGACCGTTGACATATCTGGTTTATCTAAAATGCTGTTGAGCATTTCTGCGCACGTAAGGTTTCCGTCTCCAGTATTGAAGCAAAACGCACACCGAATTCGACCGATTGATGAAAATAAAATAATGCAATGCTTACCATTTGAAAAGAGGCAATTGTCACCAGAATATTTGTTCAAAATAATATTAATTTTGGACACACGGGATACCACCCCCATATTTTCATGACTCACGATATGTTGGCCTATTCTGCGCAGCTTTGAAAAGATGTAATGTTTATCCATCCGGTTATAGAAATGAAATGCATTACTTTGGACTATTTCTGTCATCAGTAGTCGAGTAATTGGACGGGTTTATAGCTAGTTTTACAATACTCAGCGTAACAATATCAATAAATGACAAGAGATATTAAAGCAAACTAAACGGATCTTGTAAAAAATTAGTAAAGTTCAACATTTTATAAAGTAAAGAAAAGCTATTATGTGGCAGAGAAACAACAATGAATATGATGCAGTGTGTTTACAACGTCTTGTTTATGGGGGAAAAGTACTCATGAATTTAGAAACAGGCTATACACCGGGGAATTTCTTGAGAATACCATTCTAGCGGCAGGTTGACACGTTGGGTAGTAGACGATTTTGTACGTGTGGGACAACTTGCAAAATTGGAAACTTAGATTAAGATGCAGAATATTTTTTTTTAAGGTATACATTTCCATTTTTTAAATAATGTATTTATTTGTATGATTCTAAAAGATACATAGTAAATAGGATTTTCTGGGTTACAGGTTCAAGAAGGTCATGGAGTGGGTCTTCATGTTGACATTTAGAAATCACATTTGCAGATGCATTTCGACTCGAAATGTGGGATATTTTGGTACACTTTATGAATATCACTTTTGTTAATTAAAGTACGATCGTTCTTTCATGATACAAAATGGATGTTTGACCCAAAATAACACGTGATCCAATGTTTACAGAAATGACGTACCGTTGCGAAGAATTACCCGACGCGCAGAATTGACCGACCTGGTGGGTACATATTGGTACCTTTAGGGAAGGTCTGGGTCTGAATCTATCATTTTGTTAAAGAATTAATAATTTGTAAGGAATTTGTTTAGAAGATAAAATAACTTAAATTGGGAATTCCGCATCATTAACAAGTCCTTCTCATTGGGACCGATACCCATTTTTTTGGACTCCTACAACTTTGCCTGTCTAATAGCAGATGAAAAATGTTGTTTGAACCGTGATCAAAACATTCTGCTGATTGATATCAATCAGTAGGGTGAATGTAGGTCAACGGGACTTGAAAACACGTCTCTTTGCTTTCGTGCGACTTTGAATTTATTAGAAAAAATGCAACAAAGTACTGGTAAGCAAAGTCGGATTAAAGCAATATGAATTTAATTTGTAGAAAAACATCAGTGTGGGCTGCCATATATACGAGAGATTCCTGAAAAATTGTCTTCTCATTCCGATGTTAGTCGACCTCGGAACACGGTACGCAGCGCCGTTATCTATCAGTAAGACGGCCAGCCAAAGAACACAAATATCAGAGGACACGTCTAACATTGTAGGACATGACATTAAAGCAACAAAACCAAACCAGAAGACAAGCAAAAGGCCTATCGGACCTGTTATATATTCCAGATACTGCTGGGCGCGTTTGGATAAGGAGACTACTCCTGACAATAATAATTATGTTATTTGTGAAATGTAGTCATGCTAAAGCATTGAAGGTACAAGGATTTTGTGTCGAGACAATCAGGGTAAAGTGCCTTACCTTGGGACATTCTGGATGATGTGACAATAGAATTCAAACACGCACACTTGTGTTCTCAATTCTGGCACGCTAACTACCTAGACCAACTAGTAGTTCAAATTAGTATTTCTCTCTCTCTCTCTCTCTCTCTCTCTCTCTCTCTCTCTCTCTCTCACATGAGGCAACTAATATGAGTAGCCATTTTGCCCAATGGATGTGTTGCATGGCGAGAATGGTCATGGATTTATTAAAGAACATGGTTTGTTGAAAGAAAATAAAAACAACTTTGTATTGTAAGGATTTTAACCCGTGTCATTGTTGTGTATGCCATTTGCCAAACTATTTGGGATGACTAAACGTGGCACTATTTAGTCGAGATTGTACTAACGTGCCGTTAAACAACACACACACACACACACACACACACACACACACACACACACACCATCTGTCTATTGGCCTGGTCGTATATTAGGATTGGAAAAGATAGATAAATGGCTTGTTGTTGTTGTAGCGTTTAATGCCATTTTTCAGCACAAGATAGGTGTATACATGGCGGCCAGTATAACTGGTGTAGGAAGAACCAGGGAAGAACCACCGACACACGAGAAGCTACTGGCAAGCTTTCTCACGTACCCGCGTTAGCCGAGGTGACACTCGAACCAACGCAGACGGAGGTGAGACGGCAGTGATCCGTAACAGTGAGCGCTTTAGACCAATCTGCCAATCTGAGCACGTGAATGGCGTGTGTTCTCTACTAATACGTCGAAAGTCAGTGTTTATATAAATATTAACAGTGAGTATTTTATTAGATAACCTTCTCATTCAGAGAACCTTTATAACACGACTCTCAAGTAAATAGTTGTAAAGACGACCATGGAATGTTTTGCCATTATAATTAAAACTGTAACCCTGATCAGTTTTGATACTGACAATGCTCGCAACTGACCGACAGAAGAAGAAAAAAAGTGTCGGTATGTGGGTATTAACTGGAACATTATTTCCTCCATCACTGAACTGATAATCACATTAGAGCGTGAATTTTGGTGCGAGAAAAGGTGTTAACTATTTTGCACGACATGTTTTGTTACCTGCTTTTTTCTGGTCTGGTTCTGTGAATAATTTAAAACAGTTCTTTTCCCATTCGGACGTCTTTTTTGTTTCAGCAGTCCAGTTCTCAAACAGGACAGAAATATCGTTGCTACCCCCGTTGCCCGTAGTGCTCTTCAGACGCCCTACCCTCTGCCCTTCCGTTATCTTAACGGTTGCCTCTCACCAGGTTATTAAAATTTTCCCTTGAAACTGTGTATTTTATATTGGTTTCATTTATTGTTATGTTCATTGAATGCTTCTCTGTTGAGATAGATTAAATTTAAAACGTCGTGATCAGCATCGTCTTTTTTGTGTGACCTTTGTGTTTCTTTCTTAAAAGTGTCTATTCCCATTCCCTTTTAAGCAAATGAAAGCTTGAACACGGATGACGTCTTTTTTTTCTCGAATTTTTTGCTATTCTTCCATTGCCTCTGTATTGGTTTAAAATTTAGAGCGCTTTTGAATTAAGACCCGGCATTTTTCTAGGAAACAACAATCGATTAGTAGCATCTTCCATTTAAGCTTATTGATTTTTCCTTACTCTTCGAAGAAGCATCACCAGTCCGAAAAGATTGTCAGAAGTTTGATAGGTGTGTACGTAGGTAGGTGGATATGAAGGAATGAGTATGTATGTAAATCGACAGACATGGAGACGGACGAGCAGACATAAAATAGGTCAGTTTTGCAGACAGGCAGCGGATGAACGGGCTGACAGTTGTTGTTGTTGTAGGGATTAACGCCATTTTTCAGCACACGATAGGCTATACATGGCGGCCAGTATTAATGGTGGAGGAAGAACCCGAGAATACCCCGGAAAGAACCACCGACCCTCGAGAAGCTACTGGCAAGCTTTCTCACATACCCACATTGGCCGAATCCGAGACTCGAACCTACGCAGACAGAGGTGAGATGGCAGTGATCCGTAACGGAGAGCGCTTTAGACCACTCGGCCACTCGGGGCCCCCGAACGGGCTGACAGAGATACAGGCGTAGATAGAGAAACATTAATATTTATTTTGGCACTGTATCAAGTTTTCCCTCTCCAGGTGGATCACGTGCACGTCATCTTGGTACATCCGCCTTGGCAATAAAATTGCTTTCCGACCCTGAAAGTGAATATAGGACTCACGGTGTGTGTGTGCGTGTGTGTGTGTGTGTGTGTGATTTGGATTTTTAACGTAGCTTTAACAATTTTTCAGACATATCGCTACGATGTCTGCAGTGTGACAGTTTATAGTGATGTCTAGCACTGGGGCATCATGCCGCTGACATGTAGCATGATGTCCCACCCAGTCACATTATCCTGACACCAGGCCGACCAGTCCTAGCACTAACCTCTTAATGCTGAGCGCCAAACGAGGCAGCTGTTAGTACCATTTTTGTAAGTCTTTGGTATGACTTGGCCGGGGATCGAACCCACGACCTCCGTTACTAATGCAGTTCCCATAGTAAACCTAGGCAAACACCATGATATTAAAAATTCAATAACTTAAAAAAAATTTGAGTGCTCATGATCAAGCTTATATTTATCAGTATAAATGAAACCTGGATGTCAGCTTCTATGTTGAGAAAAGGATATGAGCCGCGGCATTTTCTGGACCTGCATGTGTTTGAAACATGTGCTTTCAATTCCGCACCAAAGAGTCAGGTGCTAATTTTAGTAATGAGTGTTCGAACACACAAGGCTGTTAAAGGACTGAAATTCCATCAATAAAACAATGTCTCTAAAAAAAATTATACTTACAACTAGGATAAGCTCTCAAAAAATTCTTTTTCCTAAAACATAACTTACATTATTAACCAATCCTGGTCAACCAAACCCGTATATACTCTATTTTCGGTCCACCCATTTTCAGACTGGTTCCCATTTTCCATATCATTAGTATCGTGTGTCCTAAATTATATGGAGCTAAGCTTTCGGCTACCAGAAGACTGCACAGGTAAGAAGGATATGCAGACTCACGTGGCTTGCGTATTGGAATGTTTTAAAATATTTAATTGCTTGTCGACATTTCTTTGACCGTACATTAACAAATAAACCTTTGACCGGCCCAAGAAATGCACAAAAAAAGAGTGCTGTCACTAACTGATATTTGTTTTTGTTGCACTTTGATTATTTCAGCTTCTCTTTTGGCCATGACATAGATTGAATGGGGGCATTCAGTACATACATTGAAGGGGGGAGGGCAATTAGTACAGCCAGAGGTTACTTTTTTTTTTTAACGAATTATTTTCAGTAGAAAAAATTTGTCATGATTCAGTTGTACGATGCAAAGATATACCAACCCTTTTCAGTCGTTGTTTTATGTCTGAACCGTGTTTTCATAATCAATTTTGACCTTGGATTTTTTGTATAAAAATCTTGCCGAGACCGAACTTCTCAGACAGGGGTGAGATGCTCGAATAATCCGTAAAGACAAGCGCCTTAGACCCCTCATCCACTTGGGGTCCCACCTTGGAAGGGGAGTAATGGCTCATGTTACTAGAATATCATTAGTATAATTTGGCAGAGACACTCATCGTTGACAAATAAAATTTGACTCATGTTTGCATGCATAATGTATGCTTGCATATAAATCCAATTCAACTGCATAAAACATAAAACCAGATCTTTCGTCGCTTAAGGTGCTGACATATAGGGTTATAAGTTTTTTTGTTATACTGTTAACTCATAACAGACCATATAGAATCAGATGTGTTGGAGCATATGCAGCGGCAGATGCGGTTAGGTGTAATTTGATGTTGGGGTCGACTTATAGGAGAGTACATTCGGTATGCAAATGATCTGGTTACATTTTCGGATTATTACAGCAATTTTATATATATATTTTTGAGCAGTTTGGGCTTGGGACTTTTTGTGTCGTAAACCATGTTAGCACCATCGAACATAAACACTTGAGGTAAACATTTGAAATGTAGTCATGTTTGTACACGTATGTACATGATCTAATTAGCTTTTCTTGTCGTTATAGCTATTTTTCAAATTCTTTTTGATTTTTGAACTCTTTTCCACTTGGATCTTTTGGTCGGCAGTATGGGCATTCGTGTTTTGCAAACACAAATCTAGTTCCATTTCGTATAATTTCCTTTGGGATGTTTCCTTAGTATAACTAGAGTTTTAGTAAATTATTACGCTTTACATTTATTCGGATAGTTGAAAAACAAATGCTGAGTGGATAAAATCAAGGCCATCAAATGTTGTTTACATGAAAAATAGCTTACCGTATGTATTGTGTCACGTATTGGGTATAAACACGTGACTATACGTCTAGCATTGCAGCGCCAGTAACAACAGAAGGGTCTAGTTGCTGCTACGTATTAAAAACGATGATGTTGGTTTTTAACGGTACTGAACGCATTACTAGCAATATCATGCTGAGTAAACGGAGCTAAGTTCTTCACCCGGCGACATGGGCTGACCTTGACGAGAATCGATTGTTGGCGTACAAATTCGACGCTCTACCACATCAGCTACCGTAGATTCCAGTAGATTATGAGACTCCCCCGACAAAAAGGGGGTGGGGGAGAAAGAAGTTATATAGCCGTTGTGTCTCTTTCGTTAATTGTGATTCTTAGTTCTGGTGTTGTTTTTATGTCACCTGACCGTAAGACCCATACTTCTCGCAGCTCATATATATTTTGTTCGAATCTACTGTTGCAGTAAGGCTTGTTTAACCTTGGGTCATTTAAACTTAATATAGGTCCGCGGTTGCTCAGTTGTCAGAGCGTCAGACTGATAAGCCAGTGGTGGCGGGTTCGATACCCAGCCAGGATCGGCTGTCACGGTCGGTTCTTGGTAAAGTACTTAGCTTCTGTTTTCTTGGCATGATATAGTTAATAGTGTCAAAATGCTTTGTTAAAACAGATTATTAAACTTGACACCATCTTCTCCACATATTTTTACACGAGCATGTTGACTAAATCCCACAATACTTTTTCATGTCAAAACTGAGAGGAAAAAGAATCAGACTATATATTGCGGCTCAGATTTACAACATTCTTACGTCATATTGTGACGTCTGCCGCGTGCTATCTCAAGAGTTCCATACTTTTTCTTGGTACGTGTTAGACAAAGTATCACATTCTGCACAAGAACCATTGCAGAGAAAAATATCACGGCAAAATGCGGTGTAAATAAATGCTGATTGTGGTGCAGTAATCAAAACGTACGGTTTTCTCCAGGTGGCATTTTACCTACAAGATAGGTTTGGAGCAATTTTGGTATCCTGTTAAACCGAGGTAACCCATACAGAGGAGTGTGCGTAAGGTCCATTGAATTTATGGTATGGCTATGAGACCCGCATGCATTTTATTTACATCGGTAGGCAGATTTGGCAAAGACAATCATGGCATGAACTCCTTTCAAGTTTGTACAAGCACTGATACTCTTCCGCCGTCATATATGGCCGCCATTGCAAAAATGAGAAACGTAAAACCACTTTTAAAAATATCGCTGAAGAGAATTTCACCAATTTGGACAGAAATTACTCTGACATAAGGACTTTTCAGTTCTGTTCAGTTATCTCTCTATCTGAGATGGGGGATGGGGTCGCAGAAACTAGTCTGACCTAAGTTGCACAAGCAAGTTCGATATATTTACGTAAGTTTTATAAGTTAGTTCGATGAACGTGGTATTCCAGGTCGAAACGTGTTGCACTACAGAACGAAGTTCAATTAATGTTCATCATGGTATGGAAAGAGGTTGTAATTAAGTTTATGGTTGGGGTGGGATGCTCCCAGTATTTTATTTATAGAAGTCCCACCCAGGCTCTGTTTTGTTGAAAGTTAAATTTAGTGAAAGATAGATGTAAAGCTCTGAGCCCCCAGTCAGCAATACCGACGGTTAGATGGCTAAATATACAAATAGGTTGAAATTCAACGAATAACAATTTAATAACAATTCAGTAATCAAATGACTCGAATTTCCAATTACACTCGTTCCGCTCGACCCTTTAATAAGCCTATTGCATCACTTAATTAGCAGTGTGAGCTTGATTTCCACCTGTCCTTGTATTTCTACTCATCTGTTTTATCCTTTATCTCTCCCATTTCTCCAAATTCCTTCTCTTCCTCCAGACATTTCTCCAAATTCCTTGTCCTCCTCCAGTTTCCCCCCAACGACTACAGTAATATGGACTTTGACTGTCTCGGCTACAGTCACAATTCCGTCTCCAACTATTGAAGACTCAGGACCCAATATAACCGGAAGTTCTGTCCCCTAAAAAGCTTCCTGTGAAAACACAAGGACGGTACAGTCTTTTTCTTAGCCCACTCATCTCACACTACACACGGCCTGTCATTAGATATCGGCTATTAAATTTATTCGGTCACGCATTCGCTCACATCGAGATACAGATACGTTTATGGTAAAACAAATGTCATAATACAGCACGGTATCAGTTACGTCTTACACATACATCAATAAATTCCGTCACATCAGTACACATTCCTAATCCCGTTATATCAAACAATATCACAATAATCAGACGCATTTCTTTACCTTACAACTCATTCAAGTACGCAAATATTCAAATATTCTTGTTCTGATATATGCATACGTCCATAGTAACTAATCTTACACACTTCAACCATAATTTCCAAATTAAAAATTTAAGCATGTGTAAGTTCTAACATAACGCATTAATAAATGCACTGGTTTACTACGAAGTAACCTAATAGCGAATTACAAAATTCAATCGGACCACACGTTAACAATCAACACAATTCTGCCTTGCATCTAGTACTTCTCTACGTAAGGCTCAAGTCCATTTCTCAAATAAGCGTGTCAGTCAAGCACCACAAAGGTAATTCTACATAGTGAACGATCCTAGTAATTAAGTGTACAAACTACAAATAATTACAATTATGATGACGTAATATTCTGCAGGAATCGAGCAAATGACTTACTGGCCTTTTCGAAGCTTCGTCTTCCCTTAGAATCTGCCTCTAAATTCTGCCGCTATATTACGAGTGGCTTCATTCTTTGATTAAACCCTATTGATCTGCACACAATCCTTTCAGGCGAATACAGAATTAATATTACGAGTTCAGAAGGTATCATTCGGGTCTGAATTGTAATCACGCCCTCAGTTTTTGATTGGATATTGCTGTGGTCATGGTAATCGTGCGTAAGAGTTTAACACTGACCCCGCGGAAATGTTTAGAGATCAAACACAAGGCCGCGGTAATATTCCCAAGACAAATAGATAATAGCTTATACATGAATTTAAAGCTGAAGTTTAGCAAACGTGACAGAGGTAATGTTTAATAATCAATCTTAAACCGTAGATCGAAAGTACCTTTTTATTATTTATACACTGTGCCCGTATGTTTGTCGATCTATATAATTTCTGATTGTAATGTCGCCTCATTATTCTCCTTACGCCTCACAAGGAATATAGAAGGAAGGAAGAGTGTTATCCTTGTCCGTCCTTATGTTCCATTTCTTCAAGCTTTGCTCAGGTCAGTATTGACCGTAGTCATTCGTCATGGTGTGCGTTTTAGTAATTACATACAATTACAAAATTACAATAATTTCATGGTTAAGTATGTCAGTGTGATCTGTATTTTCATCTTGCAGCAACTTCGCATAATTTCAGCGCTTCATTTAGTTTCTCCTACATATCGCTCCTGTCCAAGAGGGCCTTGATGCGTATGGGTTGTTCAAAGGAGGTTGCTGAATATAATCAGTTTGTTTGGGGATGGGGTGGGGGGAGGGGACATGTTCCATTAAACGCGCACGTGTGTGTGTGTGAGAGAGAGAGAGAGAGAGAGAGACTGTTTACATAGTTAAACCTTACTTGACTACGCAGTGTTTGATTATTTACCTCACACCACCGATGCAAATGATTTACAGAGAAATCGATATGTTGCCATGACTATTTATTTCGCGTCATATATTAATTTCATTTAATCCATTTTGACGAAAATGTACAGGAAATCCACACAGAAAAGGACACGAGTGACACCGTGACACGATTCAGACTACCTCGGTTACTTCTGCGAAACAAAGTCAAGGTTTGGATGTATGTTGTTGTAATTTGCATTAAATTCATACATTTTGTTCGGCAGAAATTTCGTCGCTAAAGAATAAACAGGATTCCGTTCCGACAAATCCAGCAATTTCTACTGTTTAATTAACCGTATGATTTATAGAGAAATTCCGAATGTGAAAATAGTTAAAACTGGTTAGTCGAAATGCTTTTGAGTGGCAGCTGTTGGCATACATTCGAAGTTTTATGCATAGAATTGACCGAGAAGTAACTAATGACATATGGTGGTTCTGAACTAACTTATTGCCTCATGTGGTGTATATGTGGCATGCAGGTTTATTTTTTTCTAATAGCAGTTTCAGTTGGCTTAGCAGCATTTGCGACTTCGAAGTCAGTTCTAAGGATCATACATCAAATGTATGCCGATGTCTGCCATTCGGAACATTCATTTGTTTTGTTTTCTAAACAAGAATTGACCGAGAAGATGCGAATGCATAAAAAATTGTTTTCGTTTGCAACTTCTCGCTCAATCGTACAGCTAAACCAGTTCTAGAAATAGCGGAGATGAATAGATTGAGGTTTGTCTTTTTGACCAAGAAATACAAAATGTGTTATTTTTCTGTAGAAGTCCAGTTATGCTTAATAAACAACATACACATCAAAATAATTAACCCAAACCTGCTCAAAACGACAAAAACTATTTGTGCTCTAGCACTAGCACTTTCTTTCAAATTAGATAATGAAACAGCTTTCTGAAAAGCCAGCAATGTTAAGATATTAAAATACAGGTTTTTTTTTTAGCGATTTCTAAGCCTGATAATTTCTAGTCATTAGTACAAACCGCTAAACTATTCACATCCGGCGTGACTGGTATACTGATATTTTGCCTTTCATAACGAGCTATATAAAATTTAGTTGCGTGTGCTCAAATATAATTTTCTTGCTGCTTATATATAATACTCGTTTTACGTTAGAAAAAATTTTCCTAAATGCTTCCACATTGATACAGAGAAAAAGACTTGATGCCGTTTCTGACGAAACCACACATTTAAAATATGTTGGCAGCTAACAGTCTTTGCACAATCTTCATGGCTCGCACTTTCACATGAAGTTATTTATAGATTCTCGATATCCCTGTTGAAAAGCATTTGCTTTTTATTGCACCGAGTGCAGATGTATTCAAACCAATGAAGACAGCTGCAGGCATTACTATATCTTGGTACTAAAGGAATATACGAGTCAGATGTTATGATAAAATGCGCGAAATTAGAGAAGCGATCAAGATCAAAATATCGATCTGATTTTATTAACTTATTGGTCTTTGATTTTAGTGATAAAAAGAACATTATCATTGTCACAAGGTTGGGGCTGGATTAGTGAAGACGCACAAAGCAACTGCGTTAATAAGATGTTTATTTATAAACGCAAATTAAATATTAACAAATCTGACACCATTATAACAAAAAGATAAGGAAAATTATAAAGTTCCTAACATGGAACTATCAACAACAAGTAACTCAACGAGAAAACTCAAACGTGAATTTAAGGAATGGAATTTTAAACAAACGTGAGTTACGTCCTATCACCGATCAACAAATAAAAAGTATATGATCTACACCCCAATATAAACAAGGTCTTATTAAACACCAAGGGATATAGGGATATGTATAAATTTATGAATCTATCGTTCATATAACGATATTGAAATGGGAATGCATGTAATTATGAACTTATCGTTCATATAACAGTGTTGAAATGGGAATGCATGTGTATTTGCCCAGATAGCAGTAGTAGAAATAACAATGACAATAACAATGATATACTATCGTGGCGCCCATTTGACGTCCTAGATGTATCTCCGGTTCCACTCGCTCTAGTCAATGGTCAATGAAGCGCCCACGCATGGTCCGCCCCTCTCAGTCTGTTGAAGGATCCCTCGAGAGTCCTCACATTCAACACAGACCCGATGGTCGCGAAAGCTTGGTCCCTCGCATCGAGAACACCAGTACACTCTTCCGAACCAACGTCACCAGACACAGCGTACACGTCACAAGAAACCACACAGAGTTCTGTGACTCCACATCACCAAACCATATATAACGCAGCTAAATTATAACAAGTAAACCGTGTAGATCATATGACACGGTTAAGTACTTCTGCATTGATATATGTTGCGCATGCACGCACATGAATATGTTACCCATTACATTAATCGTTCAATGCATGCACGTATAATTAAATTCAATTTGTTCAGTTAAAACAAATAGCTAACTCGAACCAGACTATAGTATTTCTAATATCATGGCGTTGTATAACCTAGGTATTGATTCTCTGTAGAATTTAGAATAAATTCTAAAACATCTAATACATGAAACAATTCTGTCAGAAAAAACGAATAGTAATAAAGAATACAAGCTTAAATTTCAATACCTCTACAGCTGGAGATTTGCTCCCGTAAAGAGGTAAGCTTCCTGACAAGACTCGTCGTAGTGTAATTTGTTTATAGAGAATTTACTCTGTATGTATACTAGCTGTGACAGATATGCGCAGCTAGGTACTTAGGTGTTCACTGCAGGCAATTTGCACATGCAGAATGGGTTGAGTCGCGCTTAGTATTTCGAAATAACTAGAGCCGAAAAAAATAAACCATTCTTGGGTGACGCTGTACGCGGCAACGAAACCCGAGTACATTTTTGATCACATATACATATTGATATAAATCATACACAATTTCGTGACAATCATATGATTTTAAGAGTTTCTATAGTGATAAATCGAATCGTACAAGAGATATATATTTAGACTTAAACACTAAAAAACCTGTTATTTTTCAAAAGAATATTTGTTTTCAGTTCCTATTTCACATTTTTTTTATATGTCTGTACAATAAATAAATCAGTTGCTCTGCACGAAATATTGCAATGTCTCACTATGTTCCGCTGGATTGAGCAGCAGGCCCCTTCTTATTACAGACACTTGAGTATACGGCAAAAATATGCATGTTTCCTATTACACCGTTTTAAAATTCGGGTAAACGTGTTTTTCTTTTTTAAACTAATATAAAATATATATATTGTAATTTAACCATGGTGGGAACAAGTGATAGGATGGGCAGTGAGAAACAGACAGTGGACCGACCGGATACGTATTTTTTAGGGGGGTCTAATGTATGTTTTTTGGCAACTTTTATATTGTTCCGTTAGTGTCAAGATCCATACCGTTAACGGATTGCTGAAAAGCATTACATACTAAAGGAGGTAACACATGAAATCTAATAGATATCGCTAGGATAAAGCACCAATATAGCTGTTCGATCCGCCAAGACGTAGATAGGGGTTATCGGAACCTTGGCTAGCGAAGATGTCCAGTATGTTGCCACAGAGCCTACATGGTCCATTATTTCCTGAGCTTTCCTACACAGACTAAAATGAGCTTCTTTCGATTAATCGGATCTTAACTCTGTATCTTTCTGGATTATGGTTCTCGAGCTCAATGTATTGGATATTTCAGTTAAAAATTGTAACTGAAATATGTTAAAAAGCCTGATTTCCTGGGACTCTCACGTTAATTGGATCTGCCAATGAGAATCATTTCTGGAAAAGCTCAGAACTATTAGCTCGCCAAGTTGATACCCCCAGTCCCCCACCTATCTAAAGGTTATTAGTTTTAAGGCACCAAATATTTTCTCCCTATGTCCGTACGTGTGTATACTCGATAAAATGTTTGTTTTTTATTTTAATCTCTCGTCTTCCATTTTATCTTTGTGGTATGTGATGAAAAATTCTATATTTAGTATCAATTGTTTTTAAAGAAAGATCTAGATGGAACGACGATGCCAGAGAGAAAATGGTTTGTTACAAATCCTAACACCTTCTGTAGCGTGCAGTATATTCTCAATAGGTTTAGAAGTTAATGTTAAATTATCTTGAGGTTAGAAGAAACTGTAGTTCCCAGAAGAAAAAATATCAACTTTGCATGGGCAGCCATTTACTTTTGCACTTGCTGGAACCATTGATCTATCACTTCACTGTAGAAATCCATTGGTAAAAGCATTGCCGATGCGCCGTCTAACTGCCTTGATGCAGGCATTTTTGCATTTTGTACTCTTTGTTTTCCTTCCTAAAGGGCTGTTTCCATCTGGGTTACCAGCAGTTTCCATCTAGATACCCCAAGTCCATTTTAATAGCACCAACCAGGATGCAACGATTTTTTGTCGAATCTCGCTATCATTAAAACATTATAATCCATTAGAATGCTTACTAACACGTTTATACATTCACTTCAAATATTGTATTTGTATATATCTATATTTGTGGCATTTTCTGAGACATTCCAAGTTATAATGAGAGAGAGAGAGAGAGAGAGAGAATCATTGTTGAGTTGTAGGAGATGCGCTACATGTACACAAGACCAAACAATTTGGCATTACCTACACGTGATATGCATATATCGGGCCACTTTGTATATACATGCTTTGGGTTTTTGACACGTCAGCTATACAAGAGTCCATGTAATATATAACGTTGCTTTTTAGTAACGTCAGCTTAGTCCTATGACAGTTCCATGGCTAAGTAACCTTGAAGCACTTAGGAGTTCATGTCTTCTCTAGCATAAAATAAATTTTTGAGTGAAATAGTGATGTAATGTGAATTTATTTAATAGATAATGTATTATTTTATCACCCGCTTCTCAGCTGGGAAATATTTAATACCGATCTTAATCGAATATTTTATGGCAGATAACGGACGAACTCGACACTATATCAGATACTGTCTGTATTTTTGAACATCGATACTGTCACCATATTCGCTAACCAAGGTTCCGATAATCCTATCTCTAATTACTGGCGTAACGAGCAGACATTTCTGTGCTTCGGGTCTGAATTTCATTGGATGCTGTGGTAAGCCAGCGCATCCAGTCAAAATCAAGTTTTTCAAATTTTATCACTGTTCATGCGTGACCGAGACAAGGTGAACACGCAAGTTGAATGGACTGATAAAACAGCGATTTTTCAGAGCCGGCACATGTCTGCACAAATACCTTTCACTCAAATACACCTGTAATGGCTTTTGGTACCTAGTCTTACTTTAGATGTTAAAATTACAAAGTATCCTTTTTAAATCAATCCCCCACCCCCGTTTTCGGCTGATGTACAATGCATCACTACTGGTTTGTTGGCATTACATACTATTGGAGGCAAGTAATGAAATCCAATAGATATCGCATGGACAAAACACCAGTATATTTGTTCCATCCGCCAAAATGTAGATAAGGTTATCGGAACCTTGGCTAGCAAAGATGTACTGTCACAATGTCCGTTAGATTTGGCTTTTACATTTTCATTCATAACTATTAACTGCAGAAATATAGCTTAGCTGATAAAGTTTTTGAATAGCAGATATCTGGTTTTTTTTATTCAGTGTATCTTTGGACAGTACTATGTTATCCTTGGATGAAGCACTACCATCAGTGGCTCGAGCCAGGAGGGATACGGTTGCTCTTTTGTTAGTGTGCTGAACTAATTAATAATCAGTTGCTTGCAGGCTCGAATACTTCAAATAACAACCCGGTTCGGTTACTTTATGTGTCTCTGTGTGCAAGGCACTTTTCTCCCACCGCCCCACTATTAAGTATTAAAAAACCAAAAGTGGATAACAAAATATAACCTTACATCAATATCGCAGTACTTAATCTCGGGGAGTATGACATAAAAGAAGTGCATGCGTATGCAAATACCTGGATCGTTTACGACATATTACTTCTCGCCTTGAACTACATATAGAGTCATTACCGCATACATCCATCTAGAGATACACTGTTCCACTGGTTTAGAAGGTATATTTAGAGTAATGAACACCTCATCCAGCAATCATATGGTGGTTTTCTTTACAATGATAATATACATAAACTTTGAAAATTTAACTTGAGATGGCAATATAACCAGTCAAAAACTTTAAACACTTTGGACACGCTTGAGAAGATCATAAAAGCAAGGTGAACCACGTGATTGTTATTTATAAGACAAACATTAAATTAGCGCATATTGCCGCGCATAGTATGCTTGGATTGGAGATTACAATACCCGGATAGTGTGAGATTTACTTGACTGTGTGACAATCCTTCATTTCTGAGTTTACTATGACAGACAACTTGGTACGCATGTAATTTCTTGTGGTCTGTATGAATAATGTGCCGTGTTACACATCGTTATGTGTATAATTTTCAAGTACCGGGTGTCTGTGTTTATTGCATTCATCCTCGGAGTGATTCAATATCCACGAGGTTTAGAGAACGCAATCGCATTTCCTGTAATACACTTACTTTAGCACGATGCTTTCGGAGCTAAAATATGACATGCGTTGAAATCTACAGGGAACACAGTGGCGTAATTAGGATTGGTGGAACCCAGTGCGGTAACTCGTGACGTCACCCCCAATGAACCTCCTTCTGTAACAGACCAAGCAGAATCCTTAGTAATATCATTTTGGTGTCACCCCCTCTGATGGTGTCGCCCGGTGCGGTCTTTACCCCCGCACCCACCTAGTGACATCACTGAGGGAACCTATATTTGTGGCAGTTGTACCTTTTCTATCAAAATCAGGTTTCGTCTGCTGTCGAGTACTCATACATTACACATAACAACAGAATCAGTTTCTTGCAAACTTAAAATATTTGAAAAATGTTTGGAATATTTTTTTTTGTTTCTCTACTCAAGTATGCTAAGTGTAAACATGTACTTCCTGTTAACGAACAACGTGGCAATCCAAATAGGTCCGGCACTTGAAAATATTTCGTTTTCTAGAAGTTTGAATGCTTGATATTTGTGTGTTTGTGTGTTATTTGGATTTTTAACTTAGCTTTTTAACAATTTTTCAGTCATGTCGCTACGATGTCTGTAGTGTGGCAGTTTATAGTGATGTCTTGCACTAGGGCTTCATGCCGCAGACATGTGGAATCATGTCTCACCCATTCCCATTTTCCTGACACCAGACCGACCAGTCCTAACAGTAATCTCTTAATGATAAGGGCCTAGCGAGGCAGCCGCATCATTTTTATAAGTATCTGGTATGACTCGGCCAGGGTTTCAATCCCGCGACCTCCCGCATCCGAAGAGGACGCTCTAACCACTTAGGCGACCGGAGCGGTTTGAATGCATGTCTATCTGTGTGTGCTTGTGTGTGTTTTAGTTGAGAAATACTTCAAACCCTTACTTTGCTGTTAACTTTACTATTATCGCATTTCCAGAATAGTATATTCCTCGCATTTAGCAGTATATAACGAACTTGCTGAAAGGTCGTTGTTTGCTCACAGCCAGCGACATCATGCCCCGCAGAATTGTATGATGTGAAAAACATGAGTGGGGCCAGGTCTGGACAGGATTTGAACCGTTCCTTTATGGTCAGGAATCCTGCACACTGGCCAATGAGCCACCTTGGTTCCACTATTTATGTTAACACTGAAGGGACTTGTACATTGGGTCAAATCTGTATGTCCGTCCTAAGAACCTCGTTAGTCAAAATTGCGAGAAAATGTCACTCGCCCTTGACGACTGAAATTTTTCAAGCTTATTGTTATATGACCTGGTTCGATTTTCAGGCCATTTTCTGTGTGCACATTTTGGACTTGACTTTTTTTTTGTTACGTTATATCTTTTGAGCAGGATTGTGCAAAGATCATTTGAAGTGGACAACTTGAATTGAATACTCGTATTCATATAGACACGACAACTGGAATTGAATACTCGTATTCATATAGACACGACAACTGGAATTGAATACTCGTATTCATATAGACACGACAACTGGAATTGAATACTCGTATTTATATACACATGACAACTGGAATTGAATACTCATATTCATATATATATGACAAATGGAATTGAATACTCGTATTCGTTTTCATATATACATGAAATGTTTAGATCTTAGGTCATTATTGCGAGTTTTAAATGTTTGTAAATATTTTTGAAAATATTGGACTTGGAACGTTTTGTGTTCAAGACCTTTTCAGCACGATTCAGCATAAAAAACATTGATAGTAAAATGAAATTTGGTTGATCTTCATATGCCATTGAAGCAATCTTTGAGTTTTGTTATCACAAAAATCAGTTGTTTAAAATCTTTTTATCATATACTTATTGGCTTTGAGTGGGGGCGTACATGTTTTACAAATACACATTTAACTTTTAGATCGGTGGGGGGGGGGAGAGAGTCGTCAGCAAATATATTTTGTACCTGAACTAATATAAATTACGTAAACAACCAAATGTAGATAATGTTTACGTGATTAATTTGAGTTTAATTGATGTTTTTTAACCATCATCAAAAATGTTCCTAAATGTTTCCACTTTGATACAAAGACGAAGACGATGCCGTTTTCGACGAAACCACACATTTAAAATATGTTGGCAGCTAACAGTCTTTGCAGATGCTTGCTTCATGGCTCGCACAGTCACATGAAGTTATTTATAGATTCTCAATATCCCTGTTGAAAAGCATTTGCTTTTTATTGTACCCAGTGCAATTGTATTCAAACCAATGAAGACAGCTGCAGGCATTTTATATCTTGGTACTAAAGGAATATACGAGTCAGATGTTATAATACAAAAAGCGCGAAATTAGAAAAGCGATCAAGATCAAAATATCAATCGGGTTTTATTAAACTTATTGGTCTTTGATTTTAGTGATAAAAAGAACATTATCATATGATTTTAAGAGTTTCTTTATTGATAAATCGAATCGTACAAAAGATATATATTTAGACTTAAACACGAAAAAAACTCTGTTATTTTTCAAAAGAATATTTGTTTTTAGTTTCTCTTTCACATTTTTTTCTTTCTGTACAATAAATAAATCAGTTGCTCTGTACGAAATATTGCAGTGTCTCACACTGTATTCCGCAGGATTGACCAGCAGACACTTCTTATTACAGACTCGAGTATACGGCAAAAAAGGTTTCTATGACACCGGTTTTAACATTAGGGTAAACATGTTTTTCTTTTTTAAACTAATATAAAATATATATTGTATTTTGTGATTTGTTTGATTAGTACTTTCAAGACTGGACTATCGTAACTCAGTTCTGTCTGGTTCATCTCAATATCTGCTCCAGAAACTTCAAAAAGTTCAAAACACCGCTGCTTGGATCATACTTAGAGTACCACGATCAGAGCACACCTCCCTGCTGCTCTGTACCCTTCACTGGCTATCCATTCGATCCAGAATCAAACACAAAATTTGTTCTGTGCTACGTTTCACTGTCGGACTCTAGTCCGATCTCACCCATGTGTACACACCAGCAAGATACTTACGCTCCTCTTCTGACAATCGTATAATCATTATTCAAAGTATGAAAACCAAGTCATATGGACAGCGTTCTTTTGCATACCAAGGCCCAGCAACGTGGAATGAATTGCCCACTGAACTTAGACACAGTGATCACATTTAAGAGGGCTCTCAAAACTCACTTATTTCGACTGCAAGAACAAACTTAAAGACTGAATAATGTTTCCTACCTTAAATATTCTCAGCATGTTTTTTTAATGTTTTCTAATTTCATGGTGTTTGTTTTTGGTATCATATCATTATGTTTTTTTATCTTATAGGTGTTTAATGTAAAGCGCTTAGAGCTTCTAAAGATTAGGCGCTATACAAAGTCCTCATTATTATTATTATTGTTTTACCATGGTGGGAAAAAGTGCTAGGGTCTGCATTGAGAAACAGACAGTTGACCGACCGGATACGTGTT
Source organism: Sinohyriopsis cumingii (assembly GCA_028554795.2). Classification (NCBI taxonomy): domain Eukaryota; kingdom Metazoa; phylum Mollusca; class Bivalvia; order Unionida; family Unionidae; genus Sinohyriopsis; species Sinohyriopsis cumingii. The sequence continues at coordinate 107,753,077 of CM068828.1, read as the reverse complement.
TTGTTTTTTTTTTGTTTTTTTTGTTTTGTTTGGTCTAACGGTATGTTTTTGGCAACTTTTCTATTGTTCCCGCTAGTGTCAAGAACTATACCGTTAGCGGATTGTTTAAAAGCATATGATTTTGGAATTCAGTGCCGTCTATTCAGACTTTTACAAATACACAGGTAAAACAAAATTACGGTAAAGACGAATGCGTATGTCCGTCATCTTCGTTAGCCAAGGTTCCGAGAACTATCCACACCTTGGCATATCGAGCAGATATTTCCGGGTTTCGGGTCTGTCAACTTCACTGGCTGCGCGGCAAGCTACCGCATCTATCAAAATTAAGTTGTTCAAATTTGAATACTGTTCCTACGTGATGGAGACAAGGGGAGCACACTACTTGAATGGACTGATAAATAAGCAATTTTCCAGTGCCTGACCATGTTTGTACAAATACATTTCAATCAAATTGACCTGTAATGGATTCCCTCAGGTACACAGTCATACGTTCGATGTTAAACTTCCAAAATATCCTTTTCGGGTCAATCGCAACCACAGTTTTTGGCAGATGTACAATGCACCACGCTATTGGTTAGTTGACATTACATTCTAAGGGAGGTAAGACATGAAATCTAATAGATATCGCTAGGATAAAGCACCAATATAGCTGTTCGATCCGCCAAGACGTAGATAGGGGTTATCGGAACCTTGGCTAGCGAAGATGTCCAGTATGTTGCCACAGAGCCTACATGGTCCATTATTTCCTGAGCTTTCCTACACAGACTAAAATGAGCTTCTTTCGATTAATCGGATCTTAACTCTGTATCTTTCTGGATTATGGTTCTCAAGCTCAATGTATTGGATATTTCAGTTAAAAATTGAAACTGAAATTTGTTAAAAAGGCCGATTTCCTGGGACTCGCACGTTAATTGGATCTGCCAATGAGAGTCATTTCTGGAAAAGCTCAGAACTATTAGCTCGCCAAGTTGATACCCCCAGTCCCCCACCTATTTAAATATTATTAGTTTTAAGGCACCAAATAGTTTCTCCCTATGTCCGTACGTGTGTATACTCGATAAAATGTTTGTTTTTTATTTTAATCTCTCGTCTTCCATTTTATCTTTGTGGTATGTGATGAAAAATTCTATATTTAGTATCGATTGTTTTTAAAGAAAGATCTAGATGGAACGACGATGCCAGAGAGAAAATGGTTTGGTACAAATCCTAACACCTTCTGTAGCGTGCAGTATACTCTCAATAGGTTTAGAAGTTAATGTTAAATTATCTTGAGGTTAGAAGAAACTGTAGTTCCCAGAAAAAAAATATCAACTTTGCATGGGCAGCCATTTACTTTTGCATTTGCTGGAACCATTGATCTATCAATTCACTGTAGAAATCCATTGGTAAAAGCATTGCCGATGCGCCGTCTAACTGCCTTGATGCAGGCATTTTTGTAATCTGTTTTCCTTCCTAAAGGGCTGTTTCCATCTGGGTTACCAGCAGCTTCCATCTTGATACCCCAAGTCCATTTTTTCTAGCACCAACCAGGATGCAAAGATTTTGTGTCGAATCTCGCTATCACTAAAAACATTATAATCCATTAGAATGCCTGCTAACACGTTTATACATTCACTTCAAATATTGTATTTGTATATATCTATATTTGTGCATGCGTATGTGGCATTTTCTGAGACATTCCAAGTTATAATGAGAGAGAGAGAGAGAGAGAGAATCATTGTTGAGTTGTAGGAGATGCGCTACATGTACACAAGACCAAACAATTTGGCATTACCTACACGTGATATGCATACATCAGGCCACTTTCTATATACATGCTTTGGGTTTTTGACACGTCAGCTATACAAGAGTCCATGTAATATATAACGTTGCTTTTTAGTAACGTCAGCTTAGTCCTATGACAGTTCCATGGCTAAGTAACCTTGAAGCACTTAGGAGTTCATGTCTTCTCTAGCATAAAATAGGTTTTTGAGCGAAATAGTGATGTAATGTGAATTTATTTAATAGATAATGTATTATTTATTATCACCGCTTCTCAGCTGGGAAAATACAGATCTTAATCGAATATTTTATGGCAGATAACGGACTAACTCTACACTATATCATAGACTGTTTTTGTTTTTGATCATCGATACTGTCACCATATTCGCTAACCAAGATTCCGATAACCCTATCTAATTACTGGCGTAACGAGCAGACATTTCTGTGCTTCGGGTCCTACTTTCATTGGATGCTGTGGCAAGCCAGCGCATCCAATCAAAATCAAGTTTTTCAAATTTGAACAATGTTCATGCGTGACCAAGACAAGGGGAGCACACGATTTGAATGGACTGATAAATACGCGATTTTCCCGAGCCGGCACATGTCTGCACAAATACCTTTCACTCAAATACACCTGTAATGGCTTTTGGTACCTAGTCTTACTTTAGATGTTAAAATTACAAAAGTATCCTTTTTAAATCAATCCCCCATCCCCGTTTTCGGCTGATGTACAATGCATCACTACTGGTTTGTTGGCATTACATACTATTGGAGGCAAGTAATGAAATCCAATAGATGTCGCATGGACAAAACACCAGTATATTTGTTCCATCCGCCAAAATGTAGATAAGGTTATCGGAACCTTGGCTAGCAAAGATGTACTGTCACGATGTCCGTTAGATTTGGCTTTTACATTACAGTACTATGTTATCCTTGGATGAAGCACTACCATCATACCATTGCGGGCTCGAATACTTCAAATAACAACCCTGTTCGGTTACTTTATGTGTCTGTTTTGCAAGGCACTTTTCTCCCACCGCCCCACTATTAAGTATTAAAAAACCAAAAGTGATAATATTCTTTCTCAATATATAATAACTTCACTTTATATATATTACTACGCATCCTCGTGTATGATCCAGGGATAGCACTTTCCGCTGTCGTTTATATTTGTACCCATCTATATTAATTTGTCTGTACCTTGATTTCTGTCAAATCCAGAGTGATTGTGCATTTTATGCGATTTAATGGCTGGGTCGTCATGCGCCACGAATGTCGATACTAGTGACTATGTTATATACTTGTGTGGGGATATGTAAGTTGGTGCATGCATGCAAGGGGGTTGTCGCCCTAACTTGTTTTGTGTCTTGGTAGGGAACACATTTACTATTTGTAACAGGATTTGACCTGAATGGATGCTTCGCTTAAATGACAACACATTGTGATGAAAGATGGAAGTTTATGAAATGAATTAATAAAATATATATACTCTACAAATATAGTGCGATTCTTTCAAGCTCAAAACAAGACTCGTTTAATCGCTTTTCCACGTTCACAAATGGAAAAACAAATGCGATTAATATATTCTCATTTATAAAGGTAAGATTCATATAATCTCACCTAATGAAAGCAAGATTCAAATAATCTCGTAATCTCATGTAATGAAAGATTCAAATGATTCAAATGATCTCATGTATTGAAAGCGACATTTGAAACAAGCGACTCGCGACTAATTCGTACAGCCGTATGACTCAAATACTTGTAAAAACTTGCAAACGTGTTCATTGTCGAAGTACAGTTCTCCTGAATTCTTGGGTTGGTCTACACTTGTATTGGCCACACACACCCTTCATGGATCCATCATGCGCACAAGTTTACAAATCAGCGGTCCAGTCCTTGCATGGCCTTGATGGTCACATCTTCCATCCCCATACAGACACACAGACGGCCAGACAGCCTGATATACCAGCACAGACAGCTACAATAAAGCCAAACTGGTCATAACAGGTACGGAATTAAAATATATAGATACATGCTACTAATTAAACTCTTAGCAAATCATAACACGTCAAATATCCACAATGTTTCATGTCCGCGTAATGGTAAAGAAATCATTTCACGCGATTACGTTAAAAACTGAATTTGTTTCACATATTAAATAAAAATGTAACACTTACCTCTCTGGCTGATAAACAGAAATGGAGAACTTACACTCCTTGACAAGAGCCAAAAGACCAGTGTGTCTGTTAGAAAAGAAACTTGCCTTAAATCGACAGGAGAATGAGTGTTAGTAAGGGTGAAATACCCGTGGATACCGTGCTTTTAGTGTCTCACGCCGCAAGCGATATACGACGAGATACATTCTAGTTCAGTTGCTTAACTAGAAAAACAATTATCCACCCTAGGTAACGTCGTGCGTATGTACGATGAAAATGACCAAATCGTTCTAAGGCGAAACCAAGTTATTTATTGCGTTATTCTGTGACAATATTCACAAACCTGTATGATAATATTATTTTACTGTCTCTCTCTCTCTCTCTCTCTCTCTCTCTCTCTCTCTATATATATATATATATATATATATATATGCACACACACCGATTAGATAGGGTTAGTGTATTTTTTTTAATGAACATTTGTACACATGCAGAAAGCTTTTAATGTCACATGTGAATTGTTTGCATAAGTGAAGAGTCCACTGTTACATTAGAAATGTAACGTACTGAACTAAGAGAAGTGCACTTCGAAGTTTTAAATTACTTATCTCGGTATTTTTTGAGGGAAATTATTAGGAATGTCAGCTGTATTAAAGGTTTTTGATTGCGATACGACTTAAGAACTTTTTTCGAATTTATAAGACCCCAAAGATTTTGCAAAATGGACCCGTTCTTATAGTAAGAAGGAATACAATCGCATTGAATATTAATCAGGAAATCGACAGATGTAGCACCAAAAATCGAGGTATCTAATAATTTTAAATCTCGCGCACATTGAATAAAATTTGGCAGGTCATGTAATAATCCGACAGAATTATCAGTTTAAGAATGTCATTTTCGATTATGACCCACCCACCCCCAGATAAACCAAACACATTTTATTTTTAGTATCTGTCCATATATTCGCAGCTGCGAAGAAAAACGTGTATAATGCGGGAAAATCCGCAAATATGGACAGCCTCCGATTTTCTCTTATGACACTTTGCCCCAAAGATCGGCGTTAATTCAGATATAATTCACCAAGAAATACCCCCCCCCCTTTAATATGTACCTTACGAATCATCGGACTGTATTAATTCTTGTAAATATAGTGATAAACTGTCAGTACTACCCAGGATCGGAATGCAAAGTTAGGTCCCGTTTATTTTAGTAATTGGAGCATCACCATCGTTGTCTTCATCTTTGTCGTCGTCATCATCATTAGGCAGCAAAGCCGACGATAGTGGTGTCGATATTGGCGACTGATTGTTGTCGTCGATGTTTTCGTTATTATTATCAGCAGTGCCGACCATCCACATGATGATGGTGATATTTCAGGGATGACAGTATTAGTGGTGGCGGAAATGACTATTACGGTCACGCAGATGCTACTACTTTATCTTCGCTAGCGAAGGTTTCGATATGTTAACCCTCGCTACACCTTGACGGATCGATCATATATTTCATTGCTTCGGGTCTGTGAATTTAATTGGATGCGGAGGCAAGCCACCCCATCCAATCAAAATCAACTTGTTCAGAATGGACTAATAAATAAGCAATTTTCCACTGCCGGTCCGTGTAGGTTCATCCTTTCCCTCAAATACACATACAGTGCCTTCCCTCTGGTACATAGTCATGATTTCGATGTTATACTTATGCAGTATCCTTCTGAAGTCAATTGCCTTTACCATTTTCGGCCAATGTACAAAGGACCGCCGTTACACGCTTTTGGTTAGTTGGCATTACATACTAAGGCAGGCAACTATGAAATCCAACAGATGTCGTTAAGACAAAGCACTAAAATATCTGCTCGATCCGCCAAATGTAGATATGGTTAAACATGTCGGAATTTTGGCTAGCGAAGATGCTGCTTCTGATGAATAATACAACTCAAAGCATAATATTTTCACCTCTGTCTGCGTAGGTTCGAGTCTCGGATTCGGCTAATGTGGGTATGTGAGAAAGCTTGCCAGTAGCTTCTCGTGGGTCGGTGGTTCTTTCCGGGGTTTTCCCGGGTTCTTCCTCCACCATTAATACTGGCTGCCATGTATAACCTATCGTGTGCGGAAAAATGGCGTTAAACCCTACAACAACAACAGCATTAATATTTACATACACAATGGCAATATCGCCAGTCGAACATGTTATTGCTGGGAAACGCATATTAACAAAATATAAACCCTACATCAATATCGCAGTACTTAATCTCGGGGAGTATGACATAAAAGAATAGCATGATTAAGCAAATACCTGGACCATTTGCGACATATTACCTTTCGCCTTGAACTACATATAGCGTCATTACCGCATACATCCATCTGTAAATACAATTTTCAACTGGTTTAGAAGGTATATTTAGACTAATGAACACCTCATCCAGCAATCATATGGTGGTTTTCTTTAAAATGATAATATACATAAACTTTGAAAATTTAACTTGAGATGGCAATATAACCAGTCAAAAACTTTAAACACTTGGGACACGCTTGAGAAGATCATAAAAGCAAGGTGAACCACGTGATTGTTATTTATAAGACAAACATTAAATTAGCGCATATTGCCGCGCTTAGTATGCTTGGATTGGAGATTACAACACCCGGATAGTGTGAGATTTACTTGACTGTGTGACAATCCTTCATTTCTGAGTTTACTATGACAGACAACTTGGTACGTATGTAATTTCTTGTGGTCTGTATGAATAATGTGCCGTATTACATATTGGTTTGTGTATAATTTTCAAGTACCGGGTGTCTGTGTGTATTGCATTCATCCTCGGAGTGATTTAATATCCACGAGGTTTAGAGTACGCAATCGCATTTCCTGTAATACACTTACTTTAGCACGATGCTTTCGGAGCTAAAATATGACATGCATTGAAATCTACAGGGAACCCAATGAACCTCCTTCTGTATCAGACCATACAGAATCCTTAGTAATGTCCTTTTGGTGTCACCCCCTCTGATGGTGTCGCCCGGTGCGGTCTTTACCCCCGCACCCCCCCCTAGTGACATCACTGAGGGAACCTATATTTATGACAGTTGTACATTTTCTATCAAAATCAGGTTTCGTCTGCTGCCGAGTACGCATACATTACACGTAACAACAGAATTAGTTTCTTGCAAACTTAAAATATTTGAAAAATGTTTGGAATATTTTTTTTGTTTCTCTACTCAAGTACGCTAAGTGCAGCATGTGCTTCCTGTTAACGAACAACGTGGCAATCCAAATAGGTCCGGCACCTGAAAATATTTCGTTTTCTAGAAGTTTGAGTGCATGATTTGTTGTTTTTGTGTGTGATTTGGATTTTTAACGTATCTTTTTAACAATTTTTCAATCATGTCGCTACGATGTCTGTAGTGTGGCAGTTTATGTGATGTCTTGCACTAGGGCTTCATGCCGCAGACATGTGGAATCATGTCTCACCCATTCCCATTATCATGACACCAAACCGACCAGTCCTAACAGTAATCTCTTAATGTTGAGGGCCAAGCGAGGCAGCTGTATAATTTTTATGTCTTTGGTATGACTCGGCCAGGGTTTCAAACCCGCGACCTCCCGCATCCGAGGAGGACGCTCTAACCACTTAGGCCACCTGAGCGGTTTGAATGCATGTCTATCTGTGTGTGCTTGTGTGTGTTTTAGTTGAGAAATACTTCAAACCGTACCTTAGCTATTAACTTTACTATTATCGCATTTCCAGAACATTATATTCCTCGCATTTAGCAGTATATAACGAACTTGCTGAAAGGTCGTTGTTTGCTCACAGCCAGCGACCTCATGCCCCGCAGAATTGTTCGATGTGAAAAACATGAGCGGGGCAGGGTCTGGACAGGATTTAAACCGTTCCTTTACGGTCACGAGTCCTGCACACTGGCCAGTTAGCCTCCTTGGTTCCATTATTTATGTCAACATTGTAGGGGACGTGTAGATTGGGTCAAACCAGTATGTCCGTCCTGAGAACCTCCTTAGTCAAAATTGCGACAAAATATCACTCGCTTATTGTTATATGAAGATGACCTGGTTCGATTTTCAGGCTATTTTCTGTGTGCACATTTCGGACTTGGACTTTCTTTTTGTCACGTTACATCTTTTGAGCACCATTATGCAAAGAGCATTTGAAGTGGGCAACTGGAATTGCTCATATTCGTATTCATATATACATTACAACTGGAATTGAATAATCATATTGGTATTTATATATACATTACAACTGGAATTGAATAATCATATTGGTATTTATATATACATAACAACTGGAATTGAATACTCATATTCGTATTTATATATACATGACAACTGGAATTGAATGCTCATATTCGTATTCATATATACATGACAACTGGAATTGAATGCTCATATTCGTATTCATAATTACATTACAACTGGAATTGAATGCTCATATTCGTATTCATATATACATTACAACTGGAATTGAATAATCATATTGGTATTCATATATACATGACAGCTGGAATTGAATACTCATATTCGTATTCATATATACATGACAACTGGAATTGAATAATCATATTCGTATTCATATATACATGACAGCTGGAATTGAATACTCATATTCGTATTCATATATACATGACAACTGGAATTGAATACTCATATTCGTATTCATATATACATGACAACTGGAATTGAATACTCATATTCGTATTCATATATACATGACAACTGGAATTGAATACTCATATTCGTATTCATATATACATGACAACTGGAATTGAATGCTCATATTCGTATTCATATATACATGACAACTGGAATTGAATGCTCATATTGGTATTTATATATACATGACGACTGGAATTGAATACTCATATTCGTATTCATATATACATGACGACTGGAATTGAATGCTCATATTCGTATTCATATATACATGACAACTGGAATTGAATACTCATATTCGTATTCATATATACATGACAACTGGAATTGAATGCTCATATTCGTATTCATATATACATGACAACTGGAATTGAATACTCATATTCGTATTCATATATACATGACAACTGGAATTGAATAATCATATTGGTATTTATATATACATGGCAACTGGAATTGAATGCTCATATACGTATTCATATATACATTACAACTGGAATTGAATAATCATATTCGTATTTATGTATACATTACAACTGGAATTGAATAATCATATTCGTATTTATATATACATGACAACTGGAATTGAATACTCATATTCGTATTCGTATATACATGACAACTGGAATTAAATACTCATATTCGTATTCATATATACATGACAACTGGAATTGAATACTCATATTCGTTTTCATATATACATGAAATGTTTAGATTTTAGGTCATTATTGCGAGTTTTAAATGATTGTAAATATTTGTGAAAATATTGGACTTGGACATTTTGTGATCAAGACCTTCTCAACACGATTCAGCATAAAAAGCATTGATTGCAACATGAAATTTGGTTGATTTTCATATGCCATTGAAGCAATCTTTGAATTTTGTTTTTGCAGAAATCAGTTGTTAAATATCTTTTTATCATATACTTATTGGCTTTGATTGGGGCGTACGTGTTTTACAAATACACATTTAACTTTTAGATCGGTTGGGGCAGAGTCGTCATCAAATGTATATACTGTACCTGAGCTAATATAAATTACGTAAACAACCAAATGTAGATAATGGTTACGTGATTGATTTGAGTTTTATTGATGTTATTTAACCATCATCATATATGTTGTATATTATTCAGTAACGTTTGATCAGCCAAATTCACATGTCGTGAATTGAGTTGACCTTGCAACTTAAACAGGGGCCCCGAGTGGCCGAGTGGTCTAAAGCGCTCACCGTTCCGGATCACTGCCATCTCACCTCTGTCTGCGTGGGTTCGAATCCAAGGCTCGGCTAGCGTGGGTACGTGGGAAAGCCTGCCAGTAGCTTCTCGTGGGTCGGTGGTTCTTCCCTGGGTTTTCAGGGTTCTTCCTCCACCAGTTATACTGGCCGCCATGTATAGCCTATCTTGTGCTGAAAAATGGCGTTAAACCCTAGAACAACAACAACAACAACTTAAACATTTATCACTTTGGGATTTCCCAACTTTATACTTGCATGATATGGATCTTTTACCACCGCAGTGTCACTGGGGCGTGGATAGCATGGTGGTGATGCGCGAATGCATAGTACATGTCATCTGATGAATTCGGAAAGAATAGTTGCCGCGAAAAATTGATTTTTTAAAAAAAATTGTACTAACAAAACAAGTTCTTCTGTTTGAAGAGAATAAGTTGGAAAAGTTACAAAATTTGTAAAAAGGAAACATTAACACCGTTACAAACAGTATAATCATGTTATATACATGTGACAAAAATTAGTCTAACTGAAATCATCTGTTAAGTTCAGATGGTTTCTGCATTATTAGACATTTATGGATTTGTCTTAACAAAAAAACGTCAGAGTTGAAAACGTTGACATTCCTCTACAAAAATAAATGGAAAATTGGGTCTGAAAATCTAATATAATCAGTTCATCCTCATATAAATACAAATTCAGCTACCAAATTCATTTGTTTACTTTAAATGATTTGTTTTTAATGCTGATTTGGCTCGATAGGGTATGAGCTACTGTGCTGAAATGAAAGTGGGACGGATGGATGGCACGAAACCAAGATATCTCTCTGTCTCTGATGATGGTCGACGGTGATAATAAATGTACATCTTTTATTATTTGTTTGTTGTTATAAAGTCAAAGCCTCGTTAGTTTTACTCCAGGTTCCTCAATTTTGGAATATAGACGGACAGAGAATCGGAAGGAAGCGGGTTGGGTTTATACGGTTTCAAATATTTCCTTTATGTGTACTCGAAATTCCTGTAGACATGTATTGCCACCGATATCAGTATATAGTTGTACTTCTTTTTTAAAAAAAATAATAAACACCTTTACTTCTCTAAGTCAGGTAATAGGATATTGAAATATTAGTGGTATTTTTATGGCAAGTCAGGTATAAGGGCACTTAAATATTAATGGCAAGTCAGGTTAAAGGGCACTTGAATAGTAATGTCAAGTCAGGTATAAGGGCACTTAATAATAACGGCAAGTCAGGTATAAAGACACTTAAATATTAATGATATGTGCATGGTAAGTTTGGTATAAGGACGTAAATATTAATGATATTAGTATGGTAAGTTAGGTATAAAGACAAATATTTATAATATGTGAATGCAAGATAGGTATAAGGACTTAATATTAATAATATGTGTATGGCAAGTTAGGTTTAAGGACTTAAATATTAATAATCTGTGTATAGCAAGTTAGGTATAAGGACTTAAATATTAATGAGACGTGTCTGGCAATTTGGCTATAAGGACTTAAATATTAATAATCTATGCATAGCAAGTTAGGTATAAGGACTTAAATATTAATGATACGTGTCTGGCAATTTGGCTATAAGGACTTAAATATTAATAATTTATGTGTATATCAAGTTAAGAGATAGACATCATGCTTGTCAAGAATTCTGAAAAATGGACAGATTTCTTGGAAAGGTTTCGAAGTTAAAGATCCTGGAAGGTTCTGCGTTTAAGATGACTGCAGTAAAATGTGTAGTTTCTTGAAAGGTTCCAATTCCTAACCTTACTTATTGTCACGTGAATGTTATCGAGGATTCCATTGAATGGACGGTTTGAATAGTGCTTGTTTTAACCCGCTATATGCTATACTTAAGTAAAATTTCTACATGACTTGCAGGCGTCAGTGCGTCAATGTTATCATTGTCAGGTCATAATTTATAATTTTCCAGTGCAAGGGGCCACACTTCGGATCATTGGTCACGCCCAGGTATACTGACTTCATTCAGACTTCTTTGGGCGATGGTTATTTTATCAAACACTTGCAACGTACTCCAGTCAACCTTTATGACATTTAAAGCGGGACACGTGTATGGATAGGCCATTTTTCTTCTGTTCTTGTATTCAGTGGTGTTGTGTCAAGGTCTTGGCCTAGATTGCATCATTTTGCCCAGTTTTAAATGCAAAGGTCCTTACTAAACAGAAAATGCTGTTATCGGATTTTATTTATTTGTTAGAGGTAAGATTACACAGGTAAGACATAGCTCGAGTTTCGCCATAGAGAAGGTTTTTTTTTTCTTTCTCCCCTTTGGGTTTCAGTGTTATTATGTTTAGGATTCCGTAAATTATTTTTCTTAGTGTTACACTAGTCTAGTGTGGATTATTTCGTTTCGTTCGTGTTGTTAGTGTTGTTTTCTTAAATGAAACTAAACTAGTTCTATTTCTATTAGACATTAAATTACTTACCGTACTTCAGTTACTGAAATGTGGATGGCATCAGCCATTACTACAACCAGCGCCGGTTTTAGGACTCTGCTGGTTTTCGTGCAAAATGAGGACAATGGACCCCCAGAATCTAATTTCTATATCACTGAAGATATTCTGTGCAATATTTATTGAAAAATACAGGTTTGTTTTCAAAATCAAATTTATTTTAAAAATAGTCTGCTTTGGTTATAATCTGTTTGAAACAACCTTCCAATTTTTCTCCCCCCCCCCCCCACCGGCCAGCTTGCGGGATCCGGTGCGATCGCACCTCGCTAAGTCCGCTACTGCTACAACTCGTACGACAGAAGTTAGTTCTTTGGTGTACTACCAAACTATCCTACAATCCGTTTAATTGTGCGTCTGCTGTTGTCTTTTGCCCAAATACTAAACATTATACTATCCAAAATATTCTTTTTATTTAAAAAAACAAAAGAAAGATCATTTCTTCCATTTACTGCCACATGCTCATGTGTCGAGTATTACAGGGACGTACTCTTTTTCGAATACCACGGGAGGTATTTTTTTTATACCTGCTAAAGGTAGGACTCTGCCTGTCCGGAAGACGGCCATTAAACATTTCCATCCGGACATAGAACATAATGAATTTTACTTTATGTTCTGTACATTTGTTTCTCAATACTGACCTTTCCACTGTGTGACAATCAATACAAATCATATGTTAATTTAAAATACCTTCAAAGAGGACTTCACTGTGAAGATCTTGTCAAAGGTTGACCTGCATTTTTTTGAGAGGCTGGACTGTCAACAGAGCAGCATGTAAACAGAACAAAATTTCACTTCCGGATCATCACCAAGGCCTTATTACTCAATGTGCACTGTCGCCGAAATACACACGGAACACCACAAACATTTACCTTTAAATCCCTACCAAACATGCATAAATATAACTCTTCTATCACCACCAAAATGAGAGAGGAAATGTTTTTCTAAAAATAGACTACATTCGTGAACTGGAAGTACTAATTGTGACCCGATTCCATCCGACGGACGGTACACTGTTCAGTATGCATACGCGCCACTGATGCTACTGTATGTAGTTCTTCCGAAACAGAGTATGAAAGAAGGCATCCTTGTATATATAAAAAACATTTCAGAATTTTATCAAAGGATGGAGATCCGCCGTCAGATATGGCCACTGTTAGCAAAACTTAAAAGTTTGTAACCGACTTCTTATCCAGAATAGCTGAATATAATCTGACCGCATTTGACAGAAAGCATGATTTCATACGGGGCATTCAAATTTGTACCAATATGGCCGCATTCACTTAAACTACCTTTAAAAGGACATCTTAAAAATAAAAGATTAGGAGAATTTCGATCAGATTTGATAGAAAATATTTTATCATCGCAACATTCTCGCGAATGGAAAGTCGTATCTACATGGGGTTTTCACCAGAAGGCTTCGTCTGGTCCAAAGTGAAAATGGTGTTGATTTAACATCCAATACGGCCAACACAGCAGCCATCTTGAAAATCTTGTTATCGTTAATTTTGAATGGATGGTCAGAGCAGTGTATGGTTTTCACTAGAAAAATATTGCTATCGCTCCTTCTCCTGAACAGAGAGTCATATCGAAATGGGGTTTTCACCAAAAGTCTTCGTATGATGTCAGGTTGGTCGAAAATGTAAAATGATCCCGATCTTATGTCCAGTAGAGCTGCCACGACAGCCATTAAAAAAAAAAAAATATATAATGTTATTGCTGCGCTCCCTCTGAATGGAAAGTCATACCAAAATGGGGTTTTCACCAAAAGACTTTGTATAATGTCTAGTAGGTCCGAAATCAAAATGGTGCAACTCAGATACAATATTTATGCCACAGTGGCGATATCGCTTTTGGAACTAGTTTATTTTCCCATTTAGGAAATATATCTGCCAGACACAGCGGCCATCTTGAAAATATTGACTTTGCTACTTCTTCTTACTTTATAGACTTGTCAACATTGGGTTTTCACTAAAAACTTATTATGATGTGTAGTTAATATCAACAAAACGCCCGTTCCCAATGTTGTTGTTTAAGAGACAAAATCGAAAATACTTAAATGAAGGTCGCGTAATGTTTCTAAAACATGTACAAAAGGAAAATAAGACAGGTTCTTCTTAACATTTGTTCTGAGAACAATGACCAGAAACTTGTTGCTGCTACAGCAATCTGGAGAACGTCATATTCATGAAGCAGGGCAGATATGATCGCAAAAGTCACGTGATACTAACAACATACATCGTTGACACCTCCTCTGATGAATGTGGCAATCTCCATGTTGCTGCAACAGCAACAGGTCTCTGGTCTTTTTTCTCCGATAATTATGTTTATGTAAGTATGTGCCCTTGCGTATTCTTACAAACATTACGTTACTTTCATTTAATATTTTCGAATTTGTTCAACAACAACATTGGAGGGGGAGGGTTGCTGATAGAACGCGACTGTTGGACGTTTGATGTCACAGAAATGTAGGTTGCGATATTGTGGTTGTCGTGTGACAAGCATTGCAAATGGCGAGTTGTTGTTGTTGTTGTTGTGTTTAACGCCATTTTTCAGCACACGATAGGCTATACATGGTGGCCAGTATTAATGGTGGCAAATGGCGAGTACCAGGACAGATTTCATCAATCAGTTTGTCTCATATGTTAGCCGATTAAATCATCGAATAGTATACTCGCAATTACTGAGAAAATTAATCATCCCCTTAATCGATCTGATGCCGGTATGGATTGATGCAAGGTCGTTTCGGCTTGCTAGGCCCGGGAGTAAGCGGATACGCTATGCCCACACCGCGCGGAGTGGGCGAATTCCAACTTTATGTGGAGTCACCCTAACAAAATGTCAAAAGTATCTAAAATGTGGTGGGTAGGTCAGAGAAAATTCGGTCTCGGTTATACGCAGTGTATATGTGGAGTCACAAAGAAATGTACATTTGCAAAATAGCTCTTCCCTCCCAACAACCGAGAGAAGGTGGGGAACTATATGTAACTTTACGTTATTTTATAAACAGAGAGAGAGAGATAGAGAGGGGGTTATGGCTGAGGGTGAATCGACCTACGCGTTGCAACATGGGGTCCTCCCATTAATCTAAATTCAGCTCGTGATTGACAGCAGTAAACATCAGATCACATGACTGCATCGTGTACCAAGGCAAATCAGCTGATTGTACGATAAACGGACATATCTTTATTGTTCTTTGTTTTAATCTTCTAACCACACTAATTTTGAACTGAAACAATTTCCATACTGCTCAGTTAGGAAAAGTACACTTCGCTTGTAGCTTGATTCTGGTCGATATATTTTTGTGAAAGCTCGGATTCTCGCGAGTTTTGTGAAACGCACAGTTGTTTTTGATCACGAGCATAACCAGTGCTTATTCGTGCAAGGGTCATCGAAAACGGATTCGAACAAATATCCATTTCCAGGGAACCATTGTTGGATTGGGGTAAATTTTATTATATTTCTTTTTTGCCAAAGTAGTTGCAGAGCTAATCCGTATGGCTTCTTTTATCTCATTGGTGTCTTTGTTAAGTGATGAAGTACATCAATGTATATAAATAGGTGTTCACGTCACTATAGATTTCTATATAATGTATACGTGACTGCAATGTGTCCGACCTAATTAGCGTACGCCTGGTTTACATCATTTGTGTCGGACACTTTATAATGAACCTGGTGAGTGATGTAAATACCGCTGATTATAGATATGAAAAATGTATATATTGGATGATATAACAACATCAGTAAACCAGCGTTTGAATGTATGCGAATGTTGCGGTTCTGCGTCAGTTTAATGAGTTTAACATGTCGAGTTGAATGACCTCCGTAGGGACCGACCGTATCATGTTGGGGCACAGGGGCTCGTATCATTGCTTACAATTTAACTGTCAGTCATACATGTACTATATAATAATACGATTGATAGATTGTGAGCAGCGATACGAGCCCCTGTGACACGGGGGTACTGAGGCTTGATATTTTCATTCGAAGATATTATTCTGTCACAGTATAATTTGCAAAATAAATAAAATGATGGATATAATAATGGTATGTATTATACAAATCAAAGTAAGATACTTTTTATAATAATTTTTTTTTTGGGGGGGGGGGGCGGATAAGTCTAGAAATTACTTAAAAATCGCCCATCCCCCTACACCAACATGTAGGTCTCCACTTTTTTTCTCAAAGCGTTAAAGTGAGTGTTTTTAAGGATTTAATGCCATAGATCAAAAGAAGAGGGATTTTAGTTTCTATCCGCATACCAAGGTCAGTCGAAATAAATTTATTAATTACTGGCGAGCGTCCTGTAAGTCGGAGCTGATGGGAGGTTAATGCAGCGTAAAACTTCAGTATGGAATACGGCCCGACAACGTTGGTCTCCGCTGTCAGAAGAAGAAAAAAAGGGGAGACGTACTTCTTGGTCTAACCCTCTATTTTATTGTTGGTCCTGTACTTGTGCGGTACTGGCAGACTGTGTGTAGAAGAATTCCGTCTTGTGTTCCATGACCGGCCATACACCTCCTTTCTATTCATTTCTTTATTTCCACATAGTTGAAGGCCTGAGCAGTTTTTTCACTAGTTTATTTTTGTTCCGGCCATATTAGAATTTGTAACCGTTGTTGCTAGCTGATCCTTATGTATGGACAATAAGGTGCAATAGATGCATGCAATAATGATAACGACAAAGAGCAACATTTTAAAATCTGATTTTAAAAACATTATTGTGCATATGCCAGAGTAGTAGTTTTGCATTTTTGATGACTTACTACGACGTTATTTCATTTTGTATTTCCATCCCTCTTTTACGTTTTCTTTTCCGCACATTAACCAGTTTTACACGATCAGCATTTTCCAAAATTTGCGGATGTCCTGCACTTGGGTAAGGAAGAAGGCTTTTGACTGACAGCTGCTGCAGCTCTCTCCTCCCTCATCCGTCCAGATATCTAAAATAGGGAAGGAAGGCTGGAAGAAACCTCGGGATTAGGACGTATATAAATTTAACGTTCACAATACGTTTTGTTGAGGTATCGAGGCGCCCGGGTACCACCCTTCCACCGCCAATATAAATTCGGTCTCGAATTGCCCCCGTTACGCTAAGGTGACTTCGCCTGGCGCCAGGTAATCGCCTGGCAGTTGCCCCCACCTTCTCGCACCCCCACCTTCTCGCACCCCCATTGAATGCTTGCCTGTTACTACATTAGTTCAAAGTCAGGCATTTTGGAGGAATTATAACACAAATACAGTTGTTGGTCAGTAGAATTAGGATCATAAAGGCATGATGTAATTACACGTACCGAGGGTTAAACACATATAAAATACATACATACATACATACATACATACTTCATTATCTATCGATTCCATCACTATTTTAGTCAACTTCATCGCAAATAAATTCACCATTGCTATTTTTCGTTTAATGATCGTTATATGAAGATAACATCGACAAAGATAGTTACTGGTTTCTGACCACGCTCATCTAATGGTACAATTAAAGAAGCATGGTAGATCCCTTACTATGGCCGGTATTATTGATCTTTCAAAATAGATTTGTTATGGAGCAGTTTTCTTGTATTTGGATGTTTGTTACATCGTGCAAGAGACAATTGGAGTGATGTACCTTGCCCTGAGACAGCCGATCCGGCTTGGGTTTGGACAGGACTCGAACCTGAACCCTTGTAAGGGGAGGGGAAAAAACCTCACTGTATTTGCTTGTTATTGGTGCTTTAATGACCAAACAGGAATGAGGTAGGTACATATTTTGATACAGTTGTCCGTCTCTTCGTCCATTAATCCAGTTTCATTGTGTTTTGGTCATTTCTCAGGAATTGGTGGTGAAGCACTCGTATTCCATGAAAACATTTAGTTTTTTCTGTGCCCATGCATCAGAGTACTCAAGTTGAACGTTTGCGTCTGTTTCAGTCAAGTTCCCAGAAGCATCGAAGAGTTTGCCACGGTTGTATAAAGTTCTCTAAAAATTGCGGCGCAGGGCGCAAGTTTAAAAATAGTATGTGATTATTACGAAACTTGGTATTTGTCCTTCAGCGTTGTAGCCGTGTAATGAAATATACAATAACAAGCATATCGTTGGAGAAATGTAACGTGAGCAAACAATGTAAGGAGCTGACGTTACATCATGAACCCGAATTGTCTTCAACTTTGACCCCATGACTTATATTAAGAGATGAAACTTTGTATATTTATGTGTTACCACACGCGTGCAATGAGATGTAAAGTTTGTAGGTTCGTGCTTATTTTTTTTAAAATCTTGCCTGCTTTAGCATATACTTAAACATTTAGCGGTCTCTTTTCCGTCGATGATGGATGTAGTGGCGTTATCGTCAGTAGTATTAACTTTTAGAAATAGAGGTCTTGGAAAGTTTTATTGTATTCACCATATTGTGTTTATAGGACTCTTAACGCTATTCTGTGGGACCAGTGTTAATGTCGGCTCTCAATTTCTCAGTTTTGTTTTCTTCATATGAGTGTCCCTTAAATTATTTGCTGAAAAAATGATACTCATACTGCTGTGTTAATAGTTCCTTATTTTCAGGTTTCAAGTAAAAAATAAAGTAAAGCATTGAACTCGTAATCCAAGGGTTGCTGATTTGATACCCGTCAGGCCAGGCCAGCCCGGGTACGTCGGTGTGTCATTGTGCTCCCATTTTCTTGGCATGATATAAAATGGTGTGCATTGGGTTTTCTGTTATTCATTTGAGTACTGGCCCTAAAGGGGTGTGGATTGTTAGTGGTGAAATGCTTCACAGATCCTTGTTCTGTTAACTTTTTGTGATGTGGATGAAATGTTAAGGTCAAACACGACATGACAAAATACCATCCCAGTAGTATGTTTTAAAAAAACCCAAACAACCTAGATATTAGTTACCACATCGATTTCATCATTTAATTCAGTCAGACGACCTACGAGTCAGATAGATATAGGCTTCGCATTTATCTCCATTTTGCCTCGTGCATGCATACACGTTTTACTAACACTGGTGATGATTGGATAAATGGTGTCATTTAGTGTGGTAATAATTCTATTATAAATTTAGAATCTTTCTGTTCATAATAAGTGCGTGCAAGAAAATGTATACAGCTAGAAATAACAGTAAATGTCGATTTAATAAAAATCATTACCTGTTGTTCAACTGTAAGAAGGCACGGAATTCATCTGTTACAGATACGTATTTTAAAAAATTTATAATACCATTTTTAACTTGCCATGAAATTATATGAATTCCATGCTGTTGATATTTTAAACTTTTTTTTTGTCAAAGAAAACATATATACGTTACTTCCTTGGAAGAGTTACAGTTGGACTGTAAGCTTCATGAGACCCCAGGTGGCCAAGTGGTCTAAGGCGCTCGCCTTTACAGATCATTGACATCTTACCTCTGCCCGCGCGGGTTCGAGTCTCGGGCTCAGCCAGCGTGGGTATGTGAGGAAAGCTTGACAGTAGCTTCACTTGGTTCTCCCAGGTTCTTCCTTCACCAAATTTACTGGCCACCTTGTATAGCGTATGATGTCCTGAAAAATGGCGTTAAACCCATAAAAAATAAAAACATAACAAGCTTCATTAAAAACGGCCGAAATGATTGTAATGTCTGACCTTTTGATGCCACCATTTTTTAGTAGGATTTCAATCAATAATCGTACGTTTGGTTTTATCTCTATTCATTTCCATGATCACAAAATTTTTTCTTTGCTGGGCATTCTTTAAAACTAACCATATGTACCGATTTTTCCCCTCAATACGGATTACTTTGTCACAGTTGCCAATGTACGGACAGATCATTCGAAATTGAGGATTTATTTTAATGGATGAAATTACACTATTTAACTTAATATTTATTTCGAAATCCTGCATCAGAGGCTGAAATTTATATCGGGTAATTGAAAATAATGCCCTCTAAGTGAGACATTACGGGGGTAAAAAATCAATGAAAATTGTGTCCACTCTGCTATTGTCCTTGTTTTGATGAGTGGGCTTTTCACAATAACATCATGTAGCAGCTCCTTATTGAAAATGGTATTCATCTAAATTGGCAAAATGGCGGCCATAGTGACCGTCTCAGAAAATATTGTTGAGACTAATCCTGTCGAAAGAATAGTTGCAATGACATTGGATTTTCACCACCCCACCCACCCATCTACCCACCACCATTCTTCGCAATGACATGAGGTTTTTATCACCCCTCCCACCCGCCAACCCCCACCACTCGTTGCAGTATATAGTTGGTCTTGAATGAGACAAAAAATCCCCAAAACAACACACAACAAAATTAGACCTACTCAAGACAAAGGTCACTGCATGAATTTTATGTACTTTCTTGACCTTGATGTTGATCACGATGAAAGGTCTTAACTGTTTGTTTTAATCTCTCGCGGCGTGTTAGCATACTGACACAAAGTTTGAATGGATTTTTGTTGTTGAAAAATCACACCGAATTTGTGGATATTTCTTGTTATAAATGCTTGTGGAATTCCTATTGTTTAACCGTATAACACTAACAAAAAATATACATGCATACATACATACATACACACACACACACACACTTAAATTCAAGCTCAAAGGACATTATAAAATGTTTGCTTTCGTTTATCAGTGAACATGTTAACTCGAACTTTTAAGAAAATATGTTTATTATTTTTTTTTTTAAATTGGTATTGTCACGGAGAATGTTGAAAATGACATACTACAAAGTCAACTTTATGGATTCCTAACATTCATGTATTCAAGTTATGAGTGCAAAGAAAGAAAAGGCTGATCCGAAATCGCAAAACGTCATTTGGTAAGGAAAACGTAGCTGTTGTCTCACGATACAGATTACGTAGCAGTGGAAATATATATATATATATATATATATATATATATATATATATATATATATATATATATATATATATAACAATTTATTGTATAAAAAAAACCATTAAAAATGTCGATTACAAATTTCAATCAAGCAATTATTGGGGTAAAAACAGATTGAATATGCTGGAGTTTCTCTATACTAAATTTTGAGAGGATTATAATGTTTCATAATTAAAAGTGATAAAAGGAGCGAAGAATGGGATTTCCTACAACTTCTTTTTGGCAAGTAGACCTTTCGTCTCGTGTTTGTAAAGTAAATTTGCATGCTTAAATAAGATATCAACATGATTGATTTTCGTTTTTAGACTGGTTGTTCCTTGGGCAGTACGTACATTCATCCTTTATTGCAACAATCGAGTTTACTTAACACCCTTAAGAATATATTGTATTTTTCCCCAGTAACATTATGTGAACTGCTTAAAAATGCATACACGTGCTCTATTTACTGCACAGTGTTCTTCTACTTGATCTGACCCTGATAAATGTACACTTAGTATACAATGATAAAAGATTAAAGATATCACCTTCAGCGGGTATATGTGCGATGCAATCAGAAACATCGCCAGATGATGTCAAAAGTCTGATAGCTGTGTCAATATATGTGGTTGAATACTTACCTCGGTGATCTGTGTGCAAGATAACTGACCCGGGTGGGACTGATACATCATACCTGAATTTGCTTTTCATGAAACTGGCAATTTAAGATGTATTGATTTCATGGAATTTACGAACAAACAAAACATGGCTTTGGTAAGTACTTCAGATCATCTTTTGCTATGATACCACACGTTTATTTCCACAGTGACATCTTCACTTACATGTTAGAAGCAGGCAGTGTAATTAATTTTATATTGCTGATATATAAAATATACATATATACTATGGAGCATGTAAGAAAACCCCCATCCCTGCCTTTATTTTATTTTTTAAAACGATACTACACTTGTGTGATGGAATTAGCCAAAAGAAATAATAAATTGGAACGTTTTGAAGCTGGATGGCACACATTTATTAATTTAGTACCATAGTAGTAATTTTCTGTCTATTGTTTGAAATATTTTAGATATATTTATTAAAATCGGTTGATGCATTCATTGTACATATCATTAGGAACTAGTTTATAAGATTTATATGTATACCTATTATATACATATACTCTTACAATACTCCTGTCTCTTAATCTCTTCTGCTCCACAGTTCTTTCTGTTTCTTTCTGACATTTTATAGTGTTTTCTTTCTTCAGGCTATCCTCTTTTCTTCTCACACCTATAACCCGTTGTATTAGCTCAAAATACAGCCGTTTGAAGCCTTTAATCACAGAAGACAAGACTTTGTGTGGAAAAAAAGAATTGTATGGTAGTCCGTGAGATGGCTTCCCGACCCATCGTTACCTATGTACGGGGAATATTTTCCACTCCACTATTGCGACCTGTATTTTTCTTAAGGAAATGGTTTTTAAAAAATTGTTCCCACCCACATTGCTTGAGAATATAGATGATTGAGCGTCATGACGAAATGTGAAAAATAAACTTTTCAGTAGTTAAACATGTGATTATTAAAAAATTGTAAATTCTTTTCTTACGTTAAAAATTTGAAACTGGAACATATAACAGACCGACCATTTTTTTATGGGGGCGGGTGAGGGGTGAGGGAGAGGTGTGTCTTCGGCATGAGATATTTCTTCCTTGACCACAACATAATTTTTTGTTTTCAACTATCACATCGCATATGTGTAATGTCAAGTAAAAATGAAATAACATCTATATATTATTGAATTCTACATTGTCATAAATGTCAAAGGTAACGAAAAGTCAGATAAATTAATGCCTGTTTGGTAATTGCTGTGGAACCTGCATGAGCATTTAAGCTAGACTTTAGTGTGGAAAATTGAGGTCTGAAATTAGTTATGCTTGACACTTAACTGTATCTGGCTTCAGAGGAATGCTCTAGCCTGGAAGTTACCCAGCATTACATTCTGTACAGTGAGAGATTTTTAAGTTTAGTTTTTCCTAGAATATCGGCGTATTTTATGCTGTTATAAATGTTTTGATTACAGTATCCTTTCTTTATTTAGTTATAAAGACAGAACATTGGAATGTTTTATGCCGTTAAAAATATCTGGATTACAGTATTCACTCTCTATTTAGTTAGAATGCCGAACACTGAGTACACTTTCCCTGATGATTTTGTTTTCTTATGTTTTGCAGATCATAAATGAGCGCAGTGACAATTTCCCCGAAGCCTAGCATGTCAGGCGAAGAGGGCGGTGGGAGCTGGCTGGTAGTGGTCGCAGCTTTCTTTGTTCAGTTTGTAATTTGCGGCATCTCCTACAGTCTGGGCATTTTCCATGTTGTGTTCCAGGATGTGTTTGCACATAACCACTTCGACACATCGTGGGCTGGATCTATTCAGTTGTATACAACTGCTCTTACAAGTAAGAATTACCAAGTCAGATTTATTATAAGACTGATTTTACTTTTAATTTCACATGTTATTATTTTGCTCTTGCAGTCATGGTTTGAAACGAACTATTTTCAGCACTGGATAGTCATAGTTTCAGCTAGCAAACATCAGGATACTGTCAATGTCCAGTAACATAGTTTGTGTTTTAAAATAAAAATAATACAAAATTTAAACATGTTTCCAAAATATCACTGCCAAGAAACTTACGGTTCATAGTTATATTCCATACTAGAAATATCAGAATTGTAACTTCCATAAGGTCAGCTTGCTAGCATCAGTTTCGAGGCCACATATTGTATGAAATGAAATCACATATTTTCTGCTGTGTTCTGTTGCAGAAGGTTACTTTTGGAAATAATTTGAAAATTTATGTAATTAAAGAGGACAAACATGCAAAACTGAAATTCGCGCAAACTTCATATATAATTTGCTATATGTATAAGGTTCATTTTCTGAAAATTTGTACCTTTTATTCTTACTCATTACAAAGAAATTTATGAAAAACCGATCATCTCTCCCAATCCGTCTTGAATAGAACAACACGCTTCCCTCCCCCTGTAAAAATAGAGGGTATGACGTCATTTGAGACACTGTGTACACACTGGCATTGTTGAGAATGAATTATGGAGAACTTGCCCTGAGAGAACTCATTCCAGGTGTTAGGAGAATTCGCCCCATGGTGGTCGGAGAAGTCACCCCAAGGATCATATATACTAATTCTGAGATGATGCCACGTCGTTGTTAAGGCTTTTTTTATTGTTGTTTTTCTTCAACTTAATAACTTATTAAATCTATAAAATTTGCAACTTTTCAACTTTTCCATTTGATGAACTCCGCTTCTGCACTTAATGAAAAAATAGTGTTATCTATCCCTTTTCCTGTGCTCTTCAAATCATTAAATGCATTTTAATTGGAAAAATAGAGCGGGTGTAAGCATGATGTGACATCTGCAGTTTTATACATGAAAGGGCTCTAACCTAATAACGAAAGTCATCCTGAGACGACTTTATGGCATGGACCTATATAACCCGAAATCGACCTAATTCTTGCTGACGGTCAATAATCCAAAGGGTTATAGTATCATCTCTCTAACTGAGCAATTTAATCTGATTTTTCATTGAGATTTGCTAACCGTTGGCGAATGATACTTGA
Organism: Sinohyriopsis cumingii; assembly: GCA_028554795.2. Lineage (NCBI taxonomy): Eukaryota > Metazoa > Mollusca > Bivalvia > Unionida > Unionidae > Sinohyriopsis > Sinohyriopsis cumingii. The sequence goes on along the minus strand of CM068828.1, from coordinate 107,728,295 downwards.
ACTCAATAAAAAGCATCATTGACGCCTACTCAGGAAATCGGTTGCTATTGAGTTTATCGTCATGGCTAATGCACAGAATTCGGACAGTTTCTGAAAGCTCACATGCACTATATAAAATTGTATAATTTTTTAAAATTGATAAATTGTATATCCATTTTAACAATATAATTATATGTATGACTGTTTTTCTCTATTTCATTCTATTATTTTACTGATTCACGTTTCATCAGAGACTCATGTAATAAATTCAAAATAATCCAAACTTCTTTCACAACATGATTATATTTATGTTGTAGATTTCTACACTGTTTGTTTTTCTGACCTTAGTGATGATTTATTTCTCCATTACATGATATGGGATCAGTTTGCATCCTCAACAAATCAAGTTGAGGCTACAACATCATAGCTAGAGCACACGTAATCTCACAACTGTCATTTTCAAATATTGTAGAAAAAAATATTACATGAAAGTCGTATACAGGTTGTACTAAAAATACAAAAATGAAAGAGCACAAAATTCTCTATATTTTTTCCGAGACCAACTTCCAGAGTTTTGTTGTATCACATGACTACTATGTTGACATGTGCTCTCTCACGCAGGGAACATATGAAGCAGGGAACCAGACTACTTTGCTTGATGAATCAGATTGGCCAAATGTCTTGTAGTTGTTCTCGAAATGAATATGTTGAGAATTATATTTTTTTTCTGGTTTATACAAAAGTTATCAGACTTTAATTTAATTTAAATTTTGCACAGCAACATTAAAAAGGAGTTGTTGATATCACGTGACTATTGGACTTCCGATGTTGTGTGAGTTCTGTGAAGTCATGTGACTATTAGCACAAATAGTGAGTACTGGGCACAAGCACTTGATCCCAGGGTAAACTAATGATGTGTACACTTACCAATTAATATGTTAATTGGTGATTGTACACATGATTAGTTTACCCTGGAATCAAGTTCCTTTCATACCGAGTCAGGTTTCATCTATGCCAAGTTTCTTCTAGTCTGTCAGTGGATTAAAGACATAAAAATTATAATACTTGCAATTTTTGAGAAAATAAATTTCCTATAGATTTAATGCAAGTATAAGTCAATATAACAGTTTAAATTTGCTAGGCCCACTGATGAGCTATTTTATGGTGGTGGCAGATTCCAAATTTTGGATGTGTAATTGCTCTGAACCCACACTCCATCCTAAATGTCCAAATGTGAAAAATGGGGTTGGAAAATTCAGAGGAAACACGGATTAGAAAATTTCAAATCTCTGAGTTAAACTTTGGTGCGAAACTATTACACAGTGACATGTAGCTTGAAGTATTGGTTTCAGATCTTAAATATAATGCAGGAGCAATGGGAAATTGTCATTCCTTTTATTATATATTAGGAAATGATAAGAGCCCATATATCAATACAGGTTTTGGGACTGTTTTATTGAACTACAAGGCAAGTTGATTTTACAGAAAATTCAGTCATTGTTTATACAAAAGTATATAATTTGGAAGGTCTTTTGTCAAAATTTAAATCAACACATTTGTAAATGTCTTTAAATGATGGAATTTTTAACCAAATCGTCTTAAGGAGTTTAGATTGGTTGAAAAATCTTGTCTGAGATTTTATTGGCACCCGTAAATTCAGGGTTAAACTTTTTTCATTTCAGGATAAGATTCCAATACTTTGCATTTATTGTTTTTTTTCTCCATACCATGATAGGAAATGTTTTCTTTGTATAACATGCACATATATTGCTCTAGAATTCTTTAGAATTAAAGGTTTGAAAGAAAACAAAATAATTTATGTTCATTATGTTGTTTCCACATTGCAAAATGATGTAGGTAAGCGAAGTCAGGTTAGAATTTGTAGTCTGTACATTGAAATGACTTTAAATGCCAATTTTTAGGAATATAGTCAGACTTTTTTCGTGTGACTCATTTTGTGGTTTTGTACATGATCATCTTTTCTGACATATATGTTTTGGAGAGTCTTGAAAGAGAAGCATCTCCAGATTTGTAAAATGCACGTTTTATAATCCAAAATGTTCTTTAATTCCATTCGGTAATGGTTATATGTTAACTGTGAAAAATTAATTTCATCCTGGAAATGACCTGGAAATTTATATTTAGAAAAGTGTGGGAATCGTGTAGATTACAATTCCCCCAAACAGGGAAAACATGCGCACATCAGTTTCTCACATTGATGTTATCATAATACATAGGGTTACAACTGAGTGTGGAGCTTGGAGCTGACCTTACATGACCTGTAACTGTCACATCATTTGTAGCAACAGGATGTTAGAACCATATAATCATCCCACCCAAGAAAGAGGTGGAAAATAAACGCGTGATTTTAAAGTGATTCTCACGAGAAACTAATATTTTATGCACACCTTTGTCACACATTGAAGCAACAATTTCCTTTCGCTCAGTTGTATGACTTGCATTGCTCCGTTGTATGACTTGCATTGCTCCAAGATCTGTCAGTGTTCGACTGAAAATGGCATCCAAGGCAAACTATTAAAATAGATCCGAAACAAATGAAATTATCTTTTGGACTGCATTTATTACCGATGATGATAATAGTAGTGTTACTGAACCAGTGAAGCCTTCATCATCCAAAAATGAGGTAACAATTACTCGTAAGATAAAACACAAAAAACAGTAACTTTCAGAACAGTACACTGGCAAGGCATGTTGGGTTGCCAGAAAACAAACTGCTGATTGAAGGTCCACAACACCAGGCAGATTTGAATGCAGGGTTACAAAAACATTCCTCTAATCAAAACATAGCATGAAAGCACTACTTAAGTGTGTACACGGCTGAGTGCAGAAGACATCCCTTTTTTAAATACAAATCTCTTCTTAATTTAATACATGACTTAATGGCTGAAGAAATTGATGCCATTGGCATTTTGAAGAATTCTGCCAATCAGTACGACTCATCTACTACCTGTTCAGAGTTACTGGAGAGCCAATCAAACGTTGAGGATAGTCTTATACGTGATCTGCAAAATTTATCATTTGTGACAACAATGGCAGATGAAAGCACTGACATAGCCAACAATAAATGCCTTGTCATATATGCTCAGATTATTTCTGATGACATGAAACCATCAACAATATATTTAACAAATATAAAATGTTCAGATGCTTCTGGCAAGGGAATTGCCTTATTGGCTTTAGTCACGTTATATAACTGATATTTTTGTTTTGTATTTAAACAATATAATTAGTTTTTAAAAACTACTAAAACTGATTATCGGCTTAAATAAGACTCGTAGGTTTGGATTTTGACTCACCGTGTTTTGAATTGATGAGTCAAACGACTTATATGAAGCCATTTGTAGATGAAACACTGCAGTGATATACATGTACTGTGAAATAGTATGATTTCAACGAGTAAAATATGAGTTCTGGTTAAATGAGACTGCTGAAAGGGGATCGCTGTAAACAATAATCAGTATAGGTTAAAATGTATGGTACAACCTGAGTATGCACCTGTATGTAATGGACACCTGATCATGAAGTAGAAAACATTTCACTTTTATGTAAAGGACATTGAACCTTAAAGGACAGATTTGTACACTGGTACTCCCATTAATTGTGTCCTTTATACAGAGGTATATGGTTGAATCAAAAATTGCCTTTGTTGTCAGAACTGTAGCTGAGTCTGAAGACAAATCTTGGTGCTGGAACTAGAAATCAGACTATAAATTTAGGGATCTCTGATGCAGAATTGAGGGGGAAGGGAAGTACTGGCTATTACTGTTTAAATATATGTGTATGTAGTTGCTTTGATTCTTAGTTTGGAGAGATTTTAACAAAGAACAGTGAGTTCAATTTAAATAAATTTATTGTTCCAGGTATATTGTTTCGATGCTTTATGAGCCGGTTTGGCTGCCGATTTTGTGTGATGGCAGGTGGTGTTCTGTCAGCTGTTGGACTTGGACTGGGAATCATGGTTACTGACCTTTACCAACTTTACCTCACCTTTGGAGTGCTGACAGGTAAACTGCACTTTGTTTATCCCATGGCTGTATGTTTCAATTACATTTTATATATCCTGTAGAACACTCGCTATTAGACCATTATATTTCATACCTGTTAACTCTCATGCCAGGAGAAAAAAACTCCCGATTTTTGGGGTTGTTCAGTGCCCACATCTCGATCTCATAATATCTCCCAATTTTTTGCAGAGTACTCTTGATTATTACATCATGTCTCTCGATTTTCATTTCTCTGAAGAAAAAAATCCTACATAAATAGATCTTGCATATACAATCTACAGAAATCATGTTCTATCACCTATGAATATTTTTGTGATGAAATAATAAATATCGCACTACAAAGTTGAATTTTCTTCAGTAAATAGTCTTAAGTTTAAACATTATTTCCGTTCATGTCATAAATATTTTAACCCCTACAGCAATACTATTGTTAAAAAAGACCACAACAAAAAACTGTCACCAGTTACTTTCAATACAATGAATCATCAGTATGAATGCTTTGTATTTTTCTCCACAGGCAAAATAACATCTCCATTCCCAACAAAAAGAAACTTGCACATGGAAACAACTCACATTCCTGTACTGTATATATAAACTTTAATTATCATGATTGAATGAAAAGGAATGGAAACAATATGCCTGGCATTACATGTACCCCAAAAGAACTAATTCAGAATAATATTTTATTTAGTAAACAGTGTTACATGGTTTACAAGTTTACCCTGAGGAAATAAGAAAGACTATAAAATATGGGAATAAGAGTAGGCACATGTACAGTAACTTGTGACTGCAGATTTGAACTGTTGAACTGTTAAAATGAAGTCATAGCCATGGTAGGTTGCAACAAAATATGGCATCATTTATTTGCCAATCAATTACTGGTGCACACACACACACACACACACACACACACACACATTTCTTTGAGGGATGTTGGAGGGGCAGTCCTTTTCACAAAATAAATGCAGTGATAAGGATTAACTGTTAATTAGTCACAGTGGCTTTATTGCTTGAGTCACTACTTAAGTCTAACCTTTAGCTATTGTGCAGTTTAGCCACAACTGACCATAATATGAAAAGGGGGGCACATCCTGGGGGGAAAAAAGTGTGCATTACAGTGTAATGAACGTCCCATTAGTGCCCACCCCTATTTCACCTTTAACCATGACGGGGCTTGAAAATCCTTAAAATTTAATGACTGACCACTACATGTCCCCTCCCCCCCCAAAAAAAAGGTTTCTGTGGGCACCTCCTATGAGAATTGCATGCATCTTGGACTCTGATGATCGGTCAATATTGATTGAAACTGGCGTTTAAAGAAACTGCTGTGTAAAAGCTTCCCGATTTTAGATCCCAGTCTCCCTATTATTTTATTCATTCTCCTTAATTAGTTTTGAAAAAAGTTGGCAGGTAACTTCCACAGATTTATTATATATACTCACTTTTAAACAGAGTCCAACTGTAAACCACATAGACCTTGATCTGCCATCTCATAATACAATGGCAAATCAGGGACTCTGTTGTTTGTTCTACTATTACTCCTAACAAACTGAATAGATCATGATATACAGGCACATTATGAGATAGCAGATCTGGGTCTATGCAGTTTGTAGTTGGACTCAACTTAATTAGAGGTTAAAGTTTCTGCAAATTTAATAGTGGCTCAAGAGCTGTTTGATGCAAGGAGGAAATTATTGAATATACTCTTGACCTCCCCAGACTGGTACACCAGTTCAAAACACAGGCATTGGAATAAAGCCATTACTAGTTATGGCATATAGCCAGAACAGCTCAAGTCAAATGCCCTGCTTTTTATTTTGAACCTTGAGCTCATAAACCCTTTGTTCAGGAAAGACAAAAAGATATATAGCTCATTAGACTATGAAAATATTTTAACCTCGCCTCACTTGTCTAAATGAGGCATGTACAGTTGACCTGACCATGGCAGTAATTTAGAGATGCATGACTTGTTAATAAAGGTTTATTTCTTGGGTATATTGGTTCCTGTGACTCTGAGAAACTGACTGTTTAAGACCAGTGATTTCTTGTTAGTACCATTAAGTCAGATTAATATCTTTTCTACTGCCATTCCTTCATACTTTGAAATTCAACTTTGACTCTCACCCAGATTGAAATCCAAGATGGCAGGAGCTGCATTATCTGATCAGGGGTTAATGCACTGGTTTTGCAAGCAACAGGTGTGGGTTCGAATCCTACCATTTGATTTTCTCTGGTTGGCCATTATGATGTTCCTATGAGCAAGGCACGTTACTTCAATAAAGTAGCCTACTTTTGTTGCAGTGCCGTAAAGCACCAAATCAGAACATTCCCACAGTATCACATGATACTTGGCATTTGTGGAGCAATAAATGCATTGTTACAGGAGGAAGCTTATCTGATCATTACTTCTTGCAAACTGAATAGATCCAGATCTGTTGGTGCATTACATGATAGCTGATCGGGGTCTATGAAGTTTCTAGTGCCAGAATTATAAGCAGGTATATAGGGTATAGGGTATATATGCCACTAGATTGGTGAAATGTCAGCTATAACCCAACTGTAACATTTTATATTTTAAATCTTTAGTTTAAAATATTTGGCTGAGTTGCTTTTATTTAAAATACTGTAACTGTTCATTTATGATACAGTAAAACTTGGTCTAACAGCTACCTGCATTGTAGCAATCACCTGCTCATACTGATGTTAGTTTTTCTTTCCCCTCCAGCTTTCCAGTATATTTTGCTTGCATATAGTGACCACCTTCCTAATGAAATCGTGGAGACAAATGGTCTTTATGAACCTACTGACCAACCTATCTCTCTATCTACCACTTGTATGTCTTACAGTTTATCATGCAATGCATCTTTATATCTAGTACATACTCTTACCCACCTCTGTCTGTGTGGGTTTGAGTCTCGGGTTCGGCCAGTGTGGGTATGTGAGAAGGCTTGCCAGTAGCTTCACGTGGTTTGGTGGTTCTTTCAATGGTTTTCCCGGGTTCTTCCTCCACCATTAATACTGGCCGCCATGTGTAGCCTATCATGTGCTGATAAATGGCATTAAATCCTACAACAATAACAACAGTATACTCTTACCACTGTATAAAGGGTTACCTGTCTATAAAGAACACTCACCTTGGCATGATGGGGTGATCATTTTATTATTGTTTTATACTCTTTTTTTTTATTGAATGCAAATTGAGCATAATTGTGAATACTGTAGATCTTGGATCTTGATCTAACAAAAATATTGCATTGGTCACTAATTATAACATGCCTCACTATAACACAGTTGCTAATATAATGGGTATAGTCTTGGATACCATTGTACTGTACATCGACTGGCCCTTGACTATAACATGCCTCATTGCAACATGGTTCCTGGTATGAAATATTGTACAGTGGTCCCTCACTATAACATGCCTCATTGTAACATGGTTCCTGGTATAAAACAGGTATATAGTCATAGATCCCATTGTACAGTGGTTCCTCACAATTATATGCCTCATTGTAACATGGTTCCTGGTATAAAACAGGTATATAGTCATAGATCCCATTGTACAGTGGTTCCTCACAATTACATGCCTCATTGTAACATGGTTCTTGGTATAAAACGGGTATGCAGTCATAGATCCCATTGTACAGTGGTTCCTCACAATTACATGCCTCATTGTAACATGGTTCTTGGTATAAAACAGGTATATAGTCATAGATCCCATTGTACAGTGGTTCCTCACAATTACATGCCTCATTGTAACATGGTTCTTGGTATGAAACACTTGACAAGTATAAAGTCAAGTATCCTATTTATACTGTGGTTCTTCACTGTAGGGTTTTGGAGTATAATAAGGTTACTGATACATATAAGTCATGGATCCGATTGTACAGCAGTCCCCCACTTTATTATGCCTCTTTAGAAGATGGTGATATAACATGGTTATAGTTGTGGATACCATTGTACAGTGGTCCTTAACTATAACAAGCCTCAGTATAATTGGGGTCCTGATATTACATGGGTAAAGTCATGAAATTCATTGTACAGTGGTCACTCACAATAACCTGCTTCATTATAAGGTTTCTGGCGCGGTAATGTATAAAGTCTTGGATCCCACTGTACAGTGATCCCTCACTTTAACTTGCCTCATTATCATAAGGTTCCTGATGTAAAATGAGTAAAGTCATTGATTCCATTGTACAATGGTCTCCCATTATAACACACTTTATTATAACATGGTTCCTGATATAACACTGGTAAGGGCATGAATCCCTCACTATAATGTTCCTTATGATGATGTGGTTCCTGATATAATGGGTCAAGTCATAGATCCCTGATATAACATGCCTCAGTAGTATAAGGTTCCTGACATAACACTGGTAAAGTCATTTATCCCACTGTACACCCATGGTGTAGCATGGTTCCTGAAATGACATAGGTAAAGTCATGGATCTTGTTACACAGCAGTCTACCACTATAATGTGCCTCGTTTTTACATGGTTCCTGATGAAACATATTAAAGTCATGGATCCCATTGTAGAGTAGTCCCTTGGTATAACATGATACCTGGTACAACACATGAAGTCATGGGTCCCATTGTACAGCAGTCTCTCATCACAACATGCCTCATTATAACATGGTTCCTGATATAACATCTAAAGTCATGGATCCCATTGTACAAGTCAGTTATATAGGTAAAATGATAGATCCCATTGGACAGGTTGAATTATATTTTCCCTATGATGTATGATAGTAAATGGTCACCTTGCAGATATAACATGCACTTTCCTAGTGTCCAGGAACAAGGTTATTTTTTTTTGACTGACACTAACATGTACAGGGATAGGATTTTTTTATCTATCCAGTCCAGTATAATCCATTACACTTTGAATGCTCATACAAAATTTTCCAGGCAGACTTAAGGCGGATTTCAGACAGGGTTATATTAAGCACTTTCCGCCTAAACCATAATAGCTCACATTATGGGAGCTTAGGCAAATTTCAAGTGGAATTCAGGCAGATTCATTTGTCTTAATATTCCACTTGAATAAAAAGAATCTAAGATTTCTGCCTGAAATAAAAATCCACCTGAAATCCTGTACAAAAATTTTCAGGAGGACTTCAGGCAGATTTCAGATGTGTTTCTTAAGCATTTTCTGCCTAACCTTAAACTTAAAGAAGCTTAGGCAAATTTCAACCAGACTTTATGTGGATTTCTGGTGGGATTTCTGGTGGAATTTTTGGTGAAATGTGCAGTTATCTTAAGATTCTGCTTAAACAAAAAAAATCCATCTAAGATTTCTGGCTGAAATAATGTTCTACCTGAAAAAACCCTGCCTGAAATTTCCACCTAATATAAAAATCTGCCTAAGGTTTCCATCTAATAAAAAGCTGCCTAAAATATCTGCATAAATACCATCCAATAAAAGAATCTATTAAACTGCCTAATGATTCTTTTGACAATATTGGGAATCAATGATAAATATTCACAATAATTTTTAAAATGGATCAAAAATTTATTTTGATAGACATTATCAAATAGGATTTAGGTTTTTCTTGTCCTCATTTTCTTTCTTGTATACAAAACCTAATCCATGATGATGTCAATTAAGTCTTTTCATTTCACTGAAAGTTTGATGAGATTTCACAAATATTTCGACCAAAACTTTAATAAAAATTTTGGCAAGATTTCACTAAAATTCTGCTGAAATATTTGTGAGGTTTCCACAAAATTCTGACCAAAACTCACTGAAATTTTGGTGAGGTTTCACAAAAATGTTGGCCAAAACTTTCACTTAAGTTTTGGTGAGTTGTTGTTGTTGTTGTTGTGGGGTTTAACGCCATTTTTCAGCACACGATAGGCTATACATGGCGGCCAGTATTAATGGTGGAGGAAGAACCCGGGAAAACCCCGGAAAGAACCAGCGACCCTCGAGAAGCTACTGGCAAGCTTTCTCACATACCCACATTGGCTGAATCTTAGACTCGAACTGCCGCAGACAGAGGTGAGATGGCAGT